>OX418217.1:22729187-23251687 GCA_948455865.1 Conomelus anceps
TCAACAGTTAATTTAACTTAATTAACTTAATTCAGTTTGAATATCTAAGTATTAGTGTACTCTACTGTACTTTATTTTATGTAAGGTTGGCTACTCTGTCGGGAATGATCTGTGAAACAGCCGGGCAGAGAGTCCTTTTTTCTTTTCGAATCAAGCTACAATGGCGAAAGCATACTTAAAGAAAACTTGAAGAAATTTAAATCATAATGATTTAAATTATTATTTATCTATTTTCATAATGACTGAGATAGCGTAAAACCCAGTTTAGGGTTTTTGTTCCTGATTTATTTTATATTTTAAAAATGTACTGATACATTCAAGGATCATTAAAGGATACATTCAAGGATACACTAAAAGGATTATGTGATTATGATTTTACGGAATAATCTACATACAGTACTGGTATGTGATAAACTATTATCAACACTTCGGTAAGCTGAACATTTTTTATATCTTCTGATCGATCTGCGAAAGGGTACCCTTTATTGAACTTTTTCTTAACAACGAACTTAACGAAAATTAAACAGCGAATCATGATACAACGTAAATCAACAAAAATCAACGTAAATCAACTTTAATAATTTTTCCACGTAATTTAAAACAACGAATATTCAATCAATTTATATTCTAAAATGTAACCTTTTAGCCTTTATTTTATTTTATTATAATTGCTTCTCAGTCACTAAATTTGTTTTTCTTTATTGATTCTCCAGTCTCTTATAACTGTTGCATGATATCTTTAGTATTTGCTCTTTTATGATCACTGGCCCTCTGGCCCAGTCATTCTTCAAATTTTACGTGGGAAGCCCTGAACCGACTTTAAGTCAGTTCAGAGCTTCGTCACAAATGGTAGCAGAGCGTGGTTACTTGAGATTTAGTGGTGCAATTAACATGCAATGGTTATTTGAGACTGTTTAAGTAATGAATTTTAATATAGTTAAAGCTATTGGTTGAGCAGTGAGACAGTGAGTAGGCTTATTTGTTTTATTTAAGATCATTATTGTCAAATATTTTGTCATTATGGACAAAATTGTTGAAATTGATGTTACTAAATTCGTAACAAACAGGATAAACCCTGACTTTCTCTCTAAAGATAATCTTATTTTCGAGTTATTATCTCTTGGACAGGATAGTTCAAGTGTAGATAAAGATGTTGATGCACTTAGATCCAATTATAGAATTATAATTAATGAATCTAATTCTTCATTCACAAATTTAATTTCTGATTCTGACAGTTTTAGTCAATCATTAAGAATTATTACTGAGGACATCCCTCTTATGCTCAAATTTATTCATGAATTACCTCAAGGTAATAAAGAAGTAACCAGAAAAAATATAGTAAAAATTGAAAGTAAATTTCTCCATCATTTAAATAGATTTAAGCAGCTTGTTAACTATGTGAATGATACTGACGACATAACTAGCACTAATAATGATCTAGACATTCTTGGTGATAATCTTTTTGATCTTTATATTAAAATTTTATCATTACAACCTTTGATTGTCAGTAGATCGACTTCGCCTATTGTTAAACCATTCAGCCTACCTAGCCCAACAAAGATTTCAAAAACTTCTTCTTTGTCATTATTTGTACCTGTACCAACTACATCTTTTGACACCTTAAATAATAATCTTGGCGCTATTCCTAAAAGACCGCAGACTCCTTTGAGACCTTCAGCTATTCCAACTTATAATCAAAGTAATGATACTGATTTAAATAGGAATCATAATATTCTGAATTCTAATATGATAACTAATCATGGCTCATCTTTTGAAAACTCATTTTATAATAAATTAAGAAACCCCGTTGAATCTTTTCTAAAAAATTTACAACCTTGCGATGGACTTAACATTGATTTGTTACTTGAATTTCTTTTAACTTCTATTAAGATTCAAAACATGATTCGCATTCCTGATATGCATTTATTACAAATCCTAGTTCCATATACTATGGGCCCGTTAGCTGATAAAATCTTGATGTCTATAAATTTAAATTTAACCTTTAAACAATTTCATTCTAATGTTCTAAATTCTTTTATTCCTCAGAGACTTCTGTCCGTTATTAAAAGAGATAAATTCTACCGCCTACAAGCTCCTAATGAGTTGTTATCTTCTTATGTAGTCAGTATAAAAGAAGCTGCTAACCTTTTACAATTAACAGAAAGTGAAGTTGAAATTGTTAGCACTATAATAAGTGGTATAAATCCTAGGGAGAGATCACGCATGATTTTCATGCCAAAACCTACCTCTTTTGATGAACTAAACTTATTATGTATTCATTCTCAGAATGTAGCCTTCTCTGATGTTGAAAGAAATAATTCTTATCGGAACTTAGCAGGCCGTAATTACAATATTACCGTACAAAATAATTCCAGTGTTCAAAATAATCAGAATAAACCTAATTCTAACAATAGATTTTATAGTGTCACATGTTATAATTGTAATAAAAAGGGTCACGTTGCACGAAATTGCTATTCAAAAAAACGAACAGCGCCCCTTTCCGAAGGACAAAACTTAATTCCTAAATTTACTAAAATAAAGAAAAGGCCTTTTCATTCAAATAGTGTTATTAAAAAAGGAAATCTAAAGAGAAGACTCTGTGGAGTTATTAATTCTAATCAAAATTTACCGTTTATTCTTGTTAACTTTAATGGTTGTAAATCAAATTATCATGCTCTTATGGATACTGGATCTTCCTTTTCTTTTATTTCTAACGAAGTATTCAAAGATTTATCTCAAAATTCTAAATTCGATCTTGTTGTAGAGAGTAAGGATTTGAGTTGTTCCGCCGCTAATTCTTCCAAAATTTTAATTAAAAAGTCATGTACTTTAAAAATAAAAATTCAACATTTAAGCTGGAAGTTTGAATTTCTTATTGCTGATAAACTCCCTGTGCAAGCTATTATTGGAGCTGATTTTCTAAAACATGCACAATTAATTGTAGATTTATTTAATAATAATTATTATTTCTGTTTTGAACCTGAAGTTAAATTTTCCTTAACTAATGATTATTTACCGGCCACTAATAATAAAAATAAAATTTTTGTTAACAATATAATTGATAAAATAATTCCTGGTGATACTTCACACCTTTCAAAAAGGGAATTAGATAAATTATATAGTATAATTGATAATTATCCGGACGTTTTAACTAGTAGAGTTGGTTCAACTTCTCTTATTAAATATGATATTAAACTTACTTCTAATAAAATAATCAGGTCACAACCCTATCCACTTAATCCTATTAAAACGGAAGTAATGAAGAAAAAAATTGCTAAATTACTAGCTGATGATGTAATAGAAGTATCTAATTCTCAGTACTGTTCACCCTGTTTTCTGGTACCCAAAGGAACAGAGGATTATAGACTAGTTATCGATTATCGTAAATTAAATCAAATTATTGAATTACAAGCAGCTCCTATTGGCGATATTCATTCCTGTTTTCATCATTTTTCTAAAGCAAAATTTTTTACAACCCTTGATCTCAATAATGCTTACGGTCAAATTTCCTTAACTGACTCTTCAAAAAAATTAACTGCCTTTATTACTCCTCATTCTCTTTATCAGTATAAAAGAATTCCTAATGGAATTAGCTCTGGTGCTCAAGTACTTTCTTCTTTAATGGAAAAAATATTTAGTGATCTCCGTTTCAAAAATGTTTTCTTTTATTTAGATGATCTTATTATTTATACCGAAACCTTTGATTCTCATCTCGAAATATTAGCTGAAGTTTTTGAACGCTTACGAAGGGCAAATCTTACCGTAAACCCTAACAAAGTAACCTTTTGTACTCCTAAAATTTCCTTTCTTGGTCATATCGTTTCTTATAATTCTGTATCCATCGATCCTGATAGAACAAAGGCTATCACTAATTTTCCTGTACCTAAAAAATTAAAACAAATAGAAAGATTCATAGGCATATTAAACTTTTATCATAAATTTATTCCAAATTTAGCTGACATTGCTTCTCCTTTAAATGCACTTAGAAAAAAAGATGCCAAATTTATTTGGACTTCTGATTGTCAGGATGCCTTTGATAAATTAAAGCAAATAATTACGCAACCTCCTATCCTTAAGATAGCAGATTTTTCTAAACGGTTCATCTTGCAAACCGATGCCTCCAGTGTGGCCTTAGGCTGTGTTTTAAGTCAAGAATATGATGGATGTCTCGCACCTATTGCCTTTGCTTCTAAGACTCTATCCCCTTTAGAAAGAAAATACTCAGCTTATGAGAAGGAAGTTCTTGCTGTTCTTTTTGCTATTGAGAAATTTAGGTTTTTTCTAGAACATACTCGTTTTACCCTTCAAACGGACTGCGCTGCCTTGCATTGGGTCTTGAAGCATCCTAAACCTCTAGGTAGAATAGGAAGATGGATTCTACGCTTAGGTTCTTTCCAGTTTGATTCTGAGCATATTAAAGGATCGAATAATATCATCGCTGATGCTTTAAGTCGTATGTATGATGAAAATCCTAAAGATAATGATAATTTAATTAAAGATAATCTTTGCAATTTAACTCTCTCTGACTTTCCTCTTAGCTTTTCTGATATTTTAGAATACCAAAAAAAGGATGAATTTATTTCTGAAATTGTCAATAAAAAATCCCAAGGTATTGACATTTTTCCTTATTCTGTTTCTAAAGGAGTACTTCTATTTAAATCTAGGAACAGTAATAAACCTAAAATAGTTCTTCCTCATTTGTTAAAATCCATGATATTCAAGTATTACCATGAGACACTTTTTGGAGCTCATGCCGGTTACTTGAAGACTCTTAATAAAATAAAAGATAAATTCATCTGGAAAGGAATTTCTAAGGATCTTTCTGTCTATTTAAAAAATTGTAAACTTTGTTCTCTAAGTAAACCTGCTCAAAAAACTAACTTTGGTTATCTTTCTTCTAGTGTTGCCAGTTATCCTATGGAGAAGTTATTTATAGATTTTGTAGGAGTTTTACCTAGAACTACTTCTGGTAATACTTTTATTTTTTCATGTGTAGATGCCTTTTCGAAATTTAACTGGTTAATTCCAATCCGTAAGGCCAATTCCTTAACTGTTTGTAAAGAACTAAATAAAATCTTTATAAACTTTGGTATTCCTAAATATATAGTATCTGATAATGGCGCACAATTTAAATCTAATCTGTTTAAAAATTTCTGTTTTCAAAAAGGAATTACTCACATAACTACTAGTCCTTATAATCCTAAACCTAATCACGTAGAAAGGATCCATAGAAACCTTAAATCTTGTTTGATAGCCTTTAACTCCGATAAACAAAATAAATGGGACCATAGCTTGGAATGGTTACCTTTTTCATTTAATAGCTCATTTCATGAAAGTAGCAAGTTCACTCCTCATGAATTGATGTTTAGACATAAACCTAGTGATTCTTTAACTAATGCTTGGAAAATAGATGAAATTCTTCCTAATAAATTTTCTATGGATACTAATAAAATCTGGAAAACTGCTCATAAAAATTTATTAAAATCTTACAATAATTCTAAGAAGCGATATGACATGCATAGAAGTCCTATCCCATTTAAGACTGGCGATATTGTTTTTTTAAAAACAAATCCAATAAGTAAAGCTGTCAATAATATTACTGCTAAATTATTACCTAGATTTTCTGGACCATTTATAATTAAAGAGTGGATTAGTCCTGTTAGTGTTAAATTATTCTCAACCGATGGTGAGAAATTTATTAGAAGAGCTCATGTTTGTCAATTGAAAATGGGGAACAACCCATAAAGGCATTCTATTTTGTATTTATTTGAGAAACAAAATAATTACACCTGTTGATGGACGCATCACTTGTGATAATTCGTTCTCATCTTGTATCTTGTATTTTGTAATTGTCCTGGTATTATTCTTGTTATGTTGTAATTTCTATGCCGATTGCGCATTGTGCTTCTATTTTAGTTGCATATGTAATTGATCACATTGTAGTATTGTGATTGGATATCTTGAGTTGTCATTTATTGATATTGTCTATATTTAGTGTATTTTATTATTGTTCTATGTATTTTTATTAATCTGTTTCAGATTTAGTTTTCTTGGTTAACAGCAACAGAGTTGCAAGATGTTAAAATTCAACTTATGTTGATTATTTTTATTTTTTGGTAGTAATGAAACTTTAAAGCTGTTTCAATTTTTACTTACTTACTGCTCACTCTTAGTTTCACTGTCTCTCCCAATGGTTCACTACTTGTAATTCTTATTAATTGTTGAGTTTTTGGATGAATGGTAACTTAAAGTGTTTTAAATTTTCTTTTTATCTATTTAACATTGAGATCACTATTTCCTTTCTACTCTCTCTCCTTCCCTTTCTTTAGAAATATTGGTGACCTGATCAATCATCAATGTTTTTTATTTTCTTATTTCCTGCTACCTTTCCCTTCATCTTACCATCTTCTTTCTTCTTTCCTTCTGAGTATTTTGGATACGCGGCCTGATACTTCTCTTTCCTTTTACCCTTTAATCTCAATTTTTTTTAAAAATCATTTAGTTCAAATTTTGGTACCTTTTCCTAAAAAAAAAAAAAACCCAGTGGAGGAGGTTTGTACCAAAATTAATTTAATATTTTATTTTTTAATCCTCATCCAGTAATTCAACAGTTAATTTAACTTAATTAACTTAATTCAGTTTGAATATCTAAGTATTAGTGTACTCTACTGTACTTTATTTTATGTAAGGTTGGCTACTCTGTCGGGAATGATCTGTGAAACAGCCGGGCAGAGAGTCCTTTTTTCTTTTCGAATCAAGCTACAATGGCGAAAGCATACTTAAAGAAAACTTGAAGAAATTTAAATCATAATGATTTAAATTATTATTTATCTATTTTCATAATGACTGAGATAGCGTAAAACCCAGTTTAGGGTTTTTGTTCCTGATTTATTTTATATTTTAAAAATGTACTGATACATTCAAGGATCATTAAAGGATACATTCAAGGATACACTAAAAGGATTATGTGATTATAATTTTACGGAATAATCTACATACAGTACTGGTATGTGATAAACTATTATCAACACTTCGGTAAGCTGAACATTTTTTATATCTTCTGATCGATCTGCGAAAGGGTACCCTTTATTGAACTTTTTCTTAACAACGAACTTAACGAAAATTAAACAGCGAATCATGATACAACGTAAATCAACAAAAATCAACGTAAATCAACTTTAATAATTTTTCCACGTAATTTAAAACAACGAATATTCAATCAATTTATATTCTAAAATGTAACCTTTTAGCCTTTATTTTATTTTATTATAATTGCTTCTCAGTCACTAAATTTGTTTTTCTTTATTGATTCTCCAGTCTCTTATAACTGTTGCATGATATCTTTAGTATTTGCTCTTTTATGATCACTGGCCCTCTGGCCCAGTCATTCTTCAAATTTTACGTGGGAAGCCCTGAACCGACTTTAAGTCAGTTCAGAGCTTCGTCACAAAAATTGAAGGTTAAAAATGCGGGTTCAAAGACATTATTCTCCAAATTCCTCCCGGGGGAGTACCACCGGACCATTCTTTAGTACAAGGTAGTCATATACCCCGTCAATATTGACGGAAGACTTTGAGGAATATACCTAGTGTACTAAAAATTAATTTTTAAATTTTAATATTATAAAGGTTCACTTATTACGATGAAAGCATAATCGTATCAGGTCCTGTTACTCACTTGGTACTGCATTCATTCAAATATGCTTCTATCTTTCTTTGTCGAAAACATTCACATGATAATAATTATACTTATTACAATAAAAGAAAATAAGTAGGTAGGTCATAGATAAATAATATGAATAAATATATATAAATATGAAGGTTATAGAAATTATTTGTTGAGTCCACAGAAAGCAGTGGCGTAGCCAGGATTAGATTTCGGGGGGGTCTCACCAAGGGGGGGTGCCTGGGGAGTAGGAGGGTCCGGATTTTTTAAAAATTTAGTGGTGAAAAAGCTAATATAGACAACTTGTTGGGCTCTAAAATTCACTACCCAAAAACCTAGGTGGCCAGGTTTGATATACTAATATCTGTGACTATTTTGAGTCAAAACCCTTGAATTGGAACTAACCATACTTAACTTATGTACTGAATCTCAAAATTAATACAATGATAATAAATTGCATTTCAAGTTTATAAAAATACTCAAATATACATGAATAAAGCATACTAGCATTTATAAGTTTCATATAATTTATGTCATTAGCCTAAAACGCACCCAACCCAAAGATCATGAAATCGGAAATTTTTGATCATAGCACACTGATTTCACACGCTTGCATAGAACTTGTATTTATTTGTGAGTTTTCATTTATAAAATCCCAATTTCATGGACTTTGGGTGCGTTTAGGCTAGTGGGTTATACTGAATTTTAACTTCAAAACTAAATTTTCTACAAGATGAGTTTACTCAAAATGGTGATTTATCAATAACTAACAAAGTTAATCCACTTCAAACTTGAAAAATTGCGTTTTATTTAATTTAATATTCCAATAATTATGGTAGTCACAATTTCTAAAATGTTTTATTCGATTTAAATCAAAATTATCCATTGGGAAGTGATAGCCGCGAGCCGTAGCAGGTATCTGTTCAATCAGAGAGATAAGCTGCGTTCCGTAGGTCCCGTTCGTAACGGTGACCGATTAGAATGGCCAGCAAAAAAGACACTGTTCTCTGCTGAAAATCACTTCCCGGTGGTTCGGAACCCACCTAAAACTGTAGGTCCAACTCATCAATCACCATCATCCAACTCATTACCCACGCACAGGTCTCAGACCTATGTGGGCATCATCCTCAGAAAAAAAAAAAAGAATACCTAAATAAAGAGTCTACAAGTTTTTATATGAGTAAATATTTTAAAAATACATTAATATGACTATAACTGTAGCTATATTCTATTACATAATCAGGGTTTCTGTATTCTGTTCATTATAATACTACAAAACCGATAGAACCCTTCAACTTTAATAAGTCCTTATCTATTGGTTATTTGAGAATTTTTTTTTTTAATTTTGGGGGGGCCTGGGCCCCATGGGCCCCCCCTGGCTACGCCTCTGACAGAAAGCATGCCATAAAATGATCTAGATTCTAAGACTGTATATTATTTTAGTGATAGAAAAAAGTTTATTAAACTGAGAGTTGAACAAAATTTTTAGAATTATTTTCAAGGCTTGTTGTCGGGTAGTGAAGGATAAAGGATAGTGCCTGAGACTTGTGGTAGTCAATGGGAAGTGATGGTGATGGTTGCCTGGCTGACGGAAATTGAGAAATTTCTGGTTTTTTCTCTTTCTTGAAGCAAAATAGAATAAAAAAATATCCATTCGAAACCACCCAAGGTAGATCACGACCACCCTACTGATGTCTTAATATTCCCCATCTAGATTGTAGTGTTGAGGGTGCTATCAAAACTTCGTGTTATAAATTATTCATGTATCGAACTATGATTTAGGTCTGTGTTTAGTATGATCTATGGTGATAGCTATCATTATTTCATCTCATAACATTCCCATGCCAGCAGGTGTTCCAATCTATGTTGCAAGTTTCTTGCTGTTTTTTACGAAAGATATCTCCAGTTTCCACTATGGCTTTGTTTTCACATATTTGAAGTTGCAAATAAATTATTTTATGGATCAATATTCAACAGTTTCTAGGAACATTCTGTGAGAAACTGAAAATATATTGCTGCATTAATTCAATTGAAATTAGAAAACTTTTCAAACATTTTCATGATTACTATTATTTATTGTTATTATTTTATTATTATTCATTATTACTTTTCCACTGTAATTATGCAATGTCGCAATACTTTTTTACTATCTCATCCTTGTTTGAAATATGAATTGATGAAATGAAATAAATCATTAACAATAATTTGTAGATAAATTTTTTCAATAGGAAAAGTAAATTTTAGAATTTAAAAAAAGCAAGCAAAAGAATTTATCTTTAAGCAACCTGGTAGAATGTTCTCCAATTTTAATTTTTTCTTAGTTCTAATACCCTATTAAACATTATTTATTCATAATTTTGAACATCAATACAAATGGATAAATGAAATCTGAACAAAGAAATAAGCAGTAAAATTTATATTATTAATTGAAAGTATTATAAAACCTTTTAATGTAACAAATTATATTCTTCACACAAAATGTAAATAGTACACAGGTACCGGTACCATACTCCTGTACAATACAGGACTACTCTTTTTTAAATTGAGATGAAAATATTCAGATAAGATTTAATTTATTGTAGATACCTTCATGAAGATATGGATTATATTGACAGTGTTTGATTACAATAATTTGTAGCAAACCTTTTAAAAAAGCAGTATGAAACTTATTAAGAATATAGGATTCTAACTCACTAGACTAGTGGTACTGTGCACAGTAGACCTCACGCCCAAGAATAAGGGAGCTTGCACAAAGGAATACACTCGATGTACTCAATGATAATCACCATCGCAAAATTACTCACAGTCATCAGACCTTACCCTTGATTTGATTCGCGTAATCTATTTCATGTCTGTTTTCACTAAAGGACACTGTATCACATCAACAGAGCTGTGCTTTTTATTTGCGAGACAGCTGATTGCTCAAATTATATTTCAGATGTCTGATATTAATTATACTTGTATATAAATAAATACAAGTATTATAAATACAGTAAATAAAGTACGTCTTATCTGGTTGAACCTTATTCATACGAATAAGGTTCAACCAGATGAATAAGGGGGCCCGGGGGCTATCTTTGAATCTGACTCCAATTGCATATGTTGGAGAAGCTCATTTTAAAAATCATAATTAAGTTTTTATAGAAGAAGGACTAAGAGCCTTACTTTTCCCCATTTAAATATAAATATCTTTCAATGCAAGCAAGTTTTTAAACTACTCATGCATACATCGCTGGGCATTCCTTAAAGGAAGATCCATGCAAAATTCTATTGAATTTGGTTCACGCGTTTAGCTGTTAATGTGTTATAAGCAGACAGACAGACAGGCAAAAGCAAAACGGTCGACTTGAAACAGATACGGTCAAGTTAGATAAGTTTTTGTCGATGCAGAGCTCTTTTCTGCAACCTGCGTTTACCTACTGCATGTTACCGTGTATGCCTACTGCCTACTTGATAGATCATTTTCAGAACCTTGAGAAAATAATCAGCGGAGACTCGTAAATCTGAAGAAGTGCCTATTGTGTGTGCTTATACGTGTATTGTGTCCTGCACCATAAGGCATCCTCAAGATAACAAGCGAGCTCGCCATTATTCAGAAGGTAATTGGGAAACGATATTCGTGGGAGGCTGAGAGAGAGAGAGAGAGAGAGAGAGAGAGAGAGAGAGAGAGAGAGAGAGAGAGAGAGAGAGAGAGAGAGAGAGAGAGAGAGAGAGAGAGAGAGAGAGAGAGAGAGAGAGCGAGAGAGAAAGAACGAGCGAGTGATAGAGAGTGTGAGTGAGAGAGTGTGTGAGTGTGTAAAAGAGTGAGTGAGAGGTTGTTTGATAAAGTGAGAGTAAGAGAGATTTAGAGACACATAGATTGATAGATGAGAGAGGGAGAGAGAGAAAGAGAAAGATAGATTAATAGATAAGAGAGGGATTCAGATTCAGAGGACATTATTTGTCCAAATTTACAATGTATATGGATGATTACAGCATTATTAAAAGAGTGTGTGTGTGAGAGAGAGTTGGAGAGGGTTTGATTAAATGAGAGAGACAGTAAGAGAAAGTTTATGAAAGAGAGAGAAAGTTTGAGACAGAGTGATACATTGATAAATAAGAGAGGGTGTTTTTGAGAGAGAGAGTGTGAGTGTGAGTGTGTGTGAGAGAGAATTGGAGAGAGTGTGTGAGAGAGAGTTGGATAGAGTGTGTGAGAGTGTGATTAGAGGGAGAGAGAGTAAGAGAAAGTGTACGAAAGAAAGAGTGAGTGTGTGTATGTAAGAACGAATGAGCGATTAGGACAGCTATATCCTGTTTTATGGATTTTTTAAGGACATGCTGTAGATTTTGCATCAATAATATAGGTACAGAAAGCATGATACATATTCCTTTGTTGAAAATTCTATATTTATGTTTGTTATCGATTTAAAGTTTACTATCGATATTATTAAGCATTACGAAAATTCGATAGAACTCAATAAAATAGTATAAATAGGATAGCAGCAGAAAACTTGCAACAGATTCGTTTCACACCTTTGGACAAAATTCAATTTTTCGTCTGTGATCGATTTAAAATATGTTATCGATATTTTTCATCGACAAGATAAATTCGATACTTTTTTACTCTGTAATGGAGTAAAAAATTTATCGAAGTTTGGAACATTCTTTGTCGACCCAAGACATTTTAGCTCGTTCCCTGAAACTACTCCCTAATTACTGCAAATACAATTTTTCCGGAGGATGAAGCACACATTTGCGTGGGTAATTATTGATCAATTTGTTGGGCCTACAGGTTTAGGTGGGTTCCGAACCACCGGGAAGGATTTTCCAGCAGATGAGAGTCTTTTTACTGACCAATCCAATCGGTCAACCTTACTAAGAGGGCCCAGGAGTTCGTAGCTTATTTATATGTAACTCGACAGATACCTGCTACGGCTTAGCTACCATTTCCCCTATCGCAGTTTCAAAACGATTTAGCAGCAACTACAATTACAAGTTCTGACAGTTCTAATAATATTAGTAGTTAGTATTATGTCATGAAACAGTCCCCAGGTGTTGAACCCAGAAAGTTTTGTGGCATATCACTAACAACAATTTTTAAAGGTTTCTACCAATTTTCCAAGCCACTCAACTACTACAATTACTTGTAATAAATTTCTTATCTCTCCGTCAGATGTCAGGCCAATACTGAAATAGGTATTCAATCACCCTGGGCAATATAATATAATTGAGGAACTAATAATTATAATAACTTGTGCAAGGATTGTAGCAAACTTTTAGACTTGATTTATTGCTGTTCTTGTACAAAAATAATAAATCTTTGTACTAAACTAAACGTTTACTCGTGAAAGTAGATTATTTCTTACCATCATACAGTACTAGGTAACTACAGCTAAGACAAGACACCCCTTGGGTGGTGTGAATAAAGCTGAGTGCGGACTCCAAGCTTAAGAAATTACGTCTACGCTCAGGATTCTTGTCTTTCGAAGTGAATAAAAAGCGAGTGGCTCAGCACTCCACTCAGGCCGTCTGTCCGATCTCAGTCGAAGAGTGCGCACTCACAGTTTGATGTGAATAAAACCCAGATTACTTGCGTCATCTGAGTGCGCACTCGTCAATTTGCCGATCTAGTCCATTTGCAGACTCACCCGAGTCAACTGTGGACGTTGTAGCTGGTGATGGTGGAATTTATTCCTGTTCGTGCTGTTAAAATATACAGGGATCGATGGTATTCTCGCTTAGAAAACTATCATTCACTGTACCGTTTCGAAAAAAATAATATTGATCATTTTGAAAAAATATTAAAAAGTAATTATAATAAAATTATTATAAATTATTAAAATTATTATAAATTATTACAAATAAAAATTATTAAAAATTTTCATAATTATTAAAATTATAAATAATTATAATAAAAAATTATTAAAAAATAATTTTGATTGAGAAGTTCCAAATGAGCCTGGTGCTGGAGCTGGTGCTAGAGATATTCATTGGAGAGGACAACAAAGAAGAACAGAAATTTCTCAACTATTACAACATCAATGAAGCATTATTATTATTATTATTATTATTATTATTATTATTATTATTATTATTATTATTATTATTTATAATAATTAGCAAGTGTAAGAGATTTCTTGATCAAGTCCACTTGTTCTATTTCACAAATAATTAATTTCAGAATTTTTTTTCAAATGTATTTCTTGTTTCCTAAAAATTATCTTGTATAGAAAAAAATCCAATAAAGTTTTGAAAAAATTGCATAGATATATCATGTTCATGAAAAAATAAAAAAATATTAATAAAACAACAAATCATCATGCAACCACATTGCAGTGGTTATGCACATACATTTTACTTGCTTGTTTACATCTCGAATCATGTCTTATGGATAGAATAATAATAACATATCGACTAATGGACTAATGAAATTTTTGTTATTTATTTATTTAATTGCTATTAGAAAATTAAGTTTGTTTCACTACTATTCTAATAATAAAGTTGAATGGCAATATCAGAATACAATCATCCAGCAATAATAATAATTATTATTAGCACATGCAAATTTACTATAGATAAGCATTTAGTATAAATAATGATTGAAGGAATCCAAGTTAAGTGTAGATTCTTATTCAATTTGTAACTAATTAGATTGATGAGTATGTTTGTAAATAAGTGACAAAAAATTCACAAAATTAATAAAGAATATTAAAAAAAGTACAGTACAATCATTTATACAGTATAGTACGGCAGTCGTACACATCTATAGTATTTGGTGCACAGCTGCCGTACCATACTGTATATGAATGTTTTGTTTTTGTTTTTAATATTATTTGTTAATTTTGAGCATTTTTTCTATTTTTTATTTACAAACGTCTTCTTTTCTAACTGAACGAGCTGAATGAACAATGAACTGAGCGGAGTAGCTGACTCATCAGTTTGTTGACATCATGAGCAGAGGTGACGTCGTCGTTAGCGATAAAACGGCATAGTTCTGTGTTTCAGAGGAGAGGGGATGTGAGTCCGCACTCGAATAGCGAATCCGTCGGTTTCTGTCCGGCAGTAGTCGGGCCGACATTTTATTCACCTCAAAACTGACGGATATCGAGTGCACTCACACACTCGTCTTCCCTAACTCATGAGTGAGCACTCGTACTTTATTCACACCACCCAAGGTCACGCCATATAACTGTTGCTTAGTGAGGAACCAGTCATAAACAAGTTATTAAATGTTGTGCTTTTGACATTTTTTAAATGTATTTGTTTTGAAGATAAAATGAAAGGTAAAGTAAGAATACTAGAAAGTTGAGTTCGACACCTATTATCAATAATACAAATTAAATAAATTAATAAAAATAAATATTCACTAAATAATTTAATTATCCAGTTAAATGAAGATTTTTCGGTCTGACAGTAGGTATTAAGGCCGATTCAGCCTGACCAATGAGAAGACAGGGGGGCGTGGCCACCCCCCTTCCCCCCTCCCCCTGCTCAGACATTTTGTAAACACCCACCCTTCCCCCTGTCCCAGTCAGCCATTTTGTTTTTTAAGGTCACATACCCCCTTCCCTATGTGCCCCCACTTTATTCCCAATAGATTAAAGGGGGACCCCCCGCAAGCACCAATGAGAGAGGACCTATCCCCCCTGACCCCACCTCTCACAGAAGGTTCCCAATAAATATAGAACATACAGTTTTATATCTATATATACATGCTTGCAATTGTATATCTATATATACCTGCTTGCAATTACTATATCTATATTTGCAATAGCATCAGCCCCCACCGCCAGATTTAGCTATTAATTGCATCTGCACACCTGCTACCTCCTGCTGTGATTCTCAAAGCCCTCTCTTTCGCACGTGCAGTGTTAATATACCCCCCTGCCCCCCAGCCCCGGACAGTGCTTCAGATATTAATAACACTTCCGCCCCCTGCTGTGAAAAACTATTTCATAACGTTTAAAAGCAGAACACGTGCACAAGTTTTATGTGTGTGTGTGTGTGTGAGAGAGACGTGCTCTCAGGTCATTAACCCTAGAATTTAACGGTCGCAACACGTGCCTAGCAGGTGGGGGGCTGTACACAGAAATAGAATGCTTCTACACTCCCCGATTCCTAGATTGATAGCGTTGTAATAGGCGTTCTTGTTGAGGAGGTAAAAACAAACTACTATCATATTTTATCGTCGGCTCATCCATCCCAATAAGCCGAAGAAATTCGCTGACAGTATGTTCTGGCAATAGTCCTCGTCCCTCCAACTCTTTATAATCAAACGTTCTGGCAGCCATTACACATTTTTCTATCAAATAATAGGCATATCTATACATCAGATCATTTAAATGCCTCTTGAAATCTCGATTATTATGCACATAATCCATTAATAGGTCCTGTGATATTTTTACAGCTGTGTTAAGTTGTTCATATGAGATGAATCCTGCTTTTTCAATTATAAACTCTTTTTTAGTGAGTAAATTTTCCCTATTGAATTCATCTCGAGTGAGTAGTTTATCTCTTTCTGCCTTTGCCTCTTTGCTAATAATTTTCATCTCATTATTGAGGGTATGTCTACTCACCAGCACACTAGCCTTCTCCTGCTCAAATTCTCTCCTAGTTAAAACAACCTGTTCTAAATCATGCATGCGTTTTTCCAACACATTGTTAATTATACTTAATCCACTATTGAGATTTTCAAACGACACAAGTTGGCTTCTTTCATTGTTAAATTCTGTTCTAGTTAAAACAGCTTTCTTCAACTCACTCAATTCAAATTTCAACTTGTCAAAATTCGCTACTAATTTTTTTAACTCCTCTAATTGCTTCGCATGCACTGTATGCATCCTACCGAATCGATCGGTGTTCATTGTTCGAATGTCGAAATTAATTATCAACACCTCGGTACACCCGCTTTAGCGGAGAGGTTCCGATTTGTGTTGCTTGTCAAGATGACTCGCGCTGGCAGCACTGACGTCACCACCCCAGCTCATGTCTTTAGTCGGCTATTCTCACTTTACACGATGTTTCGCAGAGGGGTGAGGAGGCGCCCTCACCGCATTCCTTCTAACCTCCTCTTTCGCAACAGCCGGTTTCACCCAGCCTCATCTCTCTCATATTTCTTTCTCTCCTCTTTCGCTCTACCGAACAGCTTCCTGCCAACACGGCCTGTCTTCGCTTTTTTACTGTATAAAGCTAGCTTCTCGCAGTTCTTGTAATATCGAATCGATTTCAATATCGTGAGCTGAATTTCCTGCATTTTTTGAACCCATTAAAATAAATAACCGTTCGACTAGTTCGTTAACATCATCCCAGAATATGTAGTTTCTATCACGTGATTTATTTCTAACAAAATTCAATAATCCTTTCCCATACTTTGAACGTTTTTTGGGTGGAAAAAGTTTCTGTATAATTTGAGATTTTTTACCAGAATTGCGAATTACGTAACCCTGGTTATTAATATGTACAGATGTCAGTGATAATATTTTTTTATATTTCGCCAAATCTTTGTTATTGTAGAGATTTGAATTTGGTCTACTGTTAAACAATAGCTCCAACAAACCATGAGTCATTCTAAACCTTTGTTCGCCGACAGTTATAAAAACATCATCAAAACTTACGGGCTCATCGCCGATAAAATATAAATTTTGTTTATGATCAAAACGTATACCGTAAGGAATAGAATTATCTAATTTCTCGTTATGAAACACACCTAAATAGTTGTCTAAAATTTCTTCTATTCGAGTGCGACGGTTAGTAATATTCAAAGTCGAATCAAAGAAAGCAGATTTATCATTAGCAGAAATATTTACATCTTCCTCCCCATCCTCCTCCTTCTCCTCCACCTCCTCCTCCTCCTCCTTCTCCTTCTCCCTTACCAGCGGTTCAACCTTGTGTTCTTTTTCGCGCTTTACTGTTTCATTGGCAGAGATTGTGCTCTTTTTGAGTTCAATTAATGGAGTAATTATTGGTTCCAACCTTTTACGATTAAATTCCTCACTCTGTGTTTGAAAACCCAATAAATTTCTGTGTTTTTCAATAATAGTTTTTCTCAATTTTTTTATTCTATCTATTAAACTGCTTCTCTCCCCAACAGATGATGCTGCGGTAGGAGCAGCACGACCGCGTTTCTTACGCATATTAACTTTCTCCATTAATGCCGCGACGTTGAATGAACAAAAAACGTGCAAACACCGAAGTTACCTCATTGCAAAGGAATCTTTATGAATTTATCCAATTGCTCTCTGTATCTTCCATTTTCAGCCTTACATTCAGTAAAAATAGAAACAAATTTGTGAGCACCTTTTGACCACACCTCCCAACATAGTTTTCTAAACTCACTGAAACTCATATCTTCCCCTACAAAATCCCTATAAATTAATTTCAAATTTAATTGATCAAGTTTAAAAATAATTAGCATGTTTGCGTTATCTCGGATGTGATGTTTTTTAATAGATCCGTAACTTTGTACCAAGTAGGCTGTGTCAATTTCGCGATGTCTACCCATTGTAAAGTAATTACGAATTTGAGGTACATTGCTTAATTGTAAATCATCAAAAATGACAAGAGAGTTTCTCTCAACTTTGTTGGGATGCTTTATCATATCAGTATTGTCTGATAAATGAAAAGTAACACATTTTATCTTTGAAAACACCTTTTTCAAAAATTCATATTTATCCTGGTACAAAGAATTACTAAATAAGTATAAATGTTTAAATTTCAATCCGTTTTTATTGAAAATCAAATTCAATAACGTATTTGTCTTACCACTGTTGGATCTTCCAATCAGGATAATGCGTGCATTATGCGGTAATAAACTACCATTTTTACTCTTGCCAATGTTCGGTTTACCTGTAATAACCTCATCAAAATTGATGATGGGTATGGTCGTATCCTTTACCATTGTATCACTATGATAGTCAATGGATAACTGAATAAAACACATGCTTCAACATATTATATCAATTTATTGATAATATTTTTCAGTTCTTTTCCAATATACAACATTTCGCTTATTTACAATATAATACATAGTATTTACAATATAATACATAGTATTTACAATACAGTTCTTAACCTAGTAAATTCTTTCTCTCGATCCATGTAGGTTCGCTGAAACCTAACCATTTAACCATTATTTTATCTTTATTTTTCCTTATAATTTTCTCTACTAAATAAACTTTCTGCTCCTCCTCATCCAGCTTTGTTTTTTTCATTTCTTCTTCGTAGAAACGGCCAGAAATTATTTCCCCTTTCAAATCACGCAAGATGTAAGTAGGTGGCTTAGTCGGATAGACTGAATGAATTATAAATAATTCCCCACTCCAATTAATATTATACGATTTGTCGAAAACCTGTCTGTACTTACTAATGCGTACAACATCGCCCAATTTAAATTTCGGTTTTATTCGTTTAGATTTCAAACGCAAGTTCTCATTGGCCGCCTTATTAAGCGATGCTATTATATGATTTCGATGTTTTTTGCGAACATCAGATGGCCGCATTTGAATTGTTCTGTGGAAAGCATTATTATACTCTTTAACCATTGTTGGTAATGCTCCCACCCATCGTTTTGTTCCATGCTGCGTTAAATATTTATAGATTTTTGATTTAATAGTTCTAATAAAACGTTCGACTATTGCAGCTTTTTTCTCACTAAAAACATGGTAATGTTTAATATTATACCTATCCAATAATGCTTTTACTTTTGTATTAAAAAATTCGGTACCTTGGTCTGTCTGAAAAAATTTAACATTTTTATTTTTACGAATAATTGGTTCAAGTGCAGCATACACAGAGCCGGCACTTTTGGATTTTATTGGCACACAATAAGCATATTTAGAAAAACAGTTAATTACAGCTAAAATAAAAGTAAAATTTGAATTATCTCTCGCCAGCGAGCTCATATCAATTAAATCTGCCTGAAGCAGATCCACCTCACTTTTAATCTCATATTTTCTCCTATTAAAATGTACTCTTGGCACAGAATGCAATTCTTGTGCTAATCTATGTCTAATTTCATTCATTTTTGTCGACATCACACACGTGTGATATATCTCAACTGCCTCGGCACGCGTCCACGCGTCGCGTGGGTAATCTATTTTTAGCCACCCTCTTTTTGTGAAGCAGCGCGCCTCACTTCTCCTCTCCTCACTCACCGCCTCACACTTTGAGAGGAAGGTTCTTCTTCTACTACTTCTTCTTCTTCTTCTTCTTCTCCTTTTTCTTCTCCTTCTTCAACTTGGGGGATTCTATAATGACCCCATGCCAAGGTGTCAACCGAATTGGGCATGATGTATCTTTTATCATCATAGCATGAGAGCGCTGTTTTTGCACATGCAATCTGATATACTTTATGACAATAGCTCCTTATCATATTGAACCTCTCGTAATGTGAGCTTCTTTCGAATAAACATTTTTTGTACAAATCATATGTTAGACAGCGATCTTTAACAGATTTCTTTACACCCTTAGCTACGTTTTTATACAATTCATTCTCATCATCTACATATTTAAAACTATACATTTTGGGCCGTAAGCCAGCAAAATGTGTGATAATTTTTGAATTTGTCTCATCTTTAAATTTCCCAACCACTTTTTTATTTACAAGACTATAACATTTGTGAGTGGTTGGGTAATCAGATGTGTCAAACCACGTCAAATTATTCCTAATATCCTGGTACACATCCTCAGTTTTTATTTCATAGAAAAGACTATCTGTATCCGACATTAATAGATTCACATTTTCAGGACGATATATGTTCAAAATTTTGTTGTAGTGGAAATCAAACATTAGCTGTTTACTCAATTCCAAAATGGTGAAACCCGCATAAATTGGTTTGTTCAAGCATATTTCAGATTTTCTTGAAAACACCCCAATTACATTTTCATCAAAAATCACCCAGCGTTTACACAATGGCCTGGAAACATATTTATCCAATTTTCTCTCATCTGTTATGAGATTTACGGTGCAATGGTGTCGATTACCCTGGAGAGATTTTCCGTATATTATATTCGATAAATTTTTAAAGTTCTGAACTTCAAATTTATTCCTGGCATTTCGCCTACATTCCGTATTGAATTGAATGTAAGGTTGTAGCCAACGGGACTGCGTAAAACTAATTACCCTATGAATCTTCGTTAAACGCATACCCAACTGAGTGTAAAGCTGGAGATTGCGATAATGAATTACATATTTTGTTCTATCATAAAGTGTTGCAAGGAGTTTTGTTGATGATTTTTGCGAATCGCGTTTTTGATATTCAGACATCAGGTGAAGGGGGGCTGCTTCTTTTGTGGGGGCAAGGGGAAACTGATTGTGAGAATCGTGTAAGTATTGTGGATACTGCATATCAACCTCCAGAATGTATCCAATTTCTGAATCGGCACTCAAGTTTAAAAAATCTACTTGTGCGATTTCATTCTCATTCAAAAATTTAAAATTTCCGCTCGGGAGAGGTTCGCACATTGCGTATCCATATAAATTGTTAGCATCCAGGTAAACAAGGTAATTAGTAGGTTTACTCTCATCATAATTCGACATATATGGGTTGTTCGCTTCAGCGAACCTATGCGGAATGACCGATAATCCTCCTCTCACTGCACCCTCAATCATAAGATGAATATCAATGTCCCGAATCAAACCAAGCTCCACCTGTGTGTATTTTAGCATGCAATTCCATGAGAAATGTGCCAATGAGAGAAAGTGGATAGCATCCAATCCATATTTGTCGAATAATGATGAGCGCATATCCTCAAAAACATCGGCTAAAAGCAGAACATCCGTTAGAAGGTATAGATCGTGATATTCGCCAAGAGAGGAAATATTACACGCTTTCCACACCTTCTGTGCATGTTCATATTCAGCAGGATCCAATGGTGAATCGTTCAAATCATTGTGGAATGCTTCTATGGGAGGAAGACACGTTTCATTGAACTTTTCAGCACAATCAAAATAAGTGTATGGATACACACCCTTTTTGATTAAAAGCTGGTGCTGTTCAGGTGTTCTGAATACAGTGTACATCCTTTTAAATTTCGTTTCCAATTCAGTACTTTCTGACAAATTTTTTACAAGTGAATCTAATGAAGCATTCATGAACTTAAAACTATCTAAAAACCTAATTTTACCAATACTAATTGTCATAAATTTTTCAGAGGAATTGGCGATGCAATGTATTTTTCTTTTGCATTTCCCCAAAGCTTGCACAATAAAATGGGAATCGTACCCTGCGAAATTATGTATATAACATGGAATAAAATCGGGTGATTTAGCATTTAAATTACAGGCTTGGTGAGCTGCACAAATAAATTCGCCTGATTCGTGCGAGTGGTGTTTGCATCTCACCTCACCAATCAAGAAATCCTTCCCACATAAACCACATTGTTTTGCATCATCAAATACTTGTTGTTCACGCTCATTTAATGGAATCATCGGTATTTCGCGTTTCATATCATTATAAAGCATTTCACCTAAATCTGTTACATCATCAACGAATTTTTTAATAATTTTTTCACTTTCATTTCGCGCGCGATAAAGAATGGGTCCGTGACAAATTTCACCATGTATATTTAACACTACAAAGCAATACCCGCACGCAACATGCTCACGTGTCTTTTTTGTGAAGCTACTAGTAACAGGGTCTGAAGCATCAGCTTCTTCTTCCCCCTCTTCTCCGCTTTTAATTGGTAAAATAAACGATTCAAAATCGGCGTAAATTACATATTTAGGTTTAAGTGTATAAGTATAGTTTGTAAATTTGATTACATCACCTTCTTTGGGTAGCACCGTTCTTTGCGCCGCGAACTTTGAACAAAGCTCTTGATGCCTTTCCAAATTTTGTTTTCCATCTCTATTTACCATTTTGTCAGTTGTGAAACGATGGAAACAAAATTCGCATATGTGTACTTGATGCCCTCTTTTTGATAAATGACTCAAGAGCCGAGACAACCCGTTTTTCCCGTTCGCGGTATTGATCAAGCAAAAATGTGATTTATGTGGTGCGGTTTTAGTTGTTAAAAGCAAAAGATTCACCTGATGTCTGCGTTGCCTATATATACTACATCTGTAGGGATAGAATTTCTTTCCACCATCGTCGTACGCAATTACATTAATAGATATGTTGGGATTCAAAATTTCAATTTTCCTAACATCTCTCATGGTGGCTGGGAAGTTGACCCCGTTTGTGTTGACTGTGTGAGCAAACTTGCTCAAATATTCAACAGTCATATTTCTGCGACGATGATGGAAATAAGCGAGAATTGACCACAAAAGGCATTTCTCGTCATTGAAATTTTTTATGTTAATCACACACTTTTTCCTTACAATAAAATCGGGAGTCTCTACAAAGGAAGATGAGGATGTGTACATAGGATTATACCGAATTATGTTTAAATCTAAAGAATGTATTCTACTCAAAACCCACCCACTACCAAATTTTGTAAAATTCTGGAAAGAATTTAAAATTTTCTTAATAGCTAATTCATAGTACTTGTTCAATTCATCTAAATTTTCACGAACATTCACACATATTGCCGAATAGCTGTGAAAGTTTACAGTACTCGAAATTTGTTCACTTTCCTCGGGCAAAACAATCAATTTTTGTAATATAATATTTAACACTAAAAACCATTTCACATTTCCGTGGAAACGGTCTGACTCCTCGACGATCTGGTTCAATACTATGGGTTTTGTAGCTTCCAAAGTCGATTCCACGTCCAGCTCCTCGTCTAGATAGGTTATACGGTGACGTATCGCGTTATTGTTCAATCCACGCAGATCCTTGATTGTATACCGCATTTTGACGAATTAGTGCTCTCTCTCTAAAACAAAACAAGTTAGTAGCAGATTAGAAGTTGATCACCACGCTAAATTACGAAAGATTGACTTTCAAAGGAAGCGATTCCACTGTGTTCTCCAACTGAAAGGTTAAAAAAGATTATGAGTGTGAAACAGATTATATCTATGGATATAAACGTGGCGGTAGACGAGGAAGAAGAAGAAAAGTTTATTAAAAATAAATCCTCGTTCGAAAAACAATTAATACATAAATTACGCTTCCACCGCTATGAGTGCTATGGAAGAGAATTTGGACACTATTGCATGTGTATAAATCCTGCACTCAATGAACCATTACACCAATTTATTGGAGAATGTAATTCAGATACTTGTTTTTATCGAATAATGCAATTACATATTGCAGATAACCATCACGAATCGTGTAATGGTGTCTATCACACATTTAATATGTGTAACAACAAAATTGATAAATTTTTGTGTAATTCGTCCAGAAAATTTCGGTGTGGGAAAAATTGTAAATTATTTCAAACACTCAAGTGTGCTGGTAAAACTAAGTAGGAATACTGAACGCGAGTTTACTCCTCCAATGTACAACAATCGGCAGCAGAATTAGTTGAATGGAGATATTCGCATGCAGTGTGATTTCTGCAGAATAATAGTTTCTACCGAGAAAAATAATTCGAAATAATGCGCAGTCAATAATCGCTACTTACATTGTAAAAGGGTGATGGCAAATGATGAACTCTCTCTCTCTCTCAGATGTGTGCTCTCTCTCTCAGATGTGTGCTCTCTCTCTCTCAGATGTGTGCTCTCTCTCAGATGTGCGCTCTCTCTCTCAGATGTATCCTCTCACTCAGATGTGTGCTCTCTTACACTCCGCTGGTACAACTGATCTAAAACAAACAAGTTAGTAGTGGATTAGAAGTTGATCGGCACACTATGGATCAATCACACGTTTTAATGTACGAAAGATTGAGGTTGTTGAGTTTTGATGAGAGATGGAAAAAATTCGAATCTCCCCTTTTATCGCCTAAACATTTAGCTAAACTGGGATTTGTATTCAAGACACCACCAGACTCAGTGCAGTGCGTGTTTTGTTTAGTTGGTTTGGAAAAATGGCTAATAACAGATGATCCCGAAAAAGAACATGAAAAACATAGTCCGAATTGTGGGTGGAGGAGAATGCATAATATTTCTATCGAGAATGAAAATTTTAATAATCTTCGGGATTACGACCAGCGAATAAAGACATTTTATCAAACATCAAAGCCTCACTGGTCAAACTCATTTAATAAGAGGATATTGGTTTTTAAAAGAAATGCTGAATATTTCGCGAGTAATGGATTTTTTCTACATAAAACGGGTTATTTGCAATGTGTATATTGTAAAGTAATTATTGCAGATTCGAAAAAACTGTGTCATGCATCGTTTTGTATATATAATAAGAACAGTCTTAAAGGGGAAGGAGGAGAAGGAGGAGGAGAAGGAGAAGGAGAAGGAGGAGGAGAAGGAGGAGAAGGAGAAGGAGGAGGAGAAGGAGAAGGAGAAGGAGGAGGAGAAGGAGGAGGAGAAGGAGGAGAAGGAGAAGGAGGAGGAGAAGGAGAAGGAGAAGGAGAAGGAGGAGAAGGAGGAGAAGGAGGAGAATTAATTAAAAAAGTAAACAAACCTGTACGAGAAGGAAGCCGAGGAATCACTTGCGCTCTGTTGTAGACTTGAAACACCTCTAGTTGGAACTGAAACATACAAAATAGGGAAAATGGATCAGATTGATGTTTAAAAATTTGGATTATGCACACTTATTATCAGATTATGGAGATGTCGTCTGCATTAATCAGGTGTGAGAAGATTTATTGTAAATATTATTGAACAATTACTATTTCTATTACAATTGCTCCAATTTAATATGCAAGATTTTTTGCACTAACAGTATTTACCCAAAAACTTGTAAAAATGCGTGATTGGGTTGAAGATAATTTTTATGAGTTTGATTATTTTGTGGCTTTATTTCAAGTTTGTTATAATTGATTAATGTAAATAAAGATTTGAATTATTATTGCTCACCTTTGTTTCAAACTGATGTGATGCTTTCAAAATGATCACTCTTCTTGTTGTGCCGTTCAAAAACGCAAATGCTCTTTTATCGCTGTGCGCGGATAGCTAAAGTTCAAACTGTTGTGACGCTTTCAAACTGATAAAGATGATCGCACTTTTTCGATCCGATAACTATGACGTTCAAAACGCGAATGATCTTTTAGCGGTGTGCGCGACAATCTAAAAGAGGATTGCGGGATGCGATGAGCTTCCTTCTTTTAGGTGAGCACCTAAAAGAAGGAAGCTCGCAGGAAGCTCTCGCTGGCACGCGCTCGCTTCTCCCCCTCAACACGGTGTTCTATTTTTATCAGTATGTTTACATCTGTCAACATGGAATGTGCTTTGGCGATGCGGCACGTGTGGAAAACGATAGTACTATTTATATTTCTATTATGCTGTCTAAACACCGTACTACTTTTAAATAAAAATAAATCGTGCAATCTGCATGAGAAACGAAATGATACGCAATTTCTTTTCAATTCCTTTGGATCGTCAACTTCACTGAGAAATCATACTTTATTCAATATTAAATCTTGCGTTAATTCGTATTATAAAACACCAATTTCCTTTGAAATTGGGTTGATACATTGGTATAAATTTATGGTTGATGAGCGAGAAACAGTTTGTAATTTCTACAAATACTATAGCGTTCTTGCAAATTGTGCCAAGACTTTTAATGAAAAATCGAATTTTCTTTTGAAGAAAACTAATCAATTATGTAGTAGTAGTAGTAGTAATTACAGTTCAGTTTATGTTTAACCTTTAAAGGATGAACACTGTTAAGAAAAAGCGCCGCACTGTTCGTAAGCGTGGTAGAGGTATTTTATCAAAAATTGGGAATATTTTGGGTACAGTGATAAATAGGGGGGTTGACCTGTTACCTGTAGAAGCGCACCTAGATGGGTATAATTTCTGCGGTCCAGGAACGAGGTTAAGGTCGAGGTTAGCACGTGGAGATAAAGGAATAAACCGTCTTGATGATTTATGTAAGACGCACGACATAGTTTACTCCCGAGCGTCTGATAACAAGACGCGGGCGGAGGCTGACAGGCACTTGGCAGATGGAGCTTGTAAATTTTCAAGGATCCAAAAACGGGGTTATCTGAGAGGGCATATTCTTATCTTGTTACAAACATTATGAAAGCGAAATCCGCATTTGGTGGCGGTTTGAGAAAACGAAAAACGAGGGGAGTTAGAAAAACGCATAGTGATAGTATTAGGCAAAAGGCGATCAATAGGTTAAAAAATCATATTGCTGGTCGCGGTTTTTATCTGAAACCATATCCAACAGGTGGAAGAATACTAGTACCCCC
The DNA here is from genome assembly GCA_948455865.1 of Conomelus anceps. Classification (NCBI taxonomy): domain Eukaryota; kingdom Metazoa; phylum Arthropoda; class Insecta; order Hemiptera; family Delphacidae; genus Conomelus; species Conomelus anceps. Next base: position 22,756,029 of record OX418217.1, read on the forward strand.
CACCCAATACGGTGTAACACTATTTCCAAAGGTTAAAAAGAAGCAAGGAGGAAAAAAGCAGAGGAAAAGACAGAGAAAAACGCAAAGATGAACGGCCCGCTGTCAAACTATGACCTGATAAAATGGTGCAAAATATTAGATATACCACTAAGGGGCATATATATGATTGATACACTTCCGAGTAAAATTCGAAATAATGAGCTCGCAATTGTTAATTTAGACAAACAGATTGGAATGGGAACACATTGGACCGCATATATTAAACGAGGAAAAAATGTGTATTATTTTGATCCGATCGGTGACTTGCAACCGCCACGCGAATTGGCAAAATATTGGGAAAAAGAAAATAATGTAAAAATATTCTATAATACCAACCAATTGCAGCGGCTAAACACAGACATTTGTGGGCACCTAGTGATTTTATTTCTTGCTAACCAGTTGTAATTTTACGCTTGTGTTGAAAGCATTAGCTGAGTGAGGGATGGCTGTTATTACACTAACCTCAAAAACAAGTAATCTATATGAGAATTTAAACCACGCTCTGGAATTGGATAAAAATCGCGAATGGGAAATTGGATTGGTTAACTTGTGGACGTTTAATAGTATACCGAATATAATAAGGGGGAAAAATTCCAGTTTTAAATATGGAGATAAACTGGTGAATCTTGATACAGGATCGTACGAAATTGATAATATAATAAGCGCTATAAAGTTGAAATTGAACTTGAGCGATGAGAGTCTTGTTATACAACCGAATAATAACACTATGAAAGTTGGAATTTATTCCGATAAACCAGTAGATTTAACTTTTGACGATTCAATTGGTAAGACACTTGGGTTTGATAAACTTCTACTCGAAGCAAATACATGGCATTATTCAAATCATTTAGTCTCGATCAGTCATATTAATACAATCGTGGTGTCGTGTAATTTAGCATGTGGAAGCTTCGCTAACGGAGATGAAAAGCATATTATTTACGAATTTCTGCCGAGGGTACCGCCCGGTTATTTGATTAATGAAACGCCCGCAGAAATTATATATGTACCTCTCAATACGCGTAGAATTCAGTTTATTAATGTGATGGTAACCGATCAAGACGGATCACTTATCGATTTTCGAGGGGATAGTATAACTGTGAGGTTACATATTCGTGAGAAAAGTTAGAAGATGGGTTTTATTGTATTCAATGCCGTACCTAAGCGTCGAGATGAGAACAGAGAAAGCGTCAGTAGGAGTTTAAGCTCAGTAGCGTTAACACCTATGTTAACGCCGAAAAACAGATTAACAGCTAAAAACGCGAGAATACTAGAAAAATTGGGATTTATAGTTAATTGGAAAAATGTCGGGAGCCGCAATAAGTGAAATTCTAGATGTCGATAGTCAAATTCAATTTTACTCTGATATTACTAAGTACGAATTTCACACGCACACAACATATTCTGGACAGAAACTAGGTAATTCGGATGAAGTAAGGCTTCCTGTAAATCAACAGGATATATACACACTCCCTTGTAAATCCTTTCTATTTATTGAGGGGAGTGTTAAATGTACAAAGCCGGGTGCGAAACCCGAGGATCCACCGGTGCATGCCGAATATAAACTTGTCAGCAACGTGGTAGGCCATCTGTTTGATGAGATTCGTTATGAATTGGCGGGACAGCAAGTAGCGAAATCGAGACTTGTCGGAATTACGTCTACAATTAAAGGATTGCTTTTGAAAAATGTTTTCGATACAAATACATACCAATTGGCAGGATTTGATAGAGATGGATATAAGTTGACGGATAATAAATTCATTTTTTGCGTACCGCTGAAACTTTTGTTACCATTTTTCGAAGATTTTCAACGAATAATTTTAAACTTGAAACAAGAGCTTGTATTATTGAGAAGTGCGTCGGATCTAAACTGCGTTGAATCGGCTACAGGAACAAATGTTTCTTTAACAATTGATAAACTACAGTGGAAAATTCCGTACATCCATTTGGAAGATCACGTAAGGTTGAAATTTTTGAAATTACTCGATTCTGATCGTCCTTTAAAACTTGCGTTTAGAAGATGGGAGATTCACGAATTTCCAAACATGGCGACATCGAGAATTCATTCGTGGGCAATAAAAACATCGTCGCATTTAGATGTTCCACGCTATGTAATTTTAGCCTTTCAAACGGCTCGGAAAAATTCTATTAATAAATCAATGTCTGATTTTGATTCGTGCGAGTTGTATAACGTTAAATTATTTCTAAACAGTCAATATTATCCCTATGATAATTTGTTGGGGAATAAGCAGATAATGTATCGCATGTTTTTAGATTTCGCGCCGAGTTACTATAACCGCTCTATAAATGCAGAGCATGGGAACGCTATTGATTTTAAAGCGTTTTGCGAAAAATCACCAATAATTGTGATTGACTGTTCACACCAATCTGATCATTTGAAAACATCCACAGATATAAGATTAGATATGGAATTTAGTAAAGAACTACCAAACTCGACTTCGGCATATTGTATTCTTATAAGCGATTCAATAATGGAATACACGCCTTTAACCTCATTAGTTAGAGAAGTACAATAAATTGCCGGTAGGGGGATGTTTAAAAGGTGAAATGTAAAAAATAATTTATCATTCGTGTGGGTGTGTGTGAGTGAGCAACATGTCGACTTCTTCGGTGTTTCAAGAGGCGATTGGAGATTTTGAGGCTAGTGAAGACGGAAAAACACGTACAGTGGGAATACAGTGTGAGATGGAAGAAAAGAAGAAGAAGAATTTTGCCGTTGCGGATCTACACTGGTTTAAGGGAGATAATAATCAAATAATTTTAAAAGAATTCGCGCTGGTTGATCGGGCTGGTAATTATGTGGTACTACACTTTAAACCGCCTTTTCCGAAATCTACTTTGTGCTGGAAAATGTTTCGCGAGGCTACCTGGTTAGAACAACATTATCATAAAATATTATGGGATGAGGGGGAGACGGAGTTTACAGATTCATTGATGAGAGGATATCTCGGCGCGTATGATTGCATTTTTACAAAGGGAACAGAAAAAGCGGCATTTTTGAAAAAGTATCATAATGATGTACGTTGCATACCGGAATATTACGCGAAACCTAATTTCACAAAGTTTAAAGATACGTGGTGTTTTGAGGTTTGTAACATACACAAAAATGTAGAAGGTGGGAGGTGCGCTCTAATAAGTGCACAACATTATTTGCAACTATTAACATCTAACACGCTTCCAAAGATAGGAGAGGAGGGGGATTATACTTGTGAAAATAATCGAATGAAAAGTATGAGGAATTGCGCTTTTTATAGTAGAACAAGCAAAAGAAATTATGCGAGACAAGGATTTTACTATGATGGAAAAAAGGTCGTATGCGTTTACTGTGGTTATGAGTTGGAATCACACAAAGTGAGAATTTGTAGCGTGGGAGTTGGTAGAAGACCTATCAATTTTTCGGTATTAATCCCGCTGTATAAATAATTAGTTGTAGATAATGGATCCCCAGAAGTGGATGTGTGCGGATAAAGAATTAGAGAACAAATTACGAGAATATCTGCAGTGGTTTGATTTGTGTGAGGATGCCATTAGAAATTCTACTCGTGAAAACATTGGACTTGCGAGACAGTTGAAACAAATTTTTTTAAACAGTGTAAATTTGAATGATGTTTACGAATATTTATCCTATTATAGGCCTCATAGGCTTTGCGTTAAAAAATTATTACAAATTGAGGAAGAAGCTACAAACTGCGCTTGCGCAAACAGCGGTGGGGAGAATGCATAAAAGGAGTGAAATTGAGAAACTTGAATCATTAGGAAAGATGAGTCGATTCAACATGGCTGCATTCAACGCTTTGGCACGTGAGGTGTTGCCTCTAGAATCAGTACCTCTTGGTTCATATCTGACCGTTGAAAGCGCAATAATTTATGGTACAGGCAGAGTGTTACTAAATCTCGACGATCCCGACAGTGAGGGAGACTCTTATTTCGATTTATTACTATGTGATAAATTTAAAAGCGTATTAAATAATGAGAACTTGACAGATTTTAACAAGAGAAATTTTGTATTAATATGCGAACATGAGAACGGACAAGTAGAGTTGAAAGAAATGTAAATTTTTACAATGGGTTTTTCTCCATAGCACAGGTTTATGTGACCTAGCCCTGTGCGAACCTCTTTTTACCCAAATAAAAAAAGAGTGACCTCCAATAAGGCGGTGAGGTTGACGTTCCTTTGGAGGCTTTTTCTAACTAACAAACCGCCGGTCATTCAGTATGTGTTTAACTATCATAGAGGAAGGATGCGATGCTACAGCTATACAAAATTTAAAAAACTATCCCGTTTACTGATGGCTATTTCAGTAAGCGAGTTTGATATTATTGCAAAGCATATTAAATTTTCAACCGAGGCAGATGATGGAACTTTGTCTGCAACAAAAACTGAGAATTTTTGCTATCCTATTTTATCTGAAATATATGATCTCCTAGATATAGTTATAAGTGAGGAGGGACATTTGCACTATGGGTGTTCTAACGATTCCCCCATAAAAATTATTTCAGATACAAACGAACTTTGGGATGCTCTATATGATTTAGCAGATAAAAAATGTAAAAAATTTTAATCATGAGGGGGAAACCAACAGAACGTGGCATGTGCATTCATGCAAAGGTTAATGACCTGAAAAAGTACACCAGCATTCTACACCTATTTGTGTCTAACAACATTTAATGATGCTAAACGCGATTATGTGTGTTGGGTTTGCCTAGAAACCATGTTACTAATAGCAGGTGCCTATGAATCTATTGGAGGATCCAGTTTCACTTGCACACCTCAAAAGGTAGTGCACGAGATTCAATAATACCATGTTTTGGTCATTCAGTTTACTTATTGGTATAGCTATAGATGAGTTTAATATTATTGCAAAGCATATTTGAATTTTCAACTGAGGGTAATGAATGAGCTGAGAGAGAGTGAGAGAGAAAGCCTCTCTCTCTCACACAGACAGGTTAAAACATGTTTGTGACCTTCAAATGAGCTGAGAGAGAGTGAGAGAGAAAGACTCTCTCTCTCACACAGACAGGATTATTCATGCAAAGGTTAATGACCTGAGAGAGAAAGTAGATGTATGTTCATCTCTGTCATGTTGATGTAGATGGTTCACTCCCGCAGAGAACATGTTAAAAGTTAATGAGCACAATCCACAGCTTAATTAGTCACATAAAAAAAAAAATCTACATAAAACTTGTGCACGTGTTCTGCTTTTAAACGTTATGAAATAGTTTTTTCACAGCAGGGGGCGGAAGTGTTATTAATAGCTAAATCGATGGGTGGAGGGGCAGGGGGGTATATTAACACTGCACGTGCGAAAGAGAGGGCTTTGAGAATCACAGCAGGAGGTAGCAGGTGTGCAGATGCAATTAATAGCTAAATCTGGCGGCGGGGGCTGATGCTATTGCAAATATAGATATAGTAATTGCAAGCAGGTATATATAGATATACAATTGCAAGCATGTATATATAGATATAAAGCTGTATGTTCTATATTTATTGGGAACCTTCTGTGAGAGGTGGGGTCAGGGGGGATAGGTCCTCTCTCATTGGTGCTTGCGGGGGGTCCCCCTTTAATCTATTGGGAATAAAGTGGGGACACATAGGGAAGGGGGGTATGTGACCTTAAAAACAAAATGGCTGACTGGGACAGGGGGAAGGGTGGGTGTTTACAAAATGTCTGAGCAGGGGGAGGGGGGAAGGGGGGTGGCCACGCCCCCCTGTCTTCTCATTGGTCAGGCTGAATCGGCCTTAATACCTACTTCTGACATCTGACGAAGAGATAAGAAATTTATTAAAAGTAATTGTAGTAGTTAAATGGCTTGGAAAATTGGTACCAAAACAGTTGGACATGAGTAGAATTTACATCGGTGTACTTATTTTATTAATTCATATTTTTTATTCGGTGCTTTAGTAACGTCAAATTGGCAAACAAATTCAAACTGTCTGAAAGTCGGGATATAATATATTATGACCAAATAAACATACTAAGAGTCCCAAGATTCGTAGCTGTGCTCCGGCCGCCATCCTGAAAAAGATAAAATTTTCTGACATCGTTTTGGTTTTTTCAAATCTGAGACCAAACTGAGCGCTGAACGAAAAATGTTACTCTTGCCTGTTTTCAAAGAATTTCATACCTGTACCCTGGATAAGTCTCAAGTTTAAGTTTTTCATAATTTTTGAGAAAAATTGATAATTTTGAAATTTAAATTATCAAAACCTCTCCTCTCCTCTCTGTATCTCACTTATGACAAGACCTAAATTTAAAGGTCCCTCCCGGGAAATTTAAAACCAATTTCATGTTTTTATATCCAGAAGATTTTGAGCTGCTGTTATTAAAAAACTCTCAAGCCTCCCCCCCCCCTCAAACCCATGATTTAATTTGAGAGCTCAAACGAATCTTCTAAAAAAATAGTGATTGGTAATTTTTTAAATTTTGTTTGTAAGTGAAAATGAAAAAAAGAATAGCGAAAATTTGGGATAATGCAGAACAAAATGAATGATGGAAGTCGTCAACAAATCAATTACTCCAGTCACTAAGAAGATGAGCGCTTGCTGAAAGGCAGACTGATTAGCATATTTATTAAGACAAATATCTGATCGTTTAGCGAACGAAAAGAGTGCGCGGAAGAAGCTGAAATTGGGAGATTTACGACCAAGAATAAGTGAGAAAGAATGATGAACAGAGGAGAAAGACAAAGAAAGAGGGTCGAAGAAAGATAAAGAGAAAATGATGAACAGGAAGTAGTGCATCAACGTTGAAACCACGGAGAAGAAAGGGTGTAGGAGCTTGAAAGAAAACCCACTGAAACAAAAGATGTGGCAAGTTGAAGAAAAATGAACTTCTTGATTGAATGTAGGCGAGCTGTTTCTCACACTGAAAACTGACTCAATTGGAATACTCTCACAGATATTTTTCTCCTCTTTGCGGTTCATTTTTTATTAATTCTCGAACATTTTCAATTTAATCATCTCGGCTGAAAAGATTCATTGATGGGCCATTTTTTTTCGGTTCTGAGTCTTTCTTATTGAATAAGACAGAAATGTTCCCCTTTCAACCCTTTTCATCTCCTGTTACCATAATTTTGGCTACACAGGTTGAGTTCCTGGGAGCCTTACTGCTAACCAGCAAATATTTTACTGGTTTTGTCCGATTGGTCTATTTAATTCATAGAATTTGATAATTCTATTTAATTCATAGACAATTCATTAGGCATTGGTCTATTTAATTCATATTTAATTCTATTTGATTCAATTTGTCCGATTGGTCTGTTTAATTCATAGATATTTAATCCATTTACCGGTTACCGGTAAGGCTCCCAGGAACTCAACCAATTTATTGATTTGCAGTTCTTATTCTTTGTATTGCTCTCAAATAATGTCAAACAAATTATGACTAATTAAGCTGCAAATTCAAGTTGTTTTTCTCTAAACATTTCTGACAGTGCTGAACAAATATTGAGTCAAGCAGAATTTTTTTTAATAGAATAATATTGTTTGTCGTTTCCCAATTCCCTTACTCTATATTTATTTAAGTTTTTCATTAGTATATTATTTTAAAATATTATTTTAGTCTGTTTTTTTAAGATAACATATTGACGATTCCTGCCATTGAGTATAAGACAAGTCAAGTCAGACCAATAATAAATTCAGATTCGAATCCATTCAACTGCCATATTCACTAATACATTAACAGTGAAACAAAATAAAGAAAAAACATACTTAATAACAAATCCAAACAAAACCACTTTTACGTCTAATATGGCACAAAGGCAGACAATAGGACTTGATCGTCAGCAGTAAGTTATGTGCAAATTATGTACAATACTGCATTATTAATCTAATGCACTAGTTACCACAATTACCATTAAAATTAGTTGAGGTGAGGCTCAATTTTGATCTGAGAGTTCAATTTGCTTTTAATTATTACTCACTTCTGAGTCATGTTAGAGCATATAATGTTAAAACGTTATAATAATTGATGGTAACAGACCCTTGAGGTGCAAATGAGCTAAGTTATTTCTATTTTATTATATTATTTTCCTCTATCCATTCTTTTCTTAGCTACAGTAGCAAAAGTATTTTATTTCAAATTTCAGTGAATGAACTATTTGTTTTTAACTAGTGGTTCACCCGTCCTTGCAACGAGATTTAAGGTGGATATTTTCAATCAAACATTATATAAATGGGATTTCAACTGCCAATGCCACTGCAATTCCAGAAAAGGTATTAGGAGCAATAATATCGATACAGATGTGTTGCTTTTGCTTGGAACATGAAGCTTTTTTTTTCACCATAGTGACGCATATTACGTATCAGATGTTCTATGAGCTTTCTGCATCTAAACACTTTCTAAAACAGTAATAGTGCTCATAAATTGATGAGTAAATTTTGAACATTTATTTTGAGCACGGAAAGAAGCGGAACATTGTGCTGGAACTCTTTCCAACGAAGAACTGATTCAGTTGTAACAAGCCTGTTTATTTTAAAATTCATTCATTATGTGATGGGTTCCCTGCCACATGCTTGCTGGAAGCTGATGTAACCTTGTAGAAGAAAATGCTATAATAAATAATGCCACAAGTTTGTAGGAAAATGTAGCCTTGAAGGAGAGAGTATTATAATAATAAGAGGTTAGTGCAAAGCAGGACGAGAATGAAAACGAATACAATTGGATTTCGAGTTTCGCGAATGGAATGAGAAAAGCGGAAAATGAGTATTTCATGAGCGATGAGGAAAGTTGACAAAGAAATGGGATTGCTCGAAACATGGCTACGGGAAATAATTAGAATGTTTCTAAACGGGCCCCATTAGCTGATTTCTGTACATACTTCCATGGTGGATGGTGCTCGACAATTCTATCGAATAATATTCTTAAATTGAATCATTTCCTTTTGGTAGATCGCACAAAACGAAGCTGATCAAAGCGGGTGGGGGAGAAGCAATTGGAGGGCGGTGTGGAACTAAAAGGCTCGAGGAGAGATAGAAAGCGTTTGATAGAGAGAGAGATGGGAGTGAGTGAGTTTGCGCGTGTGTGTATTAGCGAGAGAGAGAGAGAAAGAGAGAGAGTAAGAGCGAGAGAGAGTGTGTGGAGCGATGAGAGAGGAGAGAGGAGAGAGTGAGAGGAAGATGACAGGGTGAGAAAAAGACAGCAGAGGGAGAGTCAGAAGAGAAAGATTGATTGATTGATTGATTTCTTTATTCATGCAAATAATAGTTGGACAGTTACTAGTATAAAATACAATATATAGGCATCACCAAGTATTATTACATAAAACATTATCAGTTACTTATTACATAAACTTTTTAACTATATACAAACATGAAATTATGACTGAAAATGATATTAATATGATGTATAGAAAAAAAGGAAAAAAGCTTGGTGATACATTTGTATGAAAAGGCGAAGTTAGGGACGGTGTCCCTCTCTTACACTTAACCTATAAATTCTACCTGATAGTGTCTACACATTATGAAATTAAATAAATTTTAATAATTTAAAAAAAAAATAATAAAAAAAAAATAAAATAAAATAGAATGAACTAATAAAGGAAGAAGGTCTCTTTATTGCAGCTGGGAGTGAATTCCATATTCGACAACCACTTACAACAAATGATTTGTTGTAAATTTGTTGTAGAGAGAGAGAGAGAGAGAGAGAGAGAGAGAGAGAGAGAGAGAGAGAGAGAAATTGGTAGAGGAGAGAGAGAAACAGAGAAAGAAAGAGGAGATAGATTTGATGGGAAAGAGACCGAAGAGAGAGAGAGACAAAGAAAGACAAAGGAGAGAGTGGATGAGAGAGAGAGAGAGAGAGAGAGAAAGTGAGTTTGTGTACATGAGTGAGAGATAAAGTGCGGGAAAAAGGAGGAGGAGAGAAATTGATAGTGGGTGATGGAGAAAAGAAAGGTGGAAGAAAGAGAGAGTGTGTGTGAGAGAGAGTGATCGTGATAAGGGACGTTAGCAATGGTGAAAGGAAGATGGTAGAGAGAAAGAGTGAGTGAGATAGTGGGTTATGATGAAAGGAAAGGTAGAAGTGGGTGAGTGGTGAGATTATTAGATTATATTACATTTAACTTACTTCCTTTATACATATAAATTTATAAATTTGGCATATAAGTGAATAAAAACAAAATGATCAACATCACATAGATACTGTTATGAAAGTAAACAAAGCAGTTATTTAAGCACTTGTTATACGTACATCGTTCCATTCATGGTCAAACGTGACTTGAAATCTGAATCTTCTCGTACTCTCTCATTAGATGTCTTTCTCACTCCTATTCTCTATATTTGCGTCCCTTGCACTCAATTAAGCTTCTCGAGAATTCAACAAACTTCCTGAACAATCGAGGTCGTGTTCTACTATATTCTGTGACCTTCCATGGCATTCTTCAAGCATCTAGAAGCCGCCAGTACTTGGAATTATGACAACTATATAAAGGAGCTCACGTGAACCAGTGAGTTAGTTTTACAAACTCGCGTGACAGATTGTGTTACAGATCTCGTGTGAGATCAAGTGTTGTTGGAGTAAACAGCGCTCGATTTAATTTTTTTTTTTTTTGGAGGATGAAGCCCACATAGGTCTGAGACCTGTGCGTGGGTAATGAGTTGGATGATGGTGATTGATGAGTTGGACCTACAGTTTTAGGTGGGTTCCGAACCACCGGGAAGTGATTTTACAGCAGAGAACAATGTCTTTTTTGCTGGCCAATCTAATCGGTCACCGTTACGAACGGGACCTACGAGAACGCAGCTTATCTATCTGATTGAACAGATACCTGCTACGGCTCGCGGCTATAGTGCAGAGACAACAGGAAGTGATAGCCGCGAGGCGTAGCAGGTATCTGTTCAATCAGATAGATAAGCTGCGTTCTCGTAGGACCTGTCTGTAACGGCGATTAGATTGGCCAGCAAAAAATACACTGTTTTCAGCTGTAAAATCACTTCCCCGTGGTTCAGAACCCACCTAAAACTGTAGGTCCAACTCATCAATCACCATCATCCAACTCATTACCCACGCACAGGTCTCAGACCTATGTGGGCTCCATCCTCAGAAAAAAAAGTGTTTACTATTTGTGCAGCTTACTAATAGTTTAAAGACTTTTTATGTGAATTTAACGACTTGCAGTCAAATATTGATTAAGAATAAGTAAATTATTACTTATCTCTTGTTATAGTTCTTAATTAATATTTGACTGCTAGTCGTTAAATTCACATAAAAAGTTAATATTAACAACGCAGTTCGTCATGGAACAAGAAATCCAGGAGTTGTGTCAAGTGATATTATTTGGGACTGTCAAATAACGAATTGGACTGTGTTTTGTAAGTGATTAGTTGATCTTTTATCATTTCTTTCTACATTATTGGACTCTTGTTTCTTTTATTATTGATCAGCCTGTAATTAATTCTTCATTAATTCTTGTAAATAATTACTGAAAATAAGTTTTAGCTCGTCATTTGTTGCTTTTTTCACTTTATGAATGGAAAACTTGCAATTAGTGTGTGTAAATAGAATTAGTTGTGTAAATAAAGTGCAAGTGTGAACTTTAGTGTTGTCAGCCTTATTTTAGCCATTAGAACCCGTAACATTACATTTAGCTTACTTCCATTATTAATGTAAATTTACACATTTTGCGTAGGAGTGATTAAATAAAATGATCAACATATCACTATATAAACTTAGATACTATGCTATAGTATATAAAACACGATACTATAGTAAACTTAGATGATACTATTTTTATAGTGCTAGAAATTAAGTGCTACGATCTCATTTGTATGATCTTAATGACAATCCAAGTGATGCAATTACTGTAAATGGCGAAGTTTGGACAAGTATTCGTCCATTCTTGACATTCAACCAGAGAGAAAAAAAGGAGAGAGATAGAGTTAGTGGGCGACGGAGAAATAGAGATAGGAGAGAGAGATAGAGAGCGATGGTGGAAAGAAAGGTGGGAGAGAGAGCTAGAGAGTTAGAGAGAAAGAAAATTCAATCAAAACCCCATGTACATTTCTCCAATCACTGTACGTCCGAATACTAAGTGCCGGATAACAGGTCGTTTAAAGAAATAAGTATGCGATCATCGATGGGGACAGAATTACGGCGAGGGTCTGCAGGAATGAATCATTCAGAGAAATGCGCCAGACAAGGACAGAGAATGCAGGATGACAGCAATTAGAAAAGCAGACGTGATTTGCGAGTTATGGATGAGGAGAGGGATCATGCAAAGGAGGGAGAGGAATGAGAAGGAAGGGAATGAGGAAGAGGAAGCCCGATAACTTAATAAATTTATCCAGTCTCAATATTCTTTATACATCCATCGCCCCTTTTCCGGTTTAGACCTATGAGGGAGAGGAAAAAGAAGAGAGTGAGTGAGCAAGAAAGAGAGAAAGAAAAGAGAGCGAGAAAGAGTGAAAGAAAAGAGAGTGAGGGAGAGAGTATGAGTGAGTGAGTGAGGGAATAAGGAGAAAAAATCGATATAGGGGAATAGAGAGAGGTTATGTGAGGGAGAAGAAGAGGTGAGAGTGAGTGAGTGAATGATTGAGAAAGAGAGGAAGAGAGAGAGAATTAGTGAGTGGAAGAGAGTCATGAGGAAGAGGAGGGACTGAGAAAGAGATGTGAGACAGAGGTTGTAAGGATGAGGAGAGAGTGAGTGAATACGATAAAAAGAGGAGATTCTGTATGTATGCACAGATAAAGACAGAATTTAGATTTGTATTTTCATAGATATTGATTTTGTATGTATAGATAGAGATAGAATTTAGATTTGTATTTTTATGGATATGGATTCTATATATGGAATTATATGGATTCGTATACTACACACATTTCAATCCTCTGCCTTCCATCAGTTTAGACACGCGACCGTGCTGATTTGTTCAGACCAAAATTTTACTACATTTTTATTTATTTATCCATTTCGGAGGATAAAGCACACAGTACTGAGACCTGTGCCTGGGTAATGAGTTTTTTTAGGATGAAGCCCACATAGGTCTGAGACCTGTGCGTGGGTAATAAGTTGGATGATGGTGATTGATGAGTTGGACCTACAGTTTTAGGTAGGTTCCGAACCACGGGGAAGTGATTTTACAGCAGAGAACAGTGTATTTTTTGCTGGCCAATCTAATCGGTCACCGTTACAAACAGGACAAACAAGAACGCAGCTTATCTCTATCTGATTGAACAGGTACCTGCTACGCCTCGCGGCTATCACTTCCTGTTGTCTCTGCACTATACACTGAAATCGAGCGCTGTTTACTCCAACAGCACTTGATTGTCTCTCACACGAGATCTGTAACACAATCTGTCACGCGAGTTTGTAAAACTAACTCACTGGTTCACGTGAGCTCCTTTATATATTTGTCGTTCCAAGAACTGGAGGCCATTAGATGCTTCGAGAAGGCCATGGAATATAATAGAACATAGTAGAATATAGTAGAATACGGTCACCTAATCGGTCACCGTTACAAACAGGACCAACGAGAACGCAGCTTATCTCTATCTGATTGAACAGATACCTGCTACGGCTCGCGGCTATCACTTCCCTATGAGTTGAATAATAGTGATTGATGAGTTGGACCTACAGTTTTAGGTGGGTTCCAAACCACCTGGAAATGATTTTACAACAGAGAACCGTGTCTTTTATGCTGGCCAATCCAATCGGTCACCCTCACAAAAGGGCCAAGGAGTTCGTAGCTTATCTTTATCTGAGTGGTCAGATACTTGGTAATCTTCCTCTTCAACATCATCAATTTTCATCCCTGTAATCACCTAATCTATACTCACCTTTAAACTTTGATTAACCAATTTTTCTTTTTCCTTATTTTTATACTTATAAGTTGTACTACCCTTTTATACTTTATTTGATATTTTATCATGTTGCTATTTAAGGAAGGATGATTGGGTAATAGGTATTGATACCTATTGCTGCCATGAAAGGTTTGTAAATAAAGAAATACATGATTCAAATTATGGAATAGAAAAATCACTGAGTAAAAACAATAACAAGTTCGTTTTCGCCAGAATTACTGGAATTATGTAAGGACCTAATTAAGACCTAAGTACGTAAATGAGGACGTATTTTGCCTATGTCTCAGTGTTGGCCATATAGTCATGGACGACTCACACTTGCTGTAACATTCTGATGAGAGCTTTTACTACTTGAAGATAGAGACAATATGGAGAGCGCTAAAGAGGCAATAGAGAAAGAGAATGAGAGAGAGAGGGTGTGAGAGTGTGAGTGGGAGAGAGAGTAAGAGTGTGAGAGAGTGGGAGAGAGAGTAAGAGTGTGAGAGAGCGGGTGTGAGGCAGAGAGAGAGAGAGTTAATGAGTGTGTGAGAAAGCTCATCGGACTGGACTGACGATGTCTTCTATTCGAAGTTGAAATGAGAAGAGGTGAAAGAGAAACAAAAAGAGAAGAAAGAAAGCGTGAAAGAGATAATAAAAAGGGATAAGCTATGAAGATAAAGTGGAAAAACACACAATTTCTGTCAACACTGGAGCTCATTAGACCATTAGAGCCTACCCTGTTTACTTCTCCTTTTCTGCCTTTGTCATCAAGGCAACTTCTCTGGACGAAAAAAGAATTTACGTCAGGCTACGACAAAACCATTTACAAATACTGTAACGCTATACAGGCGGTAGTGCAGCTCAAATTGTTACTATAACCCCCATTCGCCGTTGAGATAAATTGATCCTATTAGATGGGGAAACACCCCATTTATTTCGCTGACAATTTTTCGAATTGGTGCGTCGAGTTTCTTACCCTATGGTGAGAACCCTCCCAAATATATATCGCTTTAATCTATTTGCAGCAGGGAACGTATTCGGTGAACCCAGAATGTATATAGACGACTTACAGATAGTGCATATTGTTATTTGAGGTTCAAAATTTACGAGGAAATTGAAAATTCAAAACTGAAGAGTAAATTTTTAATTTCTGCATGCAAACAATGATTACAAATTGTAGATGATAGGTAATGAGTCAAATATTCTCTATTGAAGTGTTCCATACTCATTTATATAAAATAGATATTGCTTGCTCACCATCTATTCTAATCCCTATAACTGTGAATGACTTTTTCCCCAATGTATAACTTGTGAGGTAAGAAAAAGGCAGCTCTCCAAAGACAAGATACACAAACAAAGAAGATATGAATCGTTCTGACTTAAAAAAGAATAATCAATAATTTATATCAACTCGTAGGAAAGAGTTGTTGCCCGGAAAACCCCGAAATTTTCAACTTATTTATTTCCATATAATTCCATATTTCACAAAATAATTTGTACAAATTGTTCAGAAAGATCTGAAGAATGGTTGTGCTACCTTGAAATTTTGACTTTCCAGCTCTATAATTTTTTATAGTTTTTCAAATTTATAAACTTTTATCGACATGTACTGCCTCAAAATGGTTGATTTTTTCAATTTTGAATTTTTTATGACCCAAAACCCTTGCGCCCCTTGTACGCTTGCGCCACTGGGCAAGTGCCCATGTTGCCCAGTTATAGAATCGGGCCTGTCTACTGTCTACTGCGTCTACTGACTGTCTACTGCGCATCCAATCATCATAGCTCATGTTTACGCCGTTTGAATTCAGGCGCGTTTGTCTAGCCAGCCAATGAATTATTATAGTGGAATTAAAAGCAGAAACGTATTGGGAAGTCGGCTTGGAGGTGTTGTCTTCGGGGACGGTCGGAGTGTCTCGGCAAAGTTCGGCGACGGTGTTGCCACGTCGTGTGTAATGCTGAACAAAATGGCAGTGAAGTAGCATAGACGAACCTTACTTACTCCCTAATCTATGGCAGTAGCACGCCGCAAACTGATTTTGCTCAGGCAATGAATGCAAAAAATAGACATTGTTGTAACAAATTAGGGTAAAGCTGAATTTCTTGTAGAATGTTGGTA
The DNA here is from genome assembly GCA_948455865.1 of Conomelus anceps. Taxonomy (NCBI): domain Eukaryota; kingdom Metazoa; phylum Arthropoda; class Insecta; order Hemiptera; family Delphacidae; genus Conomelus; species Conomelus anceps. The sequence goes on from OX418217.1 coordinate 22,771,977, forward strand.
GGCCCTATACAAAGTAGTTGCTCGAAAAAATCCAAGTCTCAATGATGATTATTCTCAATAATTAAAGATATAGTAGAAATACTCTTGTTTAACTCAGGAAGGAATGCAGTGAATGCAGGAAAAATCAATCATGCGATTTATGTATGACTTTTTATATTTGATTTAACTTTCACTATCACTTTGAAAACAAGTGAATAAGTTTTTTTTAATGTTTCGGTAGTTTTACTGATGTCTGGAATTTTTCTCTATGAACTTTAAAAGCTTAACTTCTTCCTTTTTGTTTTGAATAAAAGTGATGTCACAATTTCATTGAGATTAAGTGTCCGAGTTGAACCTTTTGTCATTGAATAATCAATAATGAAACTAGTTTTTAATGAACTAGGCCTAAAGATATAGGCCTACATCGAACAAATGATCGCTAGATGATTTGCTAGAACATTCTCAGCAAGCTCAGGTGCCTGAGCTTGAATTTGTCTGGAATTTTTCTCTATGAACTTTAAAAGCTTAACTTCTTCCTTTTTGTTTTGAATAAAAGTGATGTCACAATTTCATTGAGATTAAGTGTCCGAGTTGAACCTTTTGTCATTGAATAATCAATAATGAAACTAGTTTTTAATGAACTAGGCCTAAAGATATAGGCCTACATCGAACAAATGATCGCTAGATGATTTGCTAGAACATTCTCAGCAAGCTCAGGTGCGATAACATTGTAATGAATAAATACATTGCACTTAATAAATGAATAAATAATTTAGCATTGAAAAATATGTACTGTAACCGGACACCTTCTGGTTACCAATACTGGGGTGAGCAACTTTTTCTAGGTGAGGGTGAGCAAGATAAATGATGGACAACTGAATTTTAACACATATATTGTGTCTCCCAAAGAATAATCAACATTAAATGTAAAACAAAATAAATAAGAAAAATTTAAACAGAACAGTAACTATTTGGCTTAACCCTTCAGATTAATTCATGAACACTTCAGCTGACTAGGAATAACAAATTAATCAAAAATTGCTTAAAAGGAAATTATCAAAATTAAACTGAAGAAAAACACTTTCAGGCTTAACCCTTGATATCAAACCATCCGCAAATTTGGCCGAATTCAAACGAATTAAAAAAAAAAAAGGGGGAATACAATTATTAATCTTAATCAATAAGATTAAGTGAGCAAAATTACTCCTAACCACTAGCTATCGAGCTATTACAGTGGCCACTGGGACTGGCGAGGTTTGGGAGTAGGAGATATTGCAACACTGTATCAGTTGGTGTGGTAACTGCCCAATTGTTATTGGTTAAGCTCAGAGGTGCCCCCTCCTCCGTCACTTCGACCAACGTTTTGGAAATACGCTTCTACTTTTAATTCTACTTTAGTATCGATCGACTGGTGGCTGTCGATGTATCGATTGTATTAATCGAGATTAACTGCTTGGCTCTTGCTGGAAGAGCAGTACCATAGACCATCAAGGTTTTTTATCCTTTTGAATTTATCTTTATTCTATGGCAGTAGATGTGGAATTGTTTGCATCCCGATCATCGGGGGAGGCAATAAGTGTATTCATGCTTTTTTGTACTCGTCGTACTGGTTATCCTTGTGTCAAATATATTTGAAACGATGGTTGCGTTTAATTTTCGTTATTGTGAATTTGGAGTGAATGCTACATATTCTATTTTTGAATTATTAATTGTATATCAGTTTGTAAACGTTCGGTTCTTTGGTGAAGTTTGAGGAAAAGAAAGCCAGCAGGTGGATTTTGACATAGCAGGCTTAATGATTCCAAGTTCCTTTATTTTCCTTTCTTCGTTTTCAAATTACCTCATTTATTTTCCCACCCAGATGATATATTAAACGTGTTGTCACTGCAACAAGGGTAAGTCCGCACCTAACTATTCATATTTTTCTTAGTGTTGCTACAGGACCGAAATGCGTTTGTTGTAACATAATGTTACAAATGCTAAACAAGCATTCTACGTACATAGTTTCCATTCATGTGCGAACGTGACTTGTAATCTGAATCTTCATTCTCTTGCTTTTCACATATCTTTGTCACTCTAATTCTTCAAATATGCATCTCTCTCATTCAATTGAGCTTCTCGAGAATTCTACAAACTTCCTGAGCAATTGAGGTCGTGTTCTACTATATTCTGCGAACTTCCATGGCATTCTTGAAGCATCTAGTGCCCTCCAGTTCTTGGAATATACAACTATGACAACTATATAAAGGAGCTCACGTGAACCAGTTAGTTATTTTTGCAAATCCGCGTGACAGATTGTGTTACAGATCTCGTGTGAGATAATCCAGTGCCGTTGGAGTAAACAGCGCTCGATTTCAGTGAAACGTTCAGAGACAAGTGTTTACTATTTGTGCAGCTAATAATTTAAAGACATTGTGTCAAGTTATATCATTTGGGACTGTCAAATAACGAATTGGACTGTGTTTTGTAAGTGATTAGTTGCTCTTTTTATCATTTCTTTCTACATTATTGGACTCTTGTTTCTTTTATTATTGACAGCCTGTAATTAATTGTTCATTAATTCTTGTAAATAATTACTGAAAATAAGTATTAGCTTGTCATTTGTTGATCTGTTTTTCTTTATTAATTGAACTTGCAATTAGTGTGTGTAAATAAAGTGCAAGTGTGAACTATAATGTTGCCAGCCTTATTTTAGCTTTAGAACCCGTAACAATAATTTATTTCAATATTCATACATTCAACTTGCCATATCAAAGCATGCCTCGAGCTATTTCTAGTGAATATTTACAGTATTGTACCACCCTATTCAAGTTCTTTTACCTTTTATAAACTCTATTCTGATTTTCCTATATCTGAACTGACCAAATATATTTTAGTTGTGTTTTCTGAATAAATAATGGGGTTGATGTTTTGCATGTTTTATATTCTTTCATCGTATTTCAAATCCGGCAATGGAACTGAATATTTGTTACATTATTGCAGGCTAAATTGAGCATCTAAATTCTATTGAAGTTCCTTCACATTCATTTGCAAGTGTTGTACTGCGAAATACTCCATGACCAGACAGGTTTATTGCTGTTCTTCTTTGCAAATAGCGTGAATCCATTAGGAAAATTGCAACTTCTGGAACAGACTCGCCGCCAAAGGTGCATACCGTTACTCCTACTTTACGTGTTTGTCGAGCGAGTTTCACATTTCGTCTCTAACTTTTCCACAGCAAAAAGAATTTCCCGAGAAAAACGAATTCAATAATTTATATCTCTGCATTGAAACGGATGATAAAACTTTCTCATTGGCCATTACTCTTTTTTTATGCGATGCAGCTGAGTAAATCAAGTGAGAGAACTCTACTAATGGGAGAAGTGAGGTCGATGCCAAACAACTCGCTAAACAGAAAGTTGACGGGCGAAAATGTATGAAATGATGGATAGACAGAGAGAGAGAGAGAGAGAGAGAGAGAGAGAGAGAGAGAGAGAGAAATAAAGAGAGAGAGAGTGAAATAAAGAGAGAGAGTGAGATTCAAATTACATTATTTGCGCAAATTTACTATGTGTATGAATGATTACAGTACTACAAAGATTAGCAACTCTCAGATCTAAAAGTTATAGTAGCGTACAATTACTTTTGAAAAGACTTTTAAATTAATGATTAAATGGTTGGAGTGAACAAGATGATTGATACAATAGATATTTTACTGGTTTGATCAACAGAAATATTGATGCGATGGGTAATAAAGAATGAGAGCTTGAGAGATGAATTTTACACAAAATGGCGAAGTCTTGGCCATTGTACACTTTATACAAGAGAGAGATGAAGAGTGTGTGAGAGAGAGAGAGAGAGAGAGAGAGAGAGAGTGAGTGAGAGTGAGTGAGAAGAGTGAGAGTGAGAGAAAATAAAAGAAAATAAATAACACAAAGTATGTACACCATATTTTCAGTTTGTCAGAAAAATAGTTTATTATCTGTAATATAGAATATCTGTAGAATAATATTAGTTGTTACGGTATATAGTATTAGTATATTATTACTAGTAGTCGATACATGGTGATTGAGAGTATAATAACTGTATGCGCCTGCACTGTATTTAAGTTTCAGGTTGATTGAAATTAGGGATGGCGTGACAGCCGAGACTATAGTATCTCGTTCGTTCATTTGTAGTAGCCTACATATGGATGAGGCTTCAAATCTTATTCATTAAAATATATTTTTCAAGATTGAATTACTATTTTGATAACTACTGGACTTACTAAGAATAAACTACTAGACTGTACACTAAACATTCACAATAATGTTATTTAAATGAATAAACATAAAAAACATTAATGAAGGCATCACACTTCTCATTAAAAAATATTTCCATGATGAATGCAGAGACAAATCTTATTCATTAAAATATATTTTTCAAGATTGAATTAATAATTTGATGACTACTGGATTTACTAAGAATAAACTATTGGACTGTACACTAAACATTCATAATAATGTTATTTAAATGAATAAACATAAATAAACATTAATGAAGGCATCACACTTCTCATTGAAATAATTATTTTAAAATGAATTCAGAAATTTTGAAGGAAATAAGCCTGTACAACATCAATGAAAGAATATAAAAAGAGATTCATAAAAAAGATACTTGGAAAAAATCAAACCATCGAAGTGTTTAGGGCTAAATATTACGGAAAGGATTGAAAATGCTTCCAACTTGGAAGCTCCAATATGCCTCTATTATTTTCTCTCAATCTTTCAAACAGTCTTCAACACTATTAAAAGTCAACGTTCAGATAATAGCCTACTTTAGCATAAAGGAGTTGTGATGCACTGATCTAAGATAAGGTTCTTATTGCTCAAGAAAGGGGAAGTTACGTCTCACACCCCTTATAAAGGCCATTTTTCAGTGCCCTAGAGCGCATTACTGTCTAAAAAGAAGTCTTGAAAGATGCTAGAAGAAAGAAAAGCATTGTAAAAGGGGAGATGATGGCGAAGAAGAAGAAAAAGAAGGAGAGGAGGAGAAAGGTGGGAGAGTGGAAGAAATTGAGAAGAGAGAGATTGAGAGCAGACGAAAGAGAGAGCAGAAAAAGGTATGAGCCGATTAGATAAAGAAAGATGGAAATCTGGAAATAAATAAATTGATAGATCGAATATCAACTTCCATTGATCATAATCAATGGTAGATCGTGTCAAAATTAAGAAAATAATCAGAAAAACACACCAACTAGAAAAAAATGGCTTTTTTGTAGATTACATATTAGAGACTCAAGTTAAGAAGTAGAAGACAAGTCAGATCAACAGTAAATCATAAATACACTCATACACTAATTTATATAAATACTATATCAGCTAGTTGTGGTGAGGCTTAATTTTGATGTGAAAGGAACTCTTCTACACTATAAAAAGCTTTATCAGCTAAATATTTTTTTAATTGTTTCTCAAACATTTCTATATTTTCAAGACTCTTTAGAATAGAAACTGCGTTAGCTTGTTGTAGAGTTTCCTGCCAATACACCTAAATTTGCGTTTGAATAAGCTACTATTGTGACTAAACAAAGTGATAATTTTTTTGGCCTCCTGTATTATAATAGTATTCGTCAAGATTTTGGTTCATATCACTCTTTTTCACATATAAAGTACCTTCATACACATATAAGCAGGGTCCAGTTAGACGAACAAGTCTCTTGAACAACGGCCTACATGAATATAATCTGTTCATTCTTTCCATACACCCCATAGCTTCCTTTTGGATCACCCTATGAAGATTTGGTTTTGTTGAATTACCCCATACTTAAAATATGAAGATAGCATACTTGATATGTTACAGTAAGTGCCCATGGCAAGCTGTAAAAAGTAGCTTTCTGTCATTTAATCCAGCAAGCTGTCGCAGGACAAATACCCCGAATGAAATTCTTCAACATATTTTCTCAATGTCAAGGTCAATTGCCTATCCAACAAAACTGCTAGAAATGCAATGTTTTCTTACACTAAAATGTTATATTACCAGTGAAACTCCACTTAAAAAAGGGGTTTCACTTGAAAGTTCACACGAATTCACTCTCACCCTAGAGACAGTTAAAAAGAGTTGATAATATTAAAACTTGTTAACAAATTATGAGCCGATAAATTTTTTTAGCTCAAAAGTTTTTCAATCAAAATTTAATAATATAAGCTTTTTAAGACTGATTCTATTGTTCCATTTCGAGTAAATTTTTAAATTAGGATTCAATACTGATCTCGTTGGTGGAAAATAACATGTTTTTTTTTTTTTTTTTTTTTTTTTTTTTGAGGATGAAGCCCACATAGGTCTGAGACCTGTGCGTGGGTAATGAGTTGGATGATGGTGATTGATGAGTTGGACCTACAGTTTTAGGTGGGTTCCGAACCACCGGGAAGTGATTTTCAGCAGAGAACAGTGTCTTTTTTGCTGGCCAGTCTAATCGGTCACCGCTACAAATAGGACCTACGAGAACGCAGCTTATCTATCTGATTGAACAGATACCTGCTACGGCTCGCGGCTATCACTTCCCTAAATGTGTAAACCATTTTGTAAAATTATTCGATTCTTTAAAATGTTGATATTATTCTTTCAAAAGTTGAAATTAGCAGTTTCAGCATTAATTTCCCAACCAACCCATCCTTATTGCAGACTCTAATAAATTTGCATGTGTTCCTCTTTAATTAGGCCACTAACCGATCGTTTCCTAGATCCATGATCCCCGTCAACAATCCAATTATCAAGTAATTAGTCCTTACATGGCGCTCAGTAATTGAGCATTCATACCTCTCCAATAATGCTAATCAACAGTATCGATCAAGGCTCCTATGTCACCGAAATTAGCCGCATACTGAGGATCAAAATAATGTTAAACTGTGATTCACTCACAGAATCCTCATTGTTCCAATTACGTTAATAATGAGACCAGACTAGCTTTACTGGTCCCATTAATTCTACAATGCTCTAGTTTCAACACTCAGCCGCTAATTTGTTAAATAATTGAGTGCCGTCGAATCAATTACAATACTAAATTTCCTCTAAAACCAACGTTAGAATTAGCATTGCAAATTCCACGTAGTGAATTACGGACAATAATAATATTATTTAGCAATAGCGATAACGTTCTTGAGTTTCGTTAACTTTATTTAAAAAATATAATCTGTTAAAAGGAATCACATAACATGTTCCCATAACATGGCTAAACAACGAGGTGGAACTACCCGTAAAGGGTCTCTCCACCTTAGAAAAGCTAATAATAATATAATATTTTTGTGGCTTGAGGTGAATTCATCGCCCGAGGTGAATACATGGCTCGTTGATACATCGATTGCGTTGCTTTTCAAACGACTCTGTTAAATGAAAATTAGATTGATTGGATTAGATTGGATTGGCCAGCAAAAAAGACACTGTTCTCTGCTGTAAAATCACTTCCCGGTGGTTCGGAACCCACCTAAAACTGTAGGTCCAACTCATCAATCACCATCATCCAACTCATTACCCACGCACAGGTCTCAGTCCTATGTGGGCTTCATCCTCCAAAAGAAAAAAAAAAGAAAAAAAAGAGTAAAATTATATAACAACAACGACAATTATAGATGGGAAAAATATGCTACGAATGATGATGTAGTGATTTAACAAAGAGGGAAGATTAAGATAAGATAAATATAAAATTACTTTATTTACGTAAATTTACAAAATATAATTGTGACTGATTAAAAAGAAAAAAATTAACAACACAATAGGTAAGAAATTGAGAAAAAGTTTGGATATTATGAATAAAATTTTATGTGAAGCATTTACGTAATAAGGGCGAAGTCTGGACAAAAATTCGTCCATTCAAACTTAACCTTGATAACTTCGAACTGCGAGACTATATAATTAGTGATAATAGAATAAAATTTGAATACAAATTGAAAAAGTTAGAAGTGATTAAACGTAATTGAAATTGTGTTTTTTAAAAATATTTTCTGAACAATACAGATGGGATATTATTTACAAAATGAAAGATGATGGTTGTCATGCATGTGCTCTTTGGTTGAAAAGATGCAGTCATTCCCTCCAAAAGATACCTCTTCAATGACGAAGAGTGAGTAATAGAGTGAGGAAAGAGAAATTGAACAGTAGTACATATTTTCATAGTTTCAAATAGTGTTATGAAGATGTGAGAATTACAATTATATAATAATGCATTTAATATATTATACATAATATATAATGTAAGGAAAACAATAGTTTTCCTAAAAAAAATCGAAAATTTATTTTTTTACAATGATGCCGAAAATTTACTATCAGCTGAACGTTATTGATTTGGGTTTTTTCATAATGGTTTTTCTTGTGATCAGTGCATGTTGTGAATAATTTATGTAATTGAAGTGAAATATTAATTTCAAGTGTTGCCAGCATTATTCTAGTGATTGAACCCATAATAATAACATATTTACAGCAAATAACATGAATAATAATATTTACAGCAAATAATATGAATAATATTCACAGCAAAAGAGAATAAGTTAAAAGTAAAACTGAGACTAGCTTTTCTGACAAAAAGGTCGAAGCCCCTTTCTAAAAGATCTGTAAGAAGACAACTTGAACATGATCATTCATCATGATTATTTTATTTGTACTATGCTTACCTCTGCTTGTTAAAATGGGGCGATGACAAGGTCTGACGCTGACCAAAGCGCACTCAGAATTACTCCTAATGGCTTCAAATGCACCCATAATCTTGGTAATTGTTGTTATAATGCATCACCAGTTATGCAGTTGTCATTGGGATTCATCTGTACTTTTTAAGCCTGTTTGAAAACTTTTTGAGTGCCAAGAGATGCTCCGATTCGAGATGTGGCATGTCAAGAGATGACAGAATGTAACCGTCAAATATATAATGAAGACAAATCTTCCACTCTTGATGCTTCACAGATGATATGTTAGAAGTGGGCTTTTAGCTATGGCTCACCATCCATCCCTTATATCGTTAATTCTAGGCTTCTATCTCGGTCCCCTGTGTTTTACCAATCAAGACAACAATAAAGTCGCTGGACTTGGTCTTCTTGTTATTGTCACAATTGGGTTCTCATCTCACTCAAGATAGAAGAGAGAAGTATAAAATTGAAAAGAGAAGGGGCTTTATAGAGCTGGGGAAATGCTTGTGCCTTACATGCTTAAAATGAATAAAGTCAGACAAGTCAGACTGTAGCCGACGCCATGTTGATCGGATATCCGGCGATTTTACTCCACTATAGATAGTTCAACCTCTGTATAACGAAGTCGATTATCCTGAGAAAAAATTCGCTGTAGAGAGGTATTTGTTATTGAGAGGTTGTTGTGTCAAGAATACTTTCACCCCATCTTACAGTTCTTATAAAATATTTCAGGCGGTAATTAAATTAATACACAATACAGTATAATATCGCGAGCGTAGGTAAGGTAACAGGCCAACGTTAATATAGAAATTTGAAAATTCATGCTGTTGAAAATAATAAAAAATATGTATAGAATGTCATAAGTAACTACACTCACCTATTCATTTCCAGGAAGCACGACTTGAACGTAGTGGAATTTGTTCTCTGCTGTAAAATCACTTCCCGGTGGTTCGGAACCCACTGAGTAGGTCCAACTCATCAATCACCATCATCAAATTCATTACCCACGCACTGGTCTCAAACCTATGTAGGCTTCATCCTCCAAAAAAAAAATTAATCGAAGTACAATCAGCAAAATTTTTCAACTGCTTTTCTAAATTTATTTCAGTCTTTTTGCTTAAATTTATTCCAATACATTAAACACAACATAATCTTGTAACTTTGTATAGGAACTTTCATAGGAACCTACATAATGACGAGTTCTTAATATTCTATTTTTAGTAGCCTGCTTTCAATTTCCGACATGTGTTTCAACCTCTACTAACTGTCTACCACCCTGTCTTCTACCTACCTGAATCTCTCATTATTTTTGGTTTTATTGACCTTCTTGCTGAAAATAAACAATTCCTTGGAAATTACTTAGTGGGCTTCCTATACACACTACATTTCGTAAGTTGAAGTGAAGAGAAAACTTTGTTGTTTATTGTATAATATATATTATATCTATATTCTGAGATTTTTTTGATGAGAGTAATATGTAAGAGTGGTTGACCGAAATTTGTTATATAAAGGTAAATAAGCAGTAAAAATTCTAAAATGTCATGGGTTAAAATTCGTTATGTAGAGAATTTCGTTATTTGGAGGCTCGTTATATAGAGGTTTGACTGTATATAACCAATTTTGTTGTAGTTGTTATAATTATGAACCAGGGCTGTATTTGAAAATGGCCGCAACTCTCTTCGTTGTAGTTTAAATCTGCTTGACTGTAGGCTACGTCATTTCGATATACAGTAATAGTTGTCAGTGCAACTCACCTCCTATATTATATTATTTACATATATACTAACTTTTTTGGCGAATTAAACGAATTGTAGTCAATTTTCAATTGAGAGTAAATTATATTTTACTCACTTTCTAGGCCGAACGTTTTCGAGTTAACGTTCGGCCTAGAAAGTGAGTGGAGTATTACTAATCTTATTCTTAATTAAAAATTGACTGAATTCGTCAAATTCACCAGAATAGTCAATATTAACAACGCAGTTCGTCATGGAACAAGAAACCCAGGAATTTACATATATATACAATTCCACGCATGCATTAAGTTTCCACATTCTTCAGTAAGTTTGGCTCATTCGTACGTACTTTTCAACTCCCCACTTTTGTATTGCTTCCTAAACAAACCAGCGAAAGAGAGAAAATCAACTGGGTGTGCCACCCTGCCAGCTATTTATCAAGAAAAAGACCCCAAGTGAGTAATTTACGCAATGAAACTTATCAATTGCCACAACATTCATTGCAATAGGGGAGAACGTTTACAGGAAGATGCTGATCAACGCATTTCCTCCTTGAATAACGTGCAACTATAGAGAAAGAACAGGGGTCAGAGCCCCAGACCCATTGAGATATAAGCCGAGAATATATATATATATATATATATTGAGATGTAATACTCGGCTCATTCCCCAGCGTATTTCAGGGTGCAACAGAGAGGGAAGATGCAATTGCTTTCTGGCTTTCTGGTCTTGTCTGAATTGGCTACCACAAAAAGAAAACTCCTCAGTGCTATAATTTACTAAGGCAGCAGCTAAGACATTCTCAAAGAGAAACAGTTGCTTGATTAGACTACGGTAAGGGTACGATAAAATAATTACGCTAATGAAGCCTCAACGCTTTTCTGGTTTCATACAAAAGTTTCTATAGTTTGATCCAAGAAACTTCTTGAATACTTTCCTGTATATCACATTCTTCTAGTGGCAATAGAGTTGACTTATCACAAACTAATGTGTCAAACTAATATGTTATGAAAAACTTCAATAACTGCTAATCTCAAAATTATAAGAAGTTATCATATGGATAAACCATGGTGGTATAAGAAAGTGGCAGTGACGAGGCGTCCGGTCCTCGTTTGATCCGGTGATGAATAAAGAAATTGAACTGATAATATTGAAATAATCACAACTCTCAAATAATGTACTTTTTTAGGCATCAAAGGCCAGAAATATATTTAAAAACTGTGAAAATTGCATCAAAAACCAATAAGAATATGACGAGTACACGCTGAATATGGATATGAAGCGCAAAAGGCTTGCGAATCACTTCAGTACCCTCCCGCGCATAACCGTACCCTCCCATAGCCCCTTGCCATCAATTACCAAACCATTCAATGCTCATGATACATCGCAGCCGGCTGCGATGAATAGGCTTCGTGCGTTGTCGGCCTCTGTCGTGGGTTTTCGGTAGCTGCCTTCTCATGCTACTCCTTCCCTCTCCACACTCAGCTTCAGATGCAGCGTTGTGGAAGCAACGGGAATTTCGCGTATGCTAAATTATTCACCTTTTACAATAATTATTGTTTTACAAGTTAATCGTATTTAAATTTTTAGTGTAATTTATTATTCATTAGATGGTTAAATTTATTTTGATTTTCAAATGTATGCCCGCAATGAAAACGAGTGAGTGCATCATATCAGTCCCAATAATTTCGGCTGTTTTTGCGTTTTTTCCTATATAATAGGTTTTCCATCGTCGGTCTATGGTAGTGGGGGAGATATACATTATATAAGAGGTGTGATTGGAGAAAATTCTGTTGTAGTTGTTATATATAGTAATATATATCTATGAACTCTACCATGGCTACATTTAAAGGTGGCCGCCACACTACACTTCGTAACCATGGTTAAAGCCATAAATCATCGTTAAAGTTGTCAAAACGACAGCTAAATATTGATGTTTACAAAAAATCGGAATCAAACACAAATTTAAAAAAATACTGCTGGCCTCAAAATTATGAGTTTTTTGTGGATGAACCATAGAGGCATAAGATAGTGGATGGCGCATAAAGTCAGAAAAGTGTAGCCGACGCCATCTTGAGCGGTTATCCGGCGTCCTTACTCCACTATGGTTGTACACCAATGTTCAATATATAACAAATAATCTGTTCACGCAAACGGGAGACAAACTAAAACAAACTTTTGCGTTCGTGTGAGTGAAAAAGTGATGACTCATATCAGCTGTAGACCGATCGATTAATTTCTACCAGTTCACACTGAGTTCAGTATCACATTCGCTGTCACAGTAACCAGTTAACTTATATACTGCGTGTTAATTGTATTTCTGTAGTTAATTGTGAAATGGCTACTGTGAATCGGTGTTTACATCGTCATCCCCTTTCCGTGAACAGAGTATATATAACTATGAACTCTGTTTTATTTCTATTTCTTGATTATTGAAAAAAAAGAAAATATTGAGGCTAGTTATATCATACATCATCAGATCTGTTGAACAAGAAAAAGAAGAAACAAAACTTTTTTCAAGAACATTTTTTCGTGAATCAGGAAGCATAGGATGTTTATAGAAATCAACGCAGTTGAATGGTGGGTGCATACAGAAACAACTGATAATAATTGTAATTATTATTTCTTTATGTAAATTCATCAGGTTCTTGAATACTCTGTTGTATTGCTTTTTGTGAATCGGAAGCATAATTATTATTATGTTTATAAGAATCAATGAAGTTAAATGGTGCATATGCCTACAGGCACAACTGATAATAATATCAATATTATTACATGTAAATTCGTTGGGTCCTTAGATACTCCGTTGTATAGGTTTATTTATTGATCAGTAAGTGATTTAGAGTGGGAGAGCACCATCAACAATAAGAAAGTTGTAAACGTTAGCCACGAAGACAGATGGCCGAAATTTGCATACGTTTTTGGTGTTCAAAGGCAACTAGCGCGCGTCGGATTACTTCCATCCCGTTTATCCGGTCGCCGATCTTAATTGGCCGGACTAGCCAGAGACAAGAAATGTGAGCGCGAAATCTGTTACTACTGTTGGCAAAGAAATGAGTCCCAAAGGATTCCTTTACCGCACAGCTACTTACGGGAATGCATATTTGAATTATGCGCCACTGCTAATGGGCCCTTTCCCTTCACATTCTTACCTCCTCATCCTCCTCCTCCTCCTCCTTATCATCCTCCCTAATAGACCCTCTCCCTCACACTCTCACCTCCTATTCCTCCTCTTTTTTCTCCTCCACCCCTTCGTCATCATCTATCTCTTCATTATCCTCTTTCTGTTCCCTTCCTCTCCCTCATCTCTTTCTATTTTTCCTTCTCCTTCTCTTCCACTTCCTCTTGCTTTTCCTCTTTATTTTGCTCCTCCCTTCCCTCATACTCTTCCTCATTCTCTTCCTCATCCTCATCATCTTCCTCATCCTCTTCCTCATCCTATTCCTCTTCCTCTTCCTCATCATCATCCTCTTCCTCTTCATCATCCTCTTCCTCATGCTCTTCCTCATGCTCTTCCTCATCCTCTTCCTCATCCTATTCCTCATCATCATCCTCTTCCTCTTCCTCATCCTCTTCCTCAAACTCTTCCTCATCCTCTTCCTCAAACTCTTTCTCATCCTCTTCCTCATCATCATCATCCTCTTCCTCATCATCATCATCCTCTTCCTCATCCTCTTCCTCAAAATCTTCCTCATCCTCTTCCTCATCATCATCATCCTCTTCCTCATCCTCTTCCTCATCCTCTTCCTCGTCCTCTTCCTCATCCTTCTCCACTTCCTCCACCACCTCCTTCTCTTCCACCTTCATCTTCTCCTCCTTTCCCTCCTCTTCTCCTCATCACCCTCCTCATCTTCATCATTATCATCATCATCATCATCATCCTCATCCTCTTTCTTCCTAACAGTCGTTTTCCCTTCACATTCTTACCTCTTCTTCATCCTCTTCCTCCTCCTCCTCCTCCTCCTTCTTATACACAGTCACTCCAGCATTCCTATTTCCTTCAAACTCTTACCTTCTCCTCTTTGTACTCCTCCGCCTCCTTTTTCTATTCCTCCTCCTTTTTTTGTACTCCTTCTTCTACTCCTCCTCTCACTCATTTCTTTCTTCTTCTTCTTCTTCTTCTTCTTCTTCTTCTTCTTCTTCTTCTCCTCATTAATAGGCCCTTTCCGTAATTACCTCCTCCTATCTCTCTTTGAACTTTTTTCTACTCCTACTTCTCCTTTTTGTACTCTTTCTGCTCCTCCTCTCACTTCTTTCTTTCCACTTCTTCCGCCTAATGCAATCCAATTCATTAGCTGGTTTCAAAAGAAATCTGTTCAAGTACCCACTTGAGGGTGACTAAGTGACTGTCCTATTGGTTGCTCTTTGATTGGAATTCCCATTTATTTTCTTTCTTTATTAATTAATTATTCTCATTTTTCTTCTTTATTCATATATTTTTCGCCCTTTTTTAATTCTTTCGTCCAATTTGTTTTCACTCATTTTATTCGACCACTTTCTGTTAATTTAATTACTTGTTGCTTGCAATTGTGCTCCTTGATTATTTCCCAGTTATTCATTTTTATTTTTTACTTCTATTTTTTGCTACATAAATTGCATCAGTTATGTTTTATCATTAACAATTCTGTCTTTTTTCTTTTCAACTAATCTTTATGTTTTATTTCAACTATAATTACTTTTAATGTAATGTAATAATGTAATATATATTTTTGGATACATTTATTAGTGTTTGACATAGATCTTACTAGACCTGGTAACGTAAGATGTAACAAATAAATATCAAATATCTTCTCGTTAATAACCTAACCTAGTTTAACCTTACCCATCCCACTGTTACCTCCTCCTCCTTTTCCTTGTACTCCTCCTTTCCCGTCTTACTATTCCTCCTTCTACTCTTCCTTCTCCTCCCTCTACTCCTCTTTTTTCTCCTCATCTTCAATAGCCACTTTTCCTTCACATTCTTACCCCCTCCACATCCTCCTCTTCCTCAACCACCTCCTCCTCGCCTTTCCTCTTTGAATTTCTTTTCAACTCCTTCTCCTTCACCTCCTCCTTCTTCTTGTCTTCGTACGCCATCTTCTACTCCTCCTCTCACTCTTTCTTTTCACTTCTCCTTCTCCCACCTCCTCCACATCCCACCACTTGAGAATTCTCCGCGCGAATATGGTTTACCTTAAACCTTGATTACAGGTTTAATTGGTGGAGTTCTTGTGTGAGTACCCTTTGAAACAATTTGCAATTCCACCCACAAGACACCGAACACAATTATTATTCATTGCTTATTCATTCATGGAATTCATATTCCAGAAGTACATACATCTCAATTAACCTCAGAATAGAACCCCTTTATATTTCATTCGGCCATGAACCTTCATGTAATTTTTGTGTGTGTAACTATGATTTCTACGGATGGAATAAAAATAATATTTTGAATATGATCAGATTAGGACTAGGGGCAATCATATTGACTTGTTTTCTTGCAATTCTGTAGGCATGATTCTCAACAATTATTAAAAATAAAAATTCAAAAATTGATAATTCAAAATCTTAGACAAGTAACATCAACAGTATAAACATAACATCAACTTCTTTGTATTTTTTTCTTAGCAGAAGATATTTTTAATATGTGTTATCCATTACATAAGTTGTACACTGCATCATGAAACAGGCCTATCAGATGAGTCAGACTTGAATGATCCATCTTTATCAATCAATATCTTCATTCGAAAATTCTTTCTTTTTTTAAAAGAAAAGTAAAAGTGACCCTTAGGGGGATAGTTCCATCTCGCCACGTGAGCTATGTTATTCAAATCATGTTGGACCTACTATTTCAGGTGATTTCCGAACCACCGGGAAGTTTTACAGCAGATAATAGAGTCTTTTTTGCTGGCCAATCTAATCGGTCACCTTTACAGAAAGGGCCCAGGAGAGCGTTGCTTATCTAATCTGATTGAACAGACACCTGGTACAGCTCGCGGCCGGATTTATTCCCAGAATAAACATAACATAAACTTGTTTTAATTTTCTCTCAATTGAAGACAGCCAATTTTAGTGAATAGTTGGATTTTTGTTTTTTTCACATTTTTGAATTCTCGCGGTTTTTCTGTTCAAAATGATATGAATAATACATTGCTGTTTGAACTCTGTTTTCATGAATGAAAATTAATTTTGGAAACCTCTGCACTAATAATTTTATCTATTGCTGATTTTCCATCGGCGTATTTCAAAATTTTCTAATGTTTTTCCACATTATAATATGCTAATATAATTGGTCTTTCTTTTTGTTAGGTTGGCTAGCATTGTTACGTACGCCTACAGCTGTTGAGTTTGTGAAATCGTGTCTATTTACATTTACTCATAGGTTAAGTTCAATTACTATTGTACTATTGTCAAAGGTTAGGTAGTAAAGTTTAGTGATTTTATTCAATAATAACTTCTGGCTACTATATTGTAGCATACTGTAAAGTGTTATTTCGTGTTTGAGCAACGTTTCTAGTGAATAAAAATGCCTAGAGTTGGTAGGGTGTATAAAAAACGGATGCAGACAGTCCTTCTTGTGCTGCTGGAATGCATTGATTCCAAGTAATGTGAGTTCAAATGCATTTTTCTCAAAATTGTATTTTTCACTAAGGTACAGTTTTCTCAGCAACCATTGAAAATATTCCAGCAAACTTTATATCGTTTGTTGTATACTGAAGATATTTTAACACAAGATTATCCAAAAATATTGATGCTGAAATTAAAAAAAAAAAAACTTTAATCGAAATTTATTAGAAGTTTTGAAGGTTTTGAAAAAATATTTTTAAAAATTATTTGTAGCGAATAGAGGCTGTATCTCAAAATAGAGAAAAGGGAATAGGACAAAAAAATCATAGCAATACCTTCACTAGATGTTGAGAAAAATGTACCGGAATATTGGTAATTTTAACATTGTTGGTATATGACTGCGCGAACCCCCTTATATGCATTATGCTTTACAAAAGTTATACACTGCTCATGAAACAGGTCTATCAGATGAGTTCAGATTCGATTTATCTTTAACAATCAATATTTTCATTTCAAAAATTCTTTCGCATTCTAAAATAACTTTTTTTTAAATTGTCAATTCATATTTGCCTTAGTAGTGTTATTCATATATCAGTCGGTCATGTCTGAAGAAAGCTAAACGCTGAGTTTCTATGCTTGTTTGTTCCATGTAATTGACTAGAGAAAAGCAACACCCAGATGGCTCAAATTTGCATTTAGAATCGAGTTGGCTACTTCCTTAATAGCAGTAAGGAGTAATAGTGGTAAAGGAGTTTGCGAATTAGATGGTGAAGGAGGAGAAGGACGTGAAGGAGAAGGAGGTGGTGGGGTATGAGAATGATGATGAAGAGGAGGAGGAGGAGGAGGAGGAAGAGGAAGTAGACGAGGAAATAGAGAAGGAAACTGATAATGTAGCGAGGCGGAACCACGGAGTGAACAATGTCCACATTCAAGAAATAGTTTAGTCAACTTGTGAATCTCTCACATTTTCACTGTCTCTCTCATACAATATCAACACATACTATTCAAATATCTCGAATGTTTCAAGCCCAACTTGGCAATTCTCACCGTTGTTCCAATAACGTTCGCCCTAATTAACGTACAAACTGTCCTATTGACATTGACACGAATTGTTGATGGTTCCGAATCCGATCCCATCTAAAACTGTAGGTCCAATTGATCAATCAACATCTTCCAACTCATTACCACGCAGAAGTCTCAGACCTTTGTGAAGTTCATCCTCAAAATGCTGTAAAATCACTTCCCGCTGGTTCAAAACCTACCTAAAACTGTTAGCTCAACTCATCAATCACCATCATCAAACCCACGCACAGGTCTCAGATCTATGTGGGCTTCATCCTCCGAAAAATTATGTAAATTGGGGGAAGTGATAGCCGTGAGCAGGTATCTGTTCAATCAGATTAGATAAGCTACGCTCTCCTGTGCCCCTTTCTGTAAGGGTGACCGATTGGATCAGCCAGCAAAAAATACTGTTCTCTGATGTAAAATCACTTCCTGGTAGTTCAGAACCCACCTAAAACTGTAGGTCAATTCATCAATCACCATCTTTCAACTCCTTACCATACACATATCTCAAACCTGTATGGGCTTCATACTAAAAAAAATAACATTTACTTGTCTCAGACCTATGTGGATTTCATCCTCAAAAACAATTTAATCAAATTCAGTTTTCAATTCAGGCAATTTTGTACAGTTCATGAATATTCCTTCTCAATGAACATTTATTTACTTGTACTTGACATTTATTTACTTTTACTTGTTCATCCTCACACAAATTATTTTGTTTTATTCAATTAGTTATGAAGTAAGAAAGTTTCAAAATTATATTGTCTATTACTTATTTGTCAACAATTTTACAGCTTGTACTCATCGTGTTTTGGGAGCAAGATGGATACTTGTCTGTTGCTTTCAATACATTTATAATAAATAAATAAACAAATAATAAATTTAAAAATAAATAAATAGATGGATCGATAATTAAACATTAATTTATCAATATTAAAGTATATCATTACTGCAAATTCATTTTTTACAGTATAAAATACATAGTGTGAATATACAGTATCATGATGTGACGATAATAACAATTAACTAAAATAAAATATGATGAGCAGCACTACTGAAATGTTAAAAATAGTTTAAAAAATTGATGTTTTCACAGATAAGGCTCTCCAAAAATATTGTTAAATTGAGCAATTTATACATTGAATAATGACAATGTATGCAGTATAATTATCATGATGTAAAAATAATAACAATTAAATGAATAAGAAGATAAGCACTATTGAAATGATAAAAATATAAAAAAAACTGAGGTTTTTACAAATGAGGCTCGCCAAAAATATTGATAACTCAAGAATATAATGCATTGAATAATGTCAATGTATTTTTTGTGGTAAGAGTGGTGTTGAGGAACTTGTTCGTGATGAATAAAAATGTCAGATATTGTCAAACCACTTAATAATATTTCATATCACTCAGTAACACGGTTTCACACCATATGCTGGAGTTTAATGCTTAATTAGCAGGTTAATGGTGTGAAACCTTGGTACTGTGTCAAAATGAATTAAGTGGTTGGACAATATTTGATTTAATTTTGAAACTTCTTTATTGTTATATATGCAATCAAATACAAACAAAATTACAGTTGTTCATAACAATAAAGCCCAAAGGTAGAACCTGTGTAGGAAACAAAAATAACTTTGCTTTTAAAGAAAAAAAAAACTCTCAAGAATACATCATTAACCTGCCCTACAAATAATAACAGAATAAATTTATTAAAAAATATCCAACCATATTTCAAAACAAAACCTGTGTAGGAAACAAAAATAACTTAGCTTTTAAAGAAAAAAAAACCTCAAGAATACATCATTAACCTGCCCTACAAATGATAACAGAATAAATTTATTAAAAAATATCCAACCATATTTCAAAAAAAAAGCTCATACTAAACGCTTATTTCTATCCAAACCGTCAAAAGATTTTTTTATAAAAGAAAAATATATAATTTAATTCTAAGTAGAGTAATTACACGTTACCTTCCATATAATAAACCTATAAACTACAATAAAATAAAAAAATATACTCAAAAAAATATTTTTTATCTGGCATTTTTTGACATTAGTTGATAAATGGTTAAAACAGTAAAGTAAAATTCTAACTTATTTATGCATAATGTCTTCATTTTCAGAAAAGTATGGAAATTTTAATAATTCAACAACAATAATTAATTGACAATTCCAAAAATTAAATGGATTCTTGTGAAAGTTCACAATAGTTTTAGGACATTAATTTAATTGGTTACTGCTGCATAGGGTTAAGTGTATATTACATATTTAAACCAAATAACTAGGGACTGCAAAATTGTACAAAGGCTTAAACAATCTGTATTTAAAAAATGACCTATCACAAAATTTATTTTTTCCAAATTTGGAGACTTGATTTTATTTTCCTATATAGTTTTTGTAAGACTTATGTTTGGTTTATTTTAAAGGCCTATTATTGGATGAATATTGATTCACTTATAAGTTACTGTATTTTCTTGTAAAGTATACATTTTATTGTCATGATGCAAAAATAAAAACAATTAACTGAAATTAAATCAATAGGAGCAGAACTATTGAAATGTCAATAATCGTTAAAAACTGAGGTTTCCACAAACAATAAGGGTCTTCAAAACTATTGATAAATCAAGTGCTCCAAATTATGACAATCTTTTCACCAGAGTATCAAAATAAATTTGAATTATTGTCAACAAAAATAATTAATTGACTAATTAAATGATAATAATTAAATTGATAATAACTAACTAATTAAATTGATAATAATTAAATGAAAATGATTCTTGGAGACGTTCATGTCTACACAATAGTTCTTCCTTTAATTCTACTGATGCCCGCTTCATTAAGAACAACTGAAATTAACTTTTTTGAAATCCAATTTCTATAGACTGCAAAATTGTACAAAGGGTAAATCAATTTTACTCGGTCTTTGTTTGAAATTTGACTAAATCACTCGTCAACAAGGTACTTCAGCTGTATTGTAGAGAGCAACAGAAAATATGGACTGTGTGAGAGGGAGGAAGTAAGAGAAGAGAAATAATGAGGATGTGAGAGAAAAGAGAGAGATGGAGATATACTCGAGTGAGGGAGTGAGTGGAAAAGAGAAACCTGAGAATGTGAGAGAAAAGATTGATTGATTAATTGCCTTTATTAGGCGAAGTTAGGACACCTGGTCCTCTCTTACACTCAACCCTTGAAAAGAGAAAGAGCGAGAGTGTGAGAAAGTGAGAGAATATGCTCAAGTGACAGAACGACTGTTGGAGCTGATTCATTAAGAGCTATCACCTCATTAAGGAATCACTTGATCCTCGTCAAGTGGCTTCGTAACTCTCAAAGTCTGTTTCGTGTCGTATTGGAGTAGTGTATTTTCTAAATACAGATATACTCAAAATACTGTACATCTATATAGTTTAGAAAGAGATAAGCCTAGTGGCACGTGGTAGTATAATATCTTCTTCAGGCCTCGACAGCGACAATGATATTCAGCAGAGGCTCAAATTCGGCGTTTCTCTGAAATCATAGATTTAAAGCAGATGAGTTCAATGAACCTGTCAGCACACACATTCGTTTAATTGAGCTAATACTTGTAAACATTGAGTGACACATTTAATCGGGCAATCTCTGTAATGTTTGGCAATGGTTAGGTTAGATTTCTAATATTTATGCATTGTACTGTTTTATTGATGGAAACACAGAGTGTAGCAAGCATTTCTATTGAATTCTGTGGCGATACTATAGGGGTGATATGGGGATAGATGCCCCTCCCAAAGACCCTGAGACAAAATAAATCTTCGAATTTTAGCGCCTTTGGCATTTTTAGAATCTTGTAAGAAAAATTTTAACAAAAAAGTCAAAGAAGATGGAGCCGTTAAAAATGTGGATTTGAGGGTTTAATTTTTTTTAAAACGATTTTGGTAGGGTATCCCCAATAACTCTTTTAAAGTGATAGCCGTGAGACGTAGCAGGCATCTGTTGAATCAAATTAGATAAGCAACGCTCTCCTGGGCCCTCTATGTAAGGGTGACCGAATGGATTGGCCAGAAAAAAAACTTTGCTGTAAAATCACTTCTCGATGGTTTGGAACCCACCTAAAATTTTAGTCCCAACATGTTTCAAATAACATGGCTCAAGCGGTGGGGTGGAACCCGGAAGGGTCTCCCTACCAATAAAAGCCATATGCATTCACTTATCCTCCTCTTAAAAGAAATTTTGAAGAACAAGAAGTACGATACCCTAATCAGGCGAGTAAGGGGAGAGTAATAGCAGGGTGAAATTTTCGAGAAGGCCTGTTTCAAATTTATTTTACTAATACAATGATGATCCGGGTCTCCCATTGGCAATAATGCTAGAGCTAGTTAAAATTTATTTTGCAAATTATGTGCATTGAATGCCTAGAATCGCTTTAAATGTGGGTTTTAGAGAGGCTATTTTATTAAATATTTCTCAGGGCAGTATCCTCATTCCTCAAACCCTTCTTTTGAAATAAATAGTCATGTATTATCCATATTGTCTTAATTCTGTCAAGTCGGCTAGAAATAATCTGTTCAATTATAATTTAAAAAACTGTTCTGAAAACATTTTAGCAACAAAGATTAATTAATTAATTGTGATTGAGAGCTCCATACTTTTTCTCTCTAAAGTTAGTTCGTAGTCTTCTCCAAAATCATAATTAATATTCATTGGATGTTTATCCAAAGTCTTTTCCATTTTGAATCAGATAGCTATGGAGTAAACCTCTTTAACTTCAAGTCCTTTCATTATTTAAAATCAGAAAAGTTCTAACTTGATCAATCTTTTATTGTCTTCAGAGAAGATCGAAAATTGAATATATCACTCATCTAATTCCAAACAATTTGAAGTTGAATCAATTTGCAACCAGAATTTGCTGAATAAATTTGCTTAAATATGAACTGTGGATAAATTTTTCATTTTTCAGAACTTATTAAATAAAAGAAGGAGGAGAGGAAAATGAGAAAAAGAACAAGAAGAAAAAGGAGAATAAGGAGGAGATTGAGAAGGAAAAGGAGAAGAGGGAGAAGGTAGAGAAGGAGGAGGTTAAGAAGAAAAAGAAAGAGATAAGAAGAAGGAGAAGGATAAGAAGGAGAAGGAGTAGGAGAAAAAAAGGAAAAGGAATTCTTGAGTGGTGGGATGCAATGAAGGGGGCAGAAGTAGAAGTGGAAAGAAAGGATTGAGAGGAGGAGGAGGAGAAGGATAAATATATGGAGAAGAAAGAGAAGGGAAAGGAGAGATAAGAGGAGAAAGAGTGGGAATGGAGAGATTCAGATTCAGATGGCTTTATTCGAGTAAAAGTACAATTCATATGACTTCTGACTATTACCTTACAATGAATGACATCACCGAAATTCATGGAAGATAGATAAAAATAGATACAAGACGATACGTTACTATTGCACTGTTTTGTAAGTTAGATTACTGACATCAATAAGAATATTTGCATAATAAATGAATTGTAATATCAAGGTGATGCATTTACACAAAAGGGCGGAGTTAGGGTAAAATAGCCCTATCTTACACTCAACCTACAAGAGTTGGAGGAGGATGGAAGGGAGAAGGAGGAGGTGAGGGTGAAGAGAAGGATAAGGAAGAGGTGAAGGGCAAGTAAAAGCAAAAGGAAAACTCAAGAAACTCAAAGTGCTGTTGGGTTGTATTAATTTTTTTAAATCATGTTACAGTTAATGAGGCATCCTTTTCGAAAAATTCTGTTCTACCGCATCTGAGATTAAAACTTTCCTACCTCTTATATCGTACTTTTCCTTTCCCATTTAATATCTTTTCAACAAACTTTGATTATTCTATAAAAAAAAGCTGTAATCAGAAGTGTTTTGCTTCATCCATTATGTCACTCGTTTATTTAATTGAACGAACTTTTCCAAACTTGAACAATTTTTAACTTAATAGTATCGCTTACACCACTTGTCTTGATTGTATTAAAAACTTGACCAACTTTGAAGCGGTTGATTTTCAACTCAAGTTGAGTAGATGAGTTTGAGTTGAAAATGAATTATCCGAAGTGATTCTCTGTTAATGAGGGTTATTCGTGTAATTTGTATGTTAATATTCTATTGTGGATTGAATGCCTTTTTAGAAGTATCTGTTAAGAATGTTCCAGAAGATTCTCTGATAATGCGATTTATTTATGTAATTTATATTTTAATATTCTATTTTAAATTGCAAGTGTTTTCTATAAGTAACAGAATATAAACTTATAATGAGACCGCATAATATATCCAATAATGTATTTCTATCGACTTGAAAAATAAAAATACAAGATGAGCAGAATTGTTTAAAGAAGTTTTCAGATGAAATTATTATTTTTTTTTGTATTTTGGGATTGTCTCATTCATTATAAAGCTGGCTAGAAATGTAGCTCACCTTTGTATTCAAATTATACAAGTACTTTATTTATTATCCTGTAACACATAACTTTCTATACGCACATAAATATTATCTTATTCACACACATCAACAAGAAAAACATGCATGGTATTTCATGTGTCACCTACATAGATTGGTATATGAATAATCAAGTCACTATTTAATATTTCATAATATAATAATTTTTTTTTCAATTTTAAATTTTCTCTGAACAACCGTGTCCAGAGGTTTTTATTTTTATTTGGTACATAATAATAAGTTTCTACAATGTCTGTGTATAAATATTTCCTGTGTATTATTATTTGTCTGTGTATTATTTGTCTGTGTATTAAATATTATAAATATGTGCTGCGGTGAGTCATATTATAAATAAACAATAATAGACATGTTCTAACATGAATATAGAGAGAGGGAGGTGGTATAAAGTCTAAAGTATAAAGTATTATTAAAGCTAACTTTTCATGTGAAATTTAACGACATGCAGTCAAATATTTGTTAAGAATAAGTATAATAACTCACTTAAACTGGCCGAGTACTTTCGAATCTATGAGATCCATCTTCAGAGGCTCCTAGATCATCATGTCAGTTTTTTGGTTAGAAGTGTTGTGGTTTTTGTAAAATATGATCAAAAAGTTTGTGAGATTTAAAATTTAGTTGTTCATTGAGAATGTTTTGTTTATTGTGTGTGGTGTGTTTGTATATTTCAAATTGTTCCAAGGTGTTGAGTTCGTGTCCTTTAGATTTTATGTGTAGAATGTGTAGGTTGGTACTGATGTCGGTAAAAGTGTGTCCAGTTTGAATGATATGGTCGGCAAAATTCGATTCAGCTTTGGATGTCAGGGCTTGAAAGTGTTCCTTGTAACGTTGTTTGAATGTGCGGCCTGATAGGAAAAAACTTATGGAGTGAGGCAAAAATTTCCGTTGACTCACATATAATTATATATTATATGTATAGATATAGTCAACTCATTAAATTACTCATTACCTATGACTCAATACCTGTCTCGAATATTATCTAGCTGATTGCACTAGGCTATCATTATTTTTGATTTATGGAAATTCGCCCATCAAATTTTGAATCTAAATAAAGCAGCTGATTCAATTGTCTTGCATACTTTTGAATGTCTCGTATATTATCCAGCTGATTGGAGCATGCCGTTCTATCAAGTGTAACAAAAAATATCGTACATTTGTAGCGTAGGCCACGACATTAACACGGCTGTAAACTTTTGCCGGTTCTCGCATATTCATGTTTCTGCACTCGGCTTTCGCCTCGTGCATGAACTATCACAATGCTCGACCGGCAAAACGTTTCTTTAACTTTCTTAGTAATGGCGAAGGTGATATTGTGGAATGTATCCATAATGAAAAATAAGAAGAAATTGTCACAACCCCATTTATTAAAACTTCGAGAAACTAGTTTCGGTTGTTACACCATTATCAATCTCAATCAAACTGAAAAACTGAAGTACAGAGAAGCCTTATATATACTATACATGAAATGATACTATTGGCTAAGAGGGAAAGAGGCTGACCTTAATCGGACGTTGTGATTGGTTGTCAAGTCACGCCCCCTGGTGGGAGGAGTAACAAGCAAAAATACGAGTCAAATCAATAACTAAACAATGTGAACATCAAGAAAGTAACAAAAAATTTGTAATAAGGCTAGAATTTAATCATATTAAAATTAAAAATTCTTTTTAAAAAATTAGAAGCTCACTGAAATGCAATCAAGGTCAACTGAGAAATACACATAAGAATTGCTTTTTAAAAATAGGCTGGAATTATAATGAAACCAAGTTAGTTGTATTGAATTGGTTAAAATAAATTTGGTCATTTAAATTAGTTATGGAATAGTTTTTTACCAACTTAGTTATCTCCAAAGCTTCTAAAATGTTCAATTGTCTGCCTTTGCCAATCAAATGCAGAAATTCAACATTTTCTTCTGCCTTGAACTTGTGTCCATTATTAATGAGATGTTCTGCAAAATTTGAATCTCCTTTTTGGGTTTTCCAATCCCTGATATGTTCATTTACTCTACATTTGAAACTTCTACCAGTCTGATGCTTGTTATGTGGGTGAAGCAGTATCAAGCATCAGGCCGTATTGATCTGTTAATGTAAATAACATAAGTGGTCTTCTGAAATAGATCCCATTTCAATTAGGCACACAAAAAAAGAAAATCTCGAGCTTCTTGATATTTATTTTATAAATTGAGGGTCCGAGACAAAATGGAAGTTCGCAGTTTACTTTTAATTTTGAAACAGTTCCGCTGAACGTAGCAGATGTTCCTCAAGTTGCGCGTCTTCTTCTAAATGATCTTTCAAGATCTCGAAAACGATGTGAGAAGGAAATCTGTTCTTGCAAATAAATGAATGAATGAATGACGTGGGATTCCGTCTCTTGTAATTAATTCGTATGAAATTATGTATATTTCAACACGTCCACGCATCTAACGATCTCTTTCCTGTCTATAACTTATTATCGTTTGAACTCCTCTCAAATTATAGGGTCGAATCTGGTCGGATAATGGCACTTCCATACCATTCTATACCATACTAAATGACAGAACGACCGCTCCAAACACTTCCTACGTTCCTCTTAAAAATAACGTTCTTCTTCTTCCTTTTTTCTCATTTTTCTTCTTCCTTTTTTTCTCATTTTTCTTCTTCCCCTCCTTCTCCTTGGCCTCCTTCCCCTTCTTCTTCATCTTCTTCCTCTTCATCTTATTCTTCTCCTCCTTCTCATTTGCCTCTTTCCCATTCTTCTTCTTCTTCTTTACATCCTCCTCCTCCTCCTCCTTCTCCTCCTCCTCCTCCTCCTCCTCCTCCTCCTCCTCCTCCTTCTCCTTCTCCTCCTCCTCCTCCTCCTCATCCTCCTTTCCTTTTCTTTCTCATTCTTCCTCTTCGTCTTATTCTTCTCCTCCTTCTCATTTGCCTCTTTCCCATTCTTCTTCTTCTTCTCATCTTCCTCTTCTTTTCCTTCTTGCTGCTGCTTCTCCTTATCCTCCTCCTCCTCCTTATCCTCCTCCTCCTCCTCCTCCTCCTCCTCCTCCTCCTCCTCCTTCTTCTTCTTCTTCTTCTTCTTCTTTTTCTCCTTCTCCTTCTTTTCCTTCTCCTCCTTCTTCTCCGTCCCTCTTCTTCTCTTTCTTCTTCTTCACCTTTTACGTTATCTTCTTATCCTGTCTTCCGCTCCTTCAACTTCTCCTCCTCCTTCTCCTTTTTCTTCGCCATCTTCTTCTCCCTCTTCTTCTTCACGGTCTCCTTCTTCTTTTTCTCCTTCTTCGTTTCCTTCTTCTTCGTTTCTTCCTCGTTCTTCTTATACTTCTAATTCTTCCTCTACTTCTCCTTCTCCTTATTCTTCTCCTACTTCTCCATACCTCTTCTTCTTTTTCTTCTTCTCCTTTTCCTTCTTTTTCTTCCTTTTTTCTTCTCCTTCAATTCCTTCTTCTTCTTTACTTCCTCGTTCTCCTTATACTTCTAATCCTCCTTCTTCTTCTCCTTCTCCTCCTCCTTCTCCGTCTCTCTTTTTATTTTTCTCCTTCTACGTCATCTTCTCCTCCTGTCTTCCTCTCCTTCAACTTCTCCTCCTCCTCGTCCTCCTTCGCCATTTTGTTCTCTTTCTTTTTCTTCTTCTCCTACACTTTCTCATCCATCTACTTCTTTTTCTTTTCCTTCTACTTCTTCTTTTCTTCTTCGTTCTACTTAATCTTCTACTTCTCCTCCAGCTTCTCTTTCTTCTATTTTCTCCATCTTCTTCTCCTCCTCTTCCTGTACTCATTCTCCTTCCCTTCTCCTCCTCCTAGTCCTCTCCCTTCTTCTTTTACCCCTCCCCATCATCTCTTCCTCCTCTTCTCATCCTCCACATCCTATGATAATCGCTTAGCATCTTTAACATTAAATGTTGCAGTTTAATTCTTCTCCTTCTCTTACGTAAGTTCTTCCACTTTTCTCACTCATCCTCTTTTTCTTTTTCTTCTTGTTCTCCTTCTTCTTTTTCTTCTTCATTTACTTTTCAAACACTTCCTACACTGCCGTTAAAAATAACAACTGCCGATTAACGCCACTCCATGTTTCCTCTTTCATCCATCAACAGCTGGAATGGATTTGCAAGATTGAAATCGCCACTCGGACTAATCGCTTTTTTATGGCCGCTGATCATTATCAAAATTGATAAATTGCTAGTAATTTCAATTTCTCCACCAATTTCCAATTAAGTTCATTAAAGAAATCACTCCACAGATCTTGGCAAACTGGTTTGTGTCTGTTCACTTTTAGTGGCCAGGTTGAGCCAAAATATTTTCTAGTTTTGTTTTAGATGCGATTTTAAAATAGTAAGTTTCAGATGTTTGTTTGATGGATCAGGAAAAAAGGCTTTGCAAATAACAAGCTAACTGTCACTATTAAATTTATTGAATTAAACTGATTTGTTAAGAGAATCCTTCATGCAATAAGTTACAAAAAACTTGCTATTCAACACTAATCTCCTTTTGTGTGAAGCTACTTTATGTAAAAAGAGTGATATTAACCACAATCTTGACGTGCGTGATTATAATACAAGATGTCGAGGAGATATCACTTGGTGAGTCATAATAGTAAATCCTTTGAACAAACCCCTATTTATATTGGTAGGAAACCAAGTCACCGCAGTTTTTAAAGAGTCTTCAAAATATATGAGTACAAATATTTCAAAAAAACTATTGAGAAAATTTAGTTGATAAAGCGTTTTATAGTGTACAAGAGTTCAGTTCACATCTAAATTAAGCCTCACCTCAAGTAATTGATATAGTAATTTTATGGTAACTAGTGTATAAGATTGTATAGTGTTTGATCTAACTTTTCTTATACTCCTCAACTGGAGTCGTAGTTACGTCTTAACAAGACTTAATCTACAAAAACACTTTCTTTTTTATGAAATATTAATAAACCGATACAACGGAGTATCCAAGGACCCGACAAATTCACATGAAATAATAATAATTATTTTTATTGCGTTTATAAGGCTATGCACCATTCAAATTCTTTGATTTCTATAAACATCATATGCTTTCCGATTCACAAAAAATGCACAATGCAGGTCTCGAAAAAACGGTCGGTTTCTTCTCCTTGTTCAACAGATCTCCCTGTTGGGTCCTTAATAATTTTCCATATTCATCACTTGCTCAGTTATTATCTGTAAGAAGAATTCGTGATGTGAAAGAAATCTCGTGCACAAATGCAAAGAACATCTTCTGTTGTGATTGTTTAATTCTTGTTATTGCGCTTTGAATCTCCTCCAACTTCAAACGTGATATGTAGGTGGTGAAAGGGTTGATAATCGGAGGGGAAGGAGGCTCGGTGCTGAGAGGAGGAGAATATTGTGCAAAGTTAAGCAAACAGATCCTCTGCCAATGCTCTGCAAACTTTAGTTTTACATGATCCAAGGATGAATGAGTCCCCAAAGGCTAATGGATGAGTTTGTTTGAGCCTGAAGAACATCATGTTGATGCTAGGATATAGAAGTACTATAACTGTGGGCTGTTGAAGAGCCGTATTTCGATTACTACAGGCGGCGTGCTGTTCTAATTATCAATACAGAGCTTGAAAGTTGGCGCGAGTGATTGAATACACGCCGCTAGTTGACTAGGAAAGTTGGGCCGCCTTTTCCCTTTTCCTGAAGCATCCAGCAACTTTGGAAACTGAACAAACATTGCGCGAATTATTTCAAATTAACAACTTGATGCGGAGCTGTGAACGCTATTTCTACCTTTGAAGCTTTACGTATACATAAATTTTGGTATATTTAAGGTGAATGAATTTCAACAACACCACACAACACAACCACAACATTTCTGAATCAAGTGTGAATTTGGTAAATTTATTTTTAGTGATGAAGGTGATATTGTGGAAGATATCCATGAATAATAAGACTTGAAGTTAGTTGTCACAACCACATTTATTGAAAACCATGAGATAATAGTTTCGGTTGTTACACGATTTTTTAAATTTTTTTTGGAGGATGAAGCCCACATAGATCTGAGACCCGTGCGTGGGTAATGAATTGGATGATGTAGATTGATGAGTTGGACCTACAGTTTTAGGTGGGTTTCGAACCACCGGAAAGTGATTCTACAGCAGAGAACAGAGTCTTTTTGCTGGCCAATCCAATCGGTCACCCTTCCAAAGAGCACCTAGAAGTTTCGTAGCTTATCTCTGATTGAACAGATACTTGCTACGGCACTCGGCTATCACTTTCCAAAGCCCATCTCTAACAAACTAAAACAAAAGTACAAAAAGTACAGAGTAGCTTAATATATACTAAATACAGATTGATACTATTGGTTGAGGGTGGAAGTGCCTCTCATAGGCTGACCTTCATTGAAGGTCAGTGATTGGCTAAAGCCCCCAACAAGTCACGCCCATTGGTGAGAGGAGCAACAAGGAATAACCAAGAGTCACAATCAAGAACCAAAATGTAGCAAACAAGAACAATATACAATTATGCTAGAATTGAATAATTAAAAACATTAAAATAAAATAAAAAATGAAGCTTAATGAAATGCAGTCAAGGTTAACCGATAAAAACCTGAAAGTACCGTTATTAAAGAGTAGACCAGAATTATGATAAAGCCAAGTTAGTTGTACAGAATTGGAATTGGTTGAAATAAATTTCATCATTTAAAATACTTTAGTATTGGAATCGTTTTTCACCTAACTACTTACCAACCTAGATAACTAGGTAGGTAAGTGAAAAACGATTCCAATACTACCAACCTAGATAACTAGGTAGGTGAAAAACGATTCCAATAGTTTGAGAATAATGACAAATCAGATTTTATTGATATTATTATCAATTTATCATATTGAACAAAATGTATTTATCGGAATAAGATATTAATAAATTTATAACATAGAAAAAGGGAACATAGTTGAGCTAAAACTCAAGAAATTTAGATAGATTTATTGATTTATTAGATAGATATTGTCTATAAATTTAGATAGACAAAATTATCGGAATAAGATAATTTATTAATAAATTTATAACATAGTATTAGGGAACATAATTGAGCTAAAATTCAAGAAATTTAGATAGATTTTTCTACCAATCTAACTGATTTTTGCCGCTTGACAACCTTCCCCCCCCCCCCCACGACATAGGTTGAACTGAAATGGCTCTCCTAATAATCACCATCGCAAAATCAGACCACAACAGTAGTTCGAAACGCATTTACCGCGACTCAAAACGGTCAGTTCTGCACAGCAAGTTTAAAATATTATAGAATTGTTTCAAAGTTGAACAAATTACAAAAAGAATGTCAAATTCGATTGATTCTACTCATGAATCAATGATTCTACTCATGAATCAATGATTCTACTTATGAATAAAAATTCCATTTTTTATAATCAACGATGATAACCTATTGTTGTTTGTTGACAACATTTTATAGTTATGAAACCACCAGCGCACAGAGTAGACCTCTGGAGAATTGCAGATTATATTGTGCACTTCTTTCCAGTGGAAACAGAGATGAAGTTTCACAGCTTGGTGTGTCGTCGCGTCCGCTCTTATATAAAGAGTATCTTCGGGGGCGAATTGAGACTGAATGACTGGTGTAAACAGTGAAAGGGCAAAAGTTCCCTTCTCGGGTGCACTTAGGGGGGATCGCGCTGGATTTACGACGCACTGAAAAAGAGAACACACCGCCTGAGGGGGGTAGATGGTTGGGGGTTTTGGAGGGGAAGGCGTTTGTAGTGACGAGGGGTTGTGGGGTAGGGTTGTAAAGGGGGGTGGAAGGAAAAAGGGAAGATGAAGAATCAAATGAGTTGAAAGGATGATCCTGACAACAGCCATCAGGCTCAAGGAGTAAAAGTCAGAAGCTATGAAGATTGCTGCCCTATTGCTGGTGAAAACGCGTAGGGAGGGCGGCGTCTTGGTGTAGAGATGGGAGTGCTATATAGCTAGGTGTGATTGAGTTGAAATCCTATTCCACAGCTGCTTCACTACCCAATGTCTTTTGTACACTTTCTCTTGAAAACACTTTGTGACAATGGTGTACCGAGAAATATATCTTTCAGGTTGTAATCGTTCATTACATTTTCCCTTAGAATCACTTTGTGACAATAGTGTATCGTGGGAAACAAATATCTTTCAAGTTGATTGATTGAAGTTTTTGAAGTGGAAATGAACTTTTAGTGAATTTCAGTTCCATTTATTATTAGCGTATGGCTTTTGATGATTGGGAAACACTTCGCGACAACTATGATAAGATAAATCATTCAAGTTGGTGATTCAGTGAACTTGCAAAATGAAAATGATCTATTAGTAGATTGATATTAGGTACAGTTGTGGTCTGACGAATTGATCCCTGGTTTTTCGGTGCGGGAGCGGGCGACAGTAGTAGGAAGCCAACTGCGCATGCTCTATTCATGCTTTATTCCTAATTTGAAAACTACGGCCAAAGACAAACAGGTTTTCTGTGCTTCAGCCAGCTTCAACTAGCCTAGTTGAGTCTAGTGCTAATGTCATTGCAATGCAAAGTAGCAGAGAGTTGGAGGAGAAGGGGAAAAATCGGCCAGGGATCAACTCGTCAGACCCCAACTGTAGATTGTAGCTTCATTCTATTACTGTATCAGCGTAAGACTTTTAATGATGGAGAGACGCTTTTAAGGGTGCGCAGGGTTTTTGGTCATAATTTTGATTGAACTTTTGATTTATTATACTTTAAGTGGAAAATAACTATCTTATTATTGTAAAGTGAAGTGAATATGAATTTTTAGCGTAAAACTGTAAATTAGCCTCAATGTTTTTAACATTATAGCATCGTTAAAATTTGTGAAGAGAGTTGTTTTGGACTTTGTCTGTTGCATCTTCACTTAATTGTCTCCTGTCTATGAACAAGTTTTGTCTATTAACTGGTTAAGTGTCAAGAATAAACGAATTTTTTTTACAAACTTCGACATTTCATGTAATTGCATCACTCCGGTTGTCATCACCATAGCTTATATCATTAATAACATACAAATATCATTTTACATAATTTCTAGCACTATACAAATTATAATCTAAGTGTATTATAGTTTCTATGTAATGTTTAAAATTTTGTTTCAACTACTCGTATTATGTGAAATTTGTAAACTTACATGAATAAAGAAATATAATATAATCTGAACAAATAAATAATGTTTTTCGAAGTTTCTTGTATTGAATGTTATTAAACTAATAAAATGCTCTCTTTTGCCGTCAAAAAAATTTCATCAATTATTTTGTGAAATATGGGGGCGCAAAATTGAGGTTTTTTTTGGGTTTTTGAGGCAGTTGATCTCATCTACAAATAAAACTTTTTATACATTTTATCAGTAAAAGACACATTGGGAAACAAAATTGCCCATTTTAGTATGTCAAACAGGTTTTTTGGTGGAAATTCTTTTTAAACTGAATTTTTTCAGTTTTTCAAACTATATTTTGAAAAAACTAACTCAGATTGAAATAAAAAATGTGCCAGTACTCCAGTACTAAAAAGTAACGGTAGTGTTGAAATTGCTTCATTATACAACTATTTTGATGAGGCGTGGAATAAAGGAAGCTTTATTGACATCACTTTATTACCTCTTATTACCACTTGATAACGTAGCCGTGTGGGAAGTAATAGCCGTGAGCGAAGCAGGTATCTGTTCAATCAGATCAGATAGGCAAAGCTCTCCTGGGCCCTCTGTAAGCGTGAACGATTGGATTGGCCAGTAAAATTAACTATGATCTCTTCTGTAAAATCACTTTCCGGTGGTTCGGAACCCACCTAAAATTGTAGGTCCGTTTCCAATAACATGGCTCAAGCGGCGAAGTGGAACTACCCATAAGGGTTTCCCCACCAACAAAAGTCATACACATTTACTTTTACTTAACGTAGCCATAGATAAAGTATTATATCTTGTTAAATAGAAATGCAAATTAAGGAGATAACCTATTCGTTGAATATTGTGCTATTATATTCAATAACAAATTACACATTTTATTTGTTTTAAATTCAAGCCAATAAATTTTTTTGTATTTTTTAGGTCCCCCGGGCCCACCTGGTAAGAGAGGAAAACGGGGGAAAAAGGGAGATCCTGGAGAAACAGGTCCTGTGGTAAGTGAGCTGTCTGCAGGCTTCTTATTTGCATGATATTGGATGAAAATCACATGTGTTTTTTTATTTCAACCACATTTTAACACCAAAAGTAGCTCAGCATGTCAATATAGCTAGCTATATTCAGCAACTATGGGCTTCCAAGATTGTGGTTTTTAATACAATATAAGAATATTTTTTGGTTTTAGATTTTAGTTGATAATAAACACTTATGACGTTTATAACTATATTTATAATATTACTATAGCAAACATAAACGTGTGGACAATCAAATTATCAAAGTGAGACATTCTACATTTTTGTACATATCAATCAAATTTAAAGAAAAATTAATTTAATTAATTGATCATTTATCTAGTCATGACATACTAATCTTGATCATAATATATTTTCCTTTTCATGAAATGCTATTCTTTCATTACAAGATTTTGTCAAATGTTGAACCAAATTTTCTCCAAAACGTATTTGTACCAATTCTTGTCAATCATATTGATTGCTTTTACGACTTCCTCATCGTTTTTAATATTGAAAAAAAAAACACAGTAGTAAGTGAATAATTTTAGCTGTTATTATTTCATTATTATTATTTTGTTTTTCAGTGTGAATTTTCCTTATTTTTTTATACTTTTAGCCATTACAAAATCTAATGGAAGACGCATAATTTGGAACCAAATTTTTTTCCAAAAAGTATTTGTACCGTGCCCACCTAATTGATTACTTGCTTCTACTGCTTCCCTCATCAGGTTTCTAATATTGAAAAAAAAATCAATAAATAATTCTATAATTCTAGCAGTGTCATTATTCCTTTATATTCCTGTTTTCCAGTGAATATTTCCCTAATAAGTTTTTAGTTTTTTATTTTGTAGTCAATACATATAAAATTACGAGACTTATTCTGTTCAATTTTGTTCTATTCAATAGTATCTAGATTATAATCAATAATTATTAGATGTTCATATCTTGAGGAATAATGCAAAGAGATATTTGTTGGTTGAATTTTGAAATTTATAATTTGTCCTCAAAACATTCAGATGAATGAGAAATAACAATACATATGTGATATATACAATAAATACACAGCCTGTGAGTGAGGAATGATTTTCTTTTAATTATCATCATTTTAGTCATGATAAAGCTACGACTATTAAGTAAATAAAATTCTAATGCTCAGATTTAAAATATTCAGGCTGCAATACAAAAATTGGATAACTCGATTTTCAAATAAAAATTTTTCTGAATGAAAAATATATATTCCATTTCATATCCGAATTGTCAAATTGAACTTTCCCTACTATCAGACCTGAACTTACTGGGTAATCAGATTCTAAATTGCTCATTCACTCTAATCAGATTCAGAACTGAATATTATTAAAATTGGTTCTCTTTGCTGTAAATGTTTGTAATTTCTGTTTTGATTGATATATTATTAATGAATTTTTTTTAATAATAGCCTTCAAGGAAAAATATATGTTTTTGTTCAAAGTTTTTAAAAATTGAAATTATTAAACAAATATTTTTGATGATTCTCAAACGGTTAGAGGTAGAACTAGCCATCAAGGATCTTCCAACCAATAAAATCCATTTGCTTATTATTATTTGAATATAACTTTCTTTTTTTTTTAAATTGTCATTTTAATTCAAATTATGACATTTTTTATTTCAAAGTGGGACCCTTCCCTTTTCAGAACTTGTCTAATTATTTCTGCATGGATATTTCATATTTTTCTTGCATTCTACAATAAAGTCCCCCTTATTTGTAAATTTATAACTACAGAGTTTAAATTTTCCTTGTGTGGTAGTTGTATTTTTCGTTTCTTGCAAACCTAAAATGTAGCACTATTTTATTCACAAATTTTATTCTTGTTTTTTATTTGCAGTTTGTTTAGTTTTCTATTGTTTGTTGGTTTACAGGGGCCAATGGGACCTCCGGGAAAAAATGGATTTCCGGTACGGTATACAAATTTTACAATTTCTATAAAACATTTACAAATTTTATTCCATTGTACAATTAGTTTTGTTTCACCTCAACTTTGTCTGTAGAATTACGGTATTAATAGCAGCTTTCTTGGCTGTTGTCTTGACACTACTGTATATCTATTTGTATTAGATACATTTGAAACTATCTTCTACACTTAGTATAGTCTATTACTTATCAAAAATTAACTTTTCTCTGTACAAGAGGTTTATTTAGAGAGCGGCTGCACAACTTCTTTTCGAAACGTAATAAAACCCATTGTATGAATCAGAAAATGTTCATTTTAGATTTTGATATTATAGGCGCATACTTAATTTTTTCTATTCAGCTTTGAAGATCAAATAATAGGGATGTCGGCTTCCCCATTTTTCCATACTCTGAGTAACTTATAAATAATTGAGTGAATTGATTTCTGAGTAACTAAGGAAACCGGTTTCTGAGTAACTAAACACACTGAGTAAACCAATCTTTGGCATTTGTTATGATTCCTATCAGCTAGTTTAGATTATTTCATCTCTGCTCATACCAGCATATAGCAGGCGTATATTCGCAATTTCTTCGTAGATTTTGACTTCATGATCATCATTACAATGATCAACATTATTAAGTTAATAATTGAAACATCAATTACAATGATATTGTGATTTTTTCATCTCAACTTTGTAGAATTACGGTGTTAATAGCAGCTTGATTCTGTCGGTTCTAATAAACACAGGTTTTAAAAAGAAGACAGAAAAATTATAAGGGTCAAAATTGGGAAAACGGTAACTCCAAATCACCCCTGATAATAATATTATATTTTCTTAATTTAAATCGTTATTATAATCTCAATTATTGAGATGTGGCGCTCTGGGAAGTGTTCCCTCAAAATAATTTACTGATTCAGTGTATGGTGGGTATGGGTCAACTTCTTGATTTTATTTTCAAAGCTAGGAAAAATAAAACCTAAGTTATGTGCCTAAATAAATAAAAAAGCAAATATTTTTTTTCTGGTTCTTACAATAGGTTAAAGAAGCTTCACTCTGTAGATTATACAGCAGTGATTATGTTTCTTCCATTCAACCATCCAAGTATTTCTATCGACCCATTTCTATACTAATCGAATTTTTGAGCAAATTTTAAGATAAAAATATCAAAATATCAAATTTCAAAAATATTGTAGGTTGAATGAATAAATATTTTCAGATAATTAGATGTGCAGTAGTAGAGTCGACTGGTTCAGCAAAATAATGAGCCAATGTTGAAAACTAAATAATTAAACTTTGTCTAAAATTTCAAAAGGAATGACAAATGGCACATGTTGATTTCAATTATGAGAAAAATATGTTGACTGAATTTTTTGGATTGAACATACTTCAAGTCTTTTGTAAAAAATCACATACCGTATTGTTAATGTAGTTCAAATGGATTTATGAACGGATGGGCACATATAGGGGTGCATTATTTTAATTAGCTCTAAAGTATGATTCAGTTATGTTGAATGTTATAGTTTTTCAGTAGAACTTCAAGAGTTTAGATTATTAAACTGAATAATTTATCAGAATTTAAATTTATTGTCAAACAACAAAAACTAGAATAAATTTAAAACATAAGCGTATAAATAAACAAGTTCAAATGACATCAATTACAAATGCACCACCAGCAAAAGTAAAACTTGCTCAACTATTTTGTTTTCAGAGTGTTTCACATAGTATTACCTTCTTTAAAGCTAATATTGAACTCACCAAAATATATAAGAATTTTCATGAAAGCATTCATATAATTATAGTTCTATAATTATTCATGGTGCATTTTATTTGGATTGATTATTAAAAAGAACCAACAAAAAAATCGAAACTACTCAACAATTATAAATAAATGTTGAAAATACTTTACTAGTGAATTCCACACTTGAATATTCGTGTGATGGCCATTTAAAATTGTTATAATGCTTCCTCAGACACGGCTGAAGGCCAACTTTAATAAAGGGACACTCCTACCTAGCAGGCCCTCAGCCATGTCTGAGGAATCATTACAACTTTACAACAACGCGAAATGGCCACAACAATAATATGTCAGTGTTAAATTCACTGGTAAAGTTTATTTTCAACAATTATTTGTGTTTAAATATCAAGTGAAAAAGTAATATGGCGAACTACAACATCAAAATTGCATAATGATAAATATCAAAACTTGAAGATAAGTCTAGGGATTAAGTTTAGTTTATTGATATTATCATAATATTTATGACAATGATGTAGAAAGTGGAAATGTCTTGATAATTTGTCAAACTTCTAAGAAATCTTGTTAATTGATTGCGAATTGAGGTCAACTGTAAAAAATTTTTTGAGAAACTCTATGATCACTTTTATTAAATAGAAAAATAATTAATTTCAAATTAAGTTGACTATAAATACTACAATGAGACAAAAACAATTTACTATAATAAGAGAGTTCATGAAAGAAATTGAGATGCTATTTGAATCGTCTGGACTGCATCAATCCTTGACTTCTTTGTATGTTTACTGAGTGAAAATTGTATGTTACAGGGTGTTAAAGGACCTAAGGGAGATAGGGGTTATATGGTAAGGAGAGTACTTGAATTAGTAATTTTTGGGAACTAACATTCTATGGTGTGTGGATTCTAGTCAGGAATTGAAAGTCACTAACAAAACTTTTTTACTTTACTTAAACACTAAATACTATTAGTATCTTATTAACCTCAATTTTCTTAAAACTAAAATAATTTATTCTCTACTTATAAGATTGGCATGTATACAGGGTGGGGGAAATGTTTGGAAACGGCTTAATATTTCATATACAAAGGTGATTTTGCGGTAGGTATGATTGAGGATCCTACTCAAATTGAAAATACTATTTTACTGTGACTTTAAAAATCTGGTCCGCCATCTTGGAACCGCCATTTTGAATGTAACTTTTTTTTTTAAATAGGAAGGGGGTCATGCGATACATGATTTCAATACAGAATTTTAAGACAAAATGAATGCCGAAAACCGCACATCGATATGTCAACCCGTTTCGGAGATATTTACATTATTAATCGATACCATGAAAAGCAGAAATGAAATAAATAAGTACATTAAAATCTTACCTATCAAATTTTTTGTTAATAGTGTTTGCTAATAAACATTAAAACCCAATTATTTTAATAAATGTTCAAACTGTTTTCCTTCAGCTGTTTGACAATGTGCTAATCTTAAATAATAGCCATCAAGCACATTTTGAATCATTTCGCGTGGAATTCTGTTAGCCACTTCAGTTATACATTCTCTCAGTTCATTAATTGTTGCTGGTTTCTTTTTGTACACATTGTCTTTCATGTAGCCCCAAAAGAAATAATCAAGTGGAGAGAGGTCAGGTGACCTAGCGGGCCACTCTATTGCACCTCTACGACCTATCCAGCGTTGGGGAAATGTTTGGTTCAATATATCCCGCACTCCTAATGCATAATGCATAATGTGTTGAAACCACAAGTTATGTAACTCTTGTCCGTTGATGTTCTGGATGGCTGGAACGATCAAATTTATTAACATGTTCTCGTAAATGGCACCTGTTAAATTATTCTCGATAATAAATGGTCCTACAATGTGACCATTTACCATACCAGCCCATATGTTTAATTTTTCAGGATACTGTGTATGACCCTCCTTCATCCAGTATGGGTTGACATCGGTCCAGAAACGATAGTTTTGCTTATTTACATTGCCGTTAAGCATGAACGTAGCTTCATCCGAAAATACTACATTATTAAAGAAGTTTGGATCATTGTCATACTTGTTCATCATTATGTCACAAAACTCTACCCGGCGGTCGAAATCATCCTCATTCAGTTCTTGTAATACATGAAGCTTAAACGGATGGAAATGAGATTCCTTAAGAACTTTTCTGACAGAACGAGTAGACATACCATGTTCCTTGGCAACGCTTCTAGTTGATGTATGCGGATCTTCAACAAATGATTGCATTACCTCTAAAGATTTTTCATTGTTGGTGGCAGTATTTGTTCTTCCAGTGCGAGCACGATCAGTCACTTTGCCCGTTTCTTGAAACCGCTTTACTGTCTTAAAAACAACACTTTTACTAATTGGATTTCTGTTGGGAAATGTTTCGTTAAATAAATCAGAAACTTCTTGGTAAGACCGTACTCTATCTCCATAGCCGCGCATCATTAACAAAGTTATTCTCTCGGTTTCATTTAAAAATGCCATTGCGAACGACTTTAAACACACTCACTACTTCATGATTGAAAAAGAATTCATCAAATCAGTTGGATTATTACAGATGATTTTAGGTTGATATCATGATTATTGTTGATATTATGATATCCAGAGTCAGATGTTCATCACGCGAAATGATTCAAAATGTGCGGTTTCATTTAAAAATGCCATTGCGAACGACTTTAAACACACTCACTACTTCATGATTGAAAAAGAATTCATTAAATCAGTTGGATTATTACAGATGATTTTGGGTTGATATCATGATTATTGTTGATATTATGATATCCAGAGTCAGATGTTCATCACGCGAAATGATTCAAAATGTGCTTGATGGCTATTATTTAAGATTAGCACATTGTCAAACAGCTGAAGGAAAACAGTTTGAACATTTATTAAAATAATTGGGTTTTAATGTTTATTAGCAAACACTATTAACAAAAAATTTGATAGGTAAGATTTTAATGTACTTATTTATTTCATTTCTGCTTTTCATTGTCACGTGGCAAAGCCGTGACGGCCGGATAATTAATTAAATGATTAATTATTTAATTAATTATTGTTGGGGCGCCCGGCCAAGTAGAGAGGAGCAGCCACCGGTCAAGTCATAGAACGTTGATAACGATCTAGACCGGTGGAGTGCTCACTACTGCGCCGAGGCCTCCCCCACCAGTTCCTTAGCCATCGGGGAATGGGTCTGCTGACAAGCGAGTCAGTGAGAAAAAAACTCCTTCCTGAAGTCCTCGAGTTGATCGGTCGTGAAGCAGGAGCTGTACTGCAGTCAATTTTCACGTGGTGAAAATTGAACTCACTAGGCCGATAGTTCGAACTTGTGCGCGGAGTGACGTGTGTTAGTTCGGTCAGGACGAAGTACGAGCGAGTACTGAATCCTGAAGTGGTGGTCGCGGCGCGGGTCACGGATTATCGCAATCCGTGAACGTGGGTTTGGGAATTCTCAATTTCCAAACGGTTCGTGGTTTCGAACGCGATCCCGTTCCTTCCCTATTTCCTTTTATTCCTAGAATCCCTCATCCCATTAACCTCCTGTCCGCAGAGGCCAATATACCCCCGCTGATATCCGCAGTGGGTATAATAACCTCCGCGACCCTCCGCCATCCTCCTAAACCCTTCCTTCCACCTCGGTCGTGAGGAATCATTTCGACTCGGCCCGCGGCTACGTCGCGCCGAGGGAGACTTGTTCCGCACGGTCGTAGAGTCATCTCCTTTATTCCCCGACCGATAGAAGGCTAAGCAATCTCCGCCGCCTCCGCGGCAGAGGTGTACCTGCCGGAGTTTGTCGTTCTCCTCCTCTCTCCCCGACTGGGAAAGCTCAAGCCATTCCGGCCGACTTCGTGTTGGGCAGGGGTGTACCGATCCCAACCAGTCGTCCCTATTATCCCGCGGCAGAGGAACAAAGACCCGCGCTTTAACCAGGCAGGTGATTTGTGCTCCGCCGCATCCTCGTCACCCTCCATCCCTCACCTCACTTTACCTAACGGGGCAGGAGAACCAGGAACGGCTAAGGTTAGCAGTGCCTGGAACTCCGGCCACAGACCAGCAGGGGGTAATAGCTTCCGCCCCCATTGGAAAGCGGCAGAGGCGTCCTCTCCCGGCTGGGTACCTTCCCGACTCCCTTCCCAAAACCCCTATTTTCCTACCCGCAGCAGCAGAGGCTGCCGCCTCCGCTGTAAAGGGGCAGGAGTAGCCATATTTCGGCCCTTCCTTCCCTATCCCCAGGAAACCCCTCCCTTCCTTCTTACGCCTCAGCGAGGGAGCAAACACTGCTCCTCGCTAGGTCGCGGCCGGTCCGCGCGGCCGCGGAATCCCGAATTCGCCACGCGGCGAGCGGGAAAGTTAAACGGCGCCCAACGACGGTACTTCCAACCGGTGAGGCAACCCCAAGCGCGGCGGGAGCCTCAAAAGGAAGTGTTGGACTCGTCGCCTTATCCCGACCACCCGCCGACTCGAGCTGGTTGGCCCGGAGCGACACCGGGATTATCAGGTCAAAATCCAGGTAACGGTTTTGCACCTCATAAA
Organism: Conomelus anceps; assembly: GCA_948455865.1. Classification (NCBI taxonomy): domain Eukaryota; kingdom Metazoa; phylum Arthropoda; class Insecta; order Hemiptera; family Delphacidae; genus Conomelus; species Conomelus anceps. The sequence continues at coordinate 22,814,653 of OX418217.1, forward strand.
TTGGCGCCCAACGTGGGGCCGGTAACGAGGACAACAGTGTCAGGATGAGTGAGCACGGCGAGCGTGCCGAGCGGAGCGAATCCGAGGACGAGCGGAGGCCGGAAGCCGCCGCGGAAGACGTGCAGGAGTCGGCAAATGACCCACGCGTGTCATGGGTGTACAAGTTGCGCAAAGAAGAGGCAGTGAACATACTGAGACTCCTCAATTTGCCAACAGAAGGTACCCTGATGGAAATTCGGAGGATTCTTGTTGAATACCACCGGAGGGCTACAACCCCGACGACCAACCCTAAGGTCATAGGCGAGGAGGCCGGGACTAGCCGGAGCGCCGCGGGAGAAGCGGGCTCAAGAAATGTTGTATCAGAAAGGCATCCTGATACAGCGGACCGAACTCCCAGACTTGGGATAAGGGCAATGACCGATTCCAACTCATTCATGGACCCGGGCGCGGTATGCGACAAGGTCCGGAGTTGGAAACTCTCATTTAACGGACAGGGCGATGCGCCCAGTTTTGTTGAGAGACTCCGCGAGTTACAGCAGGCTTACGGGTTGGAGGGCAATCAGTTGTTAGTTGCCTTACCCGAGCTGCTGGCGGGCCGATCCACCTTGTGGATGAGGAACCAGAGAGACAGATGGAGGAACTGGGGCGACTTCATGAACGACTTCAAGGCTAGATACTACCCTTTGACGTACGATGAAGACCTAGACAACCAGATTTTAGCGCGGAGACAGCGCGAGGGCGAGTCAATCGACGAATATGTCGAGGATTTACTCACCCTGATGAGGCGGAGAGGCGACTACTCGGACGAGAGTAGGATACAGAGGTTGTATCGAAACCTCTCACCTCGATATAAATTGTATATCCACCAGACGGATGTACGGACGTTGGACGATCTGTTACGCTTAGCACGGCAGTACGAGCAGATTAAGTCCGAGGAAAAGCAACTTCGGCAAGGTGTACGAAATTGTAAGATCGAGGAGCCGCCGCGGGCGACAAGGCCCAAGGCAGAGGCTGAAAAGGTCCAGGGCAAGGTTAAACCTATCCCTGAAACCACGGAACCAGTGTGCTGGCAGTGTAGAAAACCAGGGCATTGGAAATCAGACTGCCCAGACAACGCTCCGTGTAGGCGATGCGGGAAACCGCGGAAGGACTGTAATTGTGGAAAGCAGACAAAAAAGTCTACTGAGACTGCGGTGGTGCGGTCGACAAGGCGGTTAGAATTGGACGCGGAACTAAGCCATGATAACCGGTTGTATATTACCGCCTACATAGCGGGCCAGAGGTGTCAAGCATTGCTAGATACTGGCGCGGAGTCGAACTATGTGAGCTCGGAAACGTTCGAGAGTCTTCGAAAGACAGGACTCGTGAGGAGTGAACCCGCGAAGCACCGCGCGATCCTCGCCAACGGGACAGCGGCGCGGCTAAGAGGGAAAATAGTGACAGACGTCACGATCGACCAGATAGTACTCCCATTGAGCGCTACTATCATGGAAGGACTCGGCGCTGATTTGCTCTTCGGAATGCAGTTTTTACGTGAGCACAAAGTTCACATTCACACGGACATTCGAGAAATTGAATGGGAACCGCGCGCGACCGCGCGCGAGGCGGTGGAACCCCCGCGGACACCGGCGGAGCGCCGTGATAAGGTGAAAACCGGAATGGCCCCTATCCAGACGCACTGCGAAGGGCGCCGCAAGAAGGACGACCGCATTTTTATGCGAGTTGGGTTCAAAGGAGTTGAACTCAACGCTCTGGTCGATACGGGAGCCGAATGGACGTACATTTCGGCCAACGTAGCCAGGAAAATTAAGGCGGCTGGAAACAGTAAGTCGCGGGCGGCCACTCATCAACCTACTCTGATAAACGGCGAGGTGCTACCTGTCGCTGAGGAGTTGAGAGTAGCCGCGGAAATTTGTGGAAAAGAGTTTTTTCTACGGGTTGCGGTAAGTGACGAACTAGAGTCGGAAATGATTCTAGGTTTCAGTCACTTGAAAATGATGCGAGCCCGCATTGATATCCCCAAGAGGAGGATGCAGCTACCCACTTCCAGGTCAGGGAAGGCGGCAGCAACAATATCAGAACGAGTGCGTTTTGATGAGTTCCTAGCAGCGGAACTGAAAAAATTTGAGAACATACCCGGTATGACTCATATGTTATCCCACCGGATAAAGCTAAAGGACGGCGCGGAACCCTTCCGCCAACGCCCCTACCCTCGCAACCCTGCGATGCAAGAGGTGATCGACAAGGAGGTCAATGAGATGCTGTCACAACAGGTCATTGAACCAAGCAGTAGCGCATGGAGTTCGCCGATTGTGCTAGTTAGGAAGTCGAACGGAAAGTTACGATTTTGTATTGACTTCCGGAAAATGAACGAAATAACGCATAGGGATGCTTATCCACTCCCAAATATGACGGGAATTTTAGACCGGCTCCGTAAGGCCCGGTACATATCGTCTATCGATTTGAAAAATGGATATTGGCAAGTACCCTTGGACGAGGCGAGTAAGCCGTTAACGGCCTTCACCGTTCCCGGTAGAGGCCTATTTCAATTCAAAGTCATGCCGTTCGGCCTACATTCGGCGGGCGCGACGTTTCAGCGGCTATTGGACCGTGTAATAGGGCCGAAGCTCGAACCCAACGCTTTTGCCTACTTGGATGATGTTATAGTGTTGGGAGAAACACTGGAAGAACATATTCAAAACCTTGCGGAGGTTTTTAAGCGGTTGAGGGAGGCTGGCCTGATCATCAACGTGGAAAAGTGTCAATTCCTCAAGTCCGAGTTGAGATACTTAGGTCACATAGTGACGGAGCAAGGCCTGCAGACAGACCCCGAAACAATCCGGGCTGTGGTAGATTTTCCAACCCCTCAGCGGATAAAAAAGCTACGTAGCTTTTTAGGCTTGGCATCCTGGTACAGGCGCTTTGTCCCCAATTTCGCGGACTTAGCAACCCCGCTACACCGCCTGTTGAGGACGAACACCAAGTGGCAGTGGGGTAAAGAAGAGGAGGCTGCTTTTAACAAAATAAAAGCAACACTCACCAAATCGCCGGTATTAACGTACCCGCATTTTGAGTTACCGTTCCAACTCCAAACGGATGCCTCAGATTACGGGCTAGGCGCCGTACTGACGCAGGAGATTGGCGGTGAGGAGAAGGTAATCGCCTACGCGAGCCGCGGACTGAAGGGAGCCGAGGCACGTTATAGCGTTACCGAAAAGGAATGCCTGGCGGTAATTTTCGCCCTCCGCAAATTTCGGCCCTATATCGAGGGGTACGAGACGACGGTGATTACCGATCACCAGTCGTTGACATGGCTGCGGGCCATCCCTAATCCTTCCGGACGCTTGGCGCGGTGGATTATGGAGATGCAGCAATTTAACTTGATCATCAAGTACAGGCGCGGCAAGTTGAATGTCGTGCCAGATGCACTATCTCGCTCTATACCGAGCGAGAAAGGCGAGGACAATAGGTCAGAGCTAGGAGATCCAGTGGCGACGACTAGCGACCGTATTCCAGACGACAACTGGGTACGAAAAATAAAGAGGGGCATCTCTCAGACTCCTGCAAAGTACCCCGATTACACAGTACGCAGCGGACTGCTTTACCGTCACGTATGGTCCAGGCGGCGGCAGCCGGACAAAGATAGCAGCGACGGATGGAAACTCTGTATTCCGCGCGAGTACCGAATGGAAATCATGAAGCAGAGCCATGATGCGCCAACCGCGGGTCACCAAGGCGTATACCGTACGTACGAGCGAGTAGCTCAGAGTTACTATTGGCCTGGACTCTACAGGGACATAGTAAGATACGTACGGAAGTGTGAGACGTGTCTCCGACATAAAGTGGAACAACGTGCCCCGTACGGGCAGATGACGCAACCGCGGCGGATATCTCATCCGTGGGAGACGGTTAGCACAGACTTGGTAGGTCCCCTGCCAAGATCCAAGAGAGGGAATAGATATCTCATCGTGTTCCAGGATCAGTTCACGAAGTGGACGGAGGCGCGGCCCATAGCACGGGCGGATAGCGTGTCGGTCCTCCGAGCTCTTAGGGAGCTGGTTATAGCAAGATTCGGAGTTCCGAAAATGTTAATTTGCGATAATGGTACCCAATACACCAGCAAATTGTTTAAGTCGTTCTGTGAGGATAACGGAATAACGCCATTTTTTACTCCGCCATATTCGCCGAGTTGCAATCCGACCGAGCGGGTAAATAGAGTGTTGAAAAACATGATTCAACTCTATCTCGGGGAAAGTCACGTGGAATGGGATCGGTACATTGCCGAATTTTGTTTCGCAATGAACACCGCAGTACACCAAGGTACGAAATTCACCCCAGCGTACTTGAATTTTGGCCGCGAGCTACGCGAGCCAGGCGCTTTGGAAGGCGGGTACACGGACGACCCTCGCCTTGAAGCGGAGTTGGGTAGTAAGCCTACCCAACTGAGGAGGTTGAAGATCCTATCACAATTGCGGGAAATAGTGGTAGACAACCTCGAAGAGGCCTACAAAAATACCAGCCGGTATTATAACCTGCGTAGGAGGCCTCTGAGAGTGATACCTGGGCAAAAGGTATTTAAGAGGGAACACTACTTATCCTCTGGAGTGAATCAATTCGCGGCTAAGTTGGCCCCGAAATTCTCTGGTCCGTACGAAGTCGTGAAAATGTTGAGTCCGACAACGGTACAGCTAAGGACCGAGGGGGGAAGGTTAATAGTCATTCACGCCAAGGATGTGAAGCTATTTCCCCCAAGTATAGAGGATGAAGAGGAAGAGGAAACACCGGTGCGAGTAGTCGCTCTGGCGGTGCGACAAGCGGGCTAGAAGCTACTCGACCAGCATGTCGGTAAACTGCGGAGAAGTAGTGCGGGCGAGGGTAACTACCCCCTCGACCAGCATGTCGGTAAACTGCGGAGAAGTAGTGCGGGCGAGGGTAACTACCCCCTCGACCAGCATGTCGGTAAACTGCGGAGAAGTAGTGCGGGCGAGGGTAACTACCCCCTCGACCTGCATGTCAGTAAACTGCGGGCGAGGCGAGCAAGTTGCCGCGCGAAGGGTTCGCAGGGGTGGGTGCGAGAAACCCCCCCGAGCGAATGACGTCACCACCTGTCGGTACAGACAGAGTGGGGACGAATCCGAAAGGGAAAGGCTAGAGGTTTTCCGAGGCGGGAAAAACCTGATTACACACCATAAGTTTATGGCGGTGTAATAGGCTCACCCACATAAAGTGTGGCCGGACTTGTTATAATAGCCTACCTAAGGTGAGAGAGCGGAACAACACACCCAGCGTTCCGTTCTCAAAATATAACAAGAGAGAATCGTTCCCCCTATTAACGCTTAGCAAAGAGCGTCAGATAACAATAACAGAAGGTTATTGTTATCGAAGGAAGAAAGGGTGATTCTTTCTAAGTATTGTCTTACGACATAATGTAAGATGATAATCCGAATAAAGTATTTTTCTTATTCGGATGATACCCTGAATATTGTGTCGTGTTATTCGGGGGCATTATGTAATAAATATTTGCATAATGGATAGCCGTGGCTATGTATTAACGAACGGGGCTGTTCGTTAAGGAAGTAGTTATTTTCAATTGAAAACTGAAAATAACTGAGGAAAATTATTCCTAGAATTTTAAAGCTGTAAGCTTGAAATAACGAGTAGCCTGGCAAGCACTCGTTATTGTAGCTCTGAGATATCACAGAGATATCGGGTCGGTGACAATTGATAAATTTCGGGGTAGAAATTATCAATTGTCCACCTGAATCTGACCGTCGGTCAGGGAGATAAGGTACCTCGTTCACCGAGCCTTATTTGTACAGGTAGAAACCGGTGATCGGTTCTATCTGAATAACAAGCGTCAGTCTACTCCGGATCATCACCGAGTCAGCCGTGCCGTGTAGTGTTGTGCAATGCCGTCCAAACGCCTCGGATTTCTCGACACGTTTCTCGGCCTAGCCGAGGCACGTTCGCGTACGAACCGCATGCGGTACGCGCCATTCCAGAGTCTGAAGACGAGACATTGGAGTCTCCCTATTAAGGCTCTGGTCAGTCCACTCTCCCAGCTTAGTCGCGGAGTGCTTTGGGCTGTGCCGGTCAAGGTCGACGACAAGACGGCCGTCGCCGTTGTCGACCCGGTCACGCACCGGATACGGTTGTTTGATCCGCTTAGGATCATCAACCGGCCCCAGCGCGCTAGACTGGTAGCGTTAATCCGCCAGTTTAGCAGGGCAAAGAAGGTAAGACAGTGGGAGTCTTACGACGAATCCCGTTACCGTAACGGCGACGCGGACCTACCGCGGTGGCAAGCGGAGCGGGTCATCGCGTGTCAAATCGACGACCTAATCCGCGGGGCCCCAATACGTGGTTCCGTGGACCCTGATGAGGCCGTCGAGGAGATCCACACCTCCTACCCCACCTTAGCGCGCCCGCGGGATCCCGCGGCATCATCCACGGTCGCCGCACCTGGCGACCGGCATCAACGCCGGGTTCAGGCAGTGACAATGGTGACCGTCGGCGACATCTTAGCGGCGGCCGACCCCTTCGACAGCCTCCCTCCGCTGAGCGCCGCGGAGGAGGAGGCGTTGTTGGGCGAAGGAGGTGGAGACTTCTCGCTGTCCCCGTCATACTACGCGGAGGATGAAGACCTCATTCCTGCCCTGCCGCGGGCGGAGGAGAGACCCTCGTGGGTCGAGATGTGCGAGGGCTGGGACAGCATGACCCAGGAACGGAAGCAGCTTTGCCTTCCGCCGCTCCGGCTTCCAGATCCCTTAGGGGAGGAAGACGGGGCGGAATCACCTGCGGACCCCGCCGAATCGACGGCGGAGGCTTCCGAGGAGGTGATGGGCGCGGTGGCCGTTATTACGACCCCCGCGGAGCCAGCGGTCGGCACCCCTTCCGAGATGGAAAGACCGGGGTGTTCCGACGTGGCGATGGAGGAAGAGGCGGATTTAGTTCCCTTCCTCGAGGTCCGAGAAAGGGACGATCGTGAGACGGGGTCGCTGGTAGTGCGGACCGTCTCAACGATGACGGAGGCGGCCGAACCCGGTAGTGGCTCGGCGCCGTTTGTTGCGGTTCCCAAGCCCGCGGAACCAACGCAACGACGTCGTGTACGACAATCGTACACGATGGGCCGTAGGCACCGAGCGGGACGCCCACGTGTGAGGGTGAAGCTCGCGGACGGCCGAAGGATCTGGGTGCGAGATTGCTGAGTTTAAGGTAACTCCACCCAGCCACCCGCCACCCACGACACAGGAACACTCTGCTAGCTCCCCTCCTCACCCCACTCCTCTAAGGGGCAGTGGCTTTTCCGCTCCGGCCTATTCTCTCTTTTCCCCAACCACTTAACCTTCCTCCTATGAGCAGGGGCATAGTGTTTCGGCTTTCCTACCTCTTTCCCCCCCCCATCCCCTAGTAGGTCGGGTGTGTCACGTGGCAAAGCCGTGACGGCCGGATAATTAATTAAATGATTAATTATTTAATTAATTATTGTTGGGGCGCCCGGCCAAGTAGAGAGGAGCAGCCACCGGTCAAGTCATAGAACGTTGATAACGATCTAGACCGGTGGAGTGCTCACTACTGCGCCGAGGCCTCCCCCACCAGTTCCTTAGCCATCGGGGAATGGGTCTGCTGACAAGCGAGTCAGTGAGAAAAAAACTCCTTCCTGAAGTCCTCGAGTTGATCGGTCGTGAAGCAGGAGCTGTACTGCAGTCAATTTTCACGTGGTGAAAATTGAACTCACTAGGCCGATAGTTCGAACTTGTGCGCGGAGTGACGTGTGTTAGTTCGGTCAGGACGAAGTACGAGCGAGTACTGAATCCTGAAGTGGTGGTCGCGGCGCGGGTCACGGATTATCGCAATCCGTGAACGTGGGTTTGGGAATTCTCAATTTCCAAACGGTTCGTGGTTTCGAACGCGATCCCGTTCCTTCCCTATTTCCTTTTATTCCTAGAATCCCTCATCCCATTAACCTCCTGTCCGCAGAGGCCAATATACCCCCGCTGATATCCGCAGTGGGTATAATAACCTCCGCGACCCTCCGCCATCCTCCTAAACCCTTCCTTCCACCTCGGTCGTGAGGAATCATTTCGACTCGGCCCGCGGCTACGTCGCGCCGAGGGAGACTTGTTCCGCACGGTCGTAGAGTCATCTCCTTTATTCCCCGACCGATAGAAGGCTAAGCAATCTCCGCCGCCTCCGCGGCAGAGGTGTACCTGCCGGAGTTTGTCGTTCTCCTCCTCTCTCCCCGACTGGGAAAGCTCAAGCCATTCCGGCCGACTTCGTGTTGGGCAGGGGTGTACCGATCCCAACCAGTCGTCCCTATTATCCCGCGGCAGAGGAACAAAGACCCGCGCTTTAACCAGGCAGGTGATTTGTGCTCCGCCGCATCCTCGTCACCCTCCATCCCTCACCTCACTTTACCTAACGGGGCAGGAGAACCAGGAACGGCTAAGGTTAGCAGTGCCTGGAACTCCGGCCACAGACCAGCAGGGGGTAATAGCTTCCGCCCCCATTGGAAAGCGGCAGAGGCGTCCTCTCCCGGCTGGGTACCTTCCCGACTCCCTTCCCAAAACCCCTATTTTCCTACCCGCAGCAGCAGAGGCTGCCGCCTCCGCTGTAAAGGGGCAGGAGTAGCCATATTTCGGCCCTTCCTTCCCTATCCCCAGGAAACCCCTCCCTTCCTTCTTACGCCTCAGCGAGGGAGCAAACACTGCTCCTCGCTAGGTCGCGGCCGGTCCGCGCGGCCGCGGAATCCCGAATTCGCCACGCGGCGAGCGGGAAAGTTAAACGGCGCCCAACGACGGTACTTCCAACCGGTGAGGCAACCCCAAGCGCGGCGGGAGCCTCAAAAGGAAGTGTTGGACTCGTCGCCTTATCCCGACCACCCGCCGACTCGAGCTGGTTGGCCCGGAGCGACACCGGGATTATCAGGTCAAAATCCAGGTAACGGTTTTGCACCTCATATCATGGTATCGATTAATAATGTAAATATCTCCGAAACGGGTTGACATATCGATGTGCGGTTTTCGGCATTCATTTTGTCTTAAAATTCCGTATTGAAATCATGTATCGCATGACCCCCTTCCTATTTAAAAAAAAAAGTTACATTCAAAATGGCGGTTCCAAGATGGCGGACCAGATTTTTAAAGTCACAGTAAAATAGTATTTTCAATTTGAGTAGGATCCTCAATCATACCTACCGCAAAATCACCTTTGTATATGAAATATTAAGCCGTTTCCAAACATTTCCCCCACCCTGTATAATATCCTGTTGTGTGATGCAGAAGGTTTCATTTTTCAGTCAAACATGAATAAGTTAAATTGATGATAATATTAATAATATTTCACAATATTCATAAAATCCTTTATAACATAACTCTCAAATCCGAAAACCACGATTTTTTTAATTTTTTGTTCTAATCTCCCTTTAAGTTACTTTCTAAACTGAAATGTAGCATTTCGATCTTATTTTCAAAACTCAGATCTATAACTTTCTTAAAAGTGAGTTTTGTAATATGAGTTAACAATCTATAATATTATTGATATAGTTATAAATTTGATATTATTTGAATAAAAAACAACCATAAATTTTTTTTATTAATTCGAAACTTTTTAATAGGTAATAGAAGCAGTTTTGGGCTTAAAACTTATTGTTTCTGTGATGTTTTTCACGACAAATTACTTGGTGAACAATCTAATACCGAAACTGGTACTGTATTTCTATTTAAATTATGATGTTTACTCGAATATACTGAAGGGGTGCATTTCGCTTCAAAAGAGAAGCTATACATCCTCAAGCTAAATAACTATTTTTTCTTCATATTAAAGCCTATTCATTCTATATTGTATTAAGCCCAATTGAAAAAATACATCAATAATAATAATAATAATAATAATAATAATAATAATAATAATTATAATAATTAATAATAATAATAAAAATTATTTATAAAATAAATAATAATAATATTATTATTATTGTTATTAACTAATATTCTCTGGGCAAAGTTCTCAAAATTGTACACTTTGTTTCATCTTCCCTCCATTGTTATTCTGGCAATAAATAAATATGAAATTAATATTCATTAGTAAAAACTCGCTATGCAGAACTGACCTTAAATGAGTAAAATGAAGATTTAGGTTTCGGTGTTTGAGAATTGCATTATTTTAAATTTATGAATAATGCAAATTTCTTTTATTAACAACCATTTAATAAAAATCAATTTAAAAACAATTGTTTTCATTTATTAACATTTTGTAAAGAATTTTCCACCGACTTTCAATTTCTGATCAGAATATCCTTCAATCTACCTCAATCATCATCCAGCATAGTCAATTTCATATTGGGCTGCTCATTGGTTGTGGTGTATCAAGAATCATACGCTTCTTCTCTGCTGATAAATGTTACATAGCAATTTTTCTTTGTAACTTTTCTTTAATTTCGGGAATGAATAATTCATCTCATTGCTGCTTTAATCATCTTGGGTTATCCATAATTTTTTCTAATAATCATCAGGTACTTACTGTAATTTTTCAACTTAAAATAATCATGTTTTATTTCATTACATTTGAGCATGAAAATTATTTTGTATAAACAAATTTGTGAAGTTTATCGAATTAATATAGAATAGGTGATGAACCTCTAGATGAGCAATCAAATAACCATCAAGTACGAAACATATACTTGTAGTTAAGCGAAATACGCAAACGAGGAGTGAGGTAGGTTCCGATTACTTTCCTCACTGTGCTAACGGTGTTGTATCTATGCTAAGCCCAGCTAAACAAATTCTCAAGATCTATGTATAACCTCAAATAATTGTTATTGAATAATTCTGAAGCTCTCCCAACACTACACAGGGACTTGTTGCATAGGTGAGTGTGTATACTATCCAGCGCACCTCTGAGCTACCCATTCAAGCCATGGCGTTCAAGCCATCATTCAACAGAGACGTTTGGAGAGCAATAAAATAATTGATAATGCCTTTTTTTAATCTGAAATGAGCAAAACTTTAAGCCATAATAAGGTAACTTGTACTTCATAGCCTGTTTATAATTGTTGTTGTTTCGTATTTGATGGTTTCTTATTTGATATACCTATTAGTAAAGGGTCTGTCAAGTCTTCGCCCTCAGTCAATTACAAATTTTCATATCTCCGCCTATCAGAGGCTTCCATCCTATTAACTAATAGTATTAGTCCTTGTATGGTGTCAGTTTTTTTATTAGTCTTTATTTAGTTTTCAGCTTCTCTGAATTTTAGATTAAATTTGATAGAGATAGAAAATGGTGTATAATTGCCGAAACTATAGTATCCCGTATCTATAGTGTCTCGTGTATTTCTAGTGTACTCATTGGTTGAGTTCATGGGAGCTTTCTCATTTACCGATGAATGTAACTGGTGGCGTCTGATTGGTCTATTCAAATTCATAGACGTTCAGAAATTTGAATAGACCAATCAGATGCTACCAGTAACATTTACCGGTAACTGCCAAAGCTCCCAGTAACTCAACCAATATGTATGAAAACTTCTGTTCAGTGAAAATAAATAGCCTACATCAGATAGTATAGTAACGTTACAGTACTAAATAACAAAGTTCCTTAAAATACTGGCGTCGTATTGATAAGTGGTTATCAACTACTCAATCTCCATGATAGTTTATTTATTTGTATGTCTATAAAATTTATCAACTCTTAGTTTATATGAAAAATAATTTTTTAGAATAAATTCCGACATTGCAGTCATTTTCATAAGAAAATAATGACGATTATTCACTTAATTTACAACGAGATTTCCCGGCTCACACCATCTTCAATGGAAATTTTCAATTATAAATAGATTTTCCATCTAGTTATGGAATTTTAATACCCAACTATATCATCCATTACATAAATGGGTGATATCTATTTCATTATGGATATCATTTATGGTATTGAGCTAGTTCAGGTAAATCACAATTTATTCATTTTTTCACCATAAGCTTGTTTTTCACCCTGCATTAGTAGGTCTTTCATCAATTTCCAATTCACAATAGTAGTTACACCACAAGTCGCTTACTCTTATCCTTATAGAGCTAAATGTAAATAATTTTCTTCTACTATTTACTCTCACTAATAAATAAATTAGTTTCATCCAAAATATTGAGAAGTACGTATTTCATTGTGCATGACCTATATGTAGATATTTTTATCTACAACATGTAGATATTTTTAATCTCACTCCTTTTGTATTTTATTATTTTCTCAATAACTTACACTCAATTTTTAAATAGTTGATTTATTAAAAACTAATATTCAATGTAGTGCATGGCCATAACTTTTAACACATCCTTCCATTTTTGTACTTATTTTAAATGATTTTACTTATTACATGCATTCAATTAGGTTAGCTAATCAGATCTAATTTTTTCATCCATTCTAGATAAATTAAGTGTATTCATTCGAATATTGGGAACTACTAAACAAATCTACTTGCACAACTCTGTAATAAATAGCCATGATTGAACTACAGAAGGCTTCAGCCCGAAAGCCCCCCCCCCTTGATCAGCCACTGCTCACCATCAAAATTCATACGCTAATAATAATAATAATCTATATAAATAAAATTAGAGTTTTGTCTGTACATTTATCAGAATTGTATATTTTTTGGTTATTTCTACGTTTTATACATTAAATAAGCCGAAAATAGTCTTATCTCACTTTCTGTCTGTCTGTCTGTCTGTCTGTCTGTCTGTCTGTCTGTCTGTCACGGCCGCAAAGGTATTTTTCGCGGCCTTCTCCTCAAAAACGAGAGCATCGATCGGGATTTTAGTTATTGAACAGTATTGAAAACATTATTGACAATGTCTTTAGCTATAAAAAACTAAATTAACTTTTTTTTTTAACAGAGTAATAAACGTTTAAAAACCAAGTACTGTGCGATTTTGGATACATTTTACGCGGCCTTCTCCTCAAAAACGAGAGCATCGATCGGGATTTTAGTTATTGAACAGTATTGAAAACATTATTGACAATGTCTTTAGCTATAAAAAACTAAATTAACTTTTTTTTCAACAGAATAATAAACGTTTAAAAACCAAGTATTGTGCGATTTTGGATTCATTTCTTCCAAGATTTATTACCACATAAGAATAAGAACAAATCACGTAATTTATCATGATATATCAATCAGCTGTTCTCAAATATAAATGGTGGGCCCTTCGCGGCGTTATTTACGCTGTCTGCAGACTTGTGTAGTCGGAGCATTGCAGTCTTTTAGGAAGCATATGTCTGGTGAATTAAAGCTCATCTTATGTTTTATCAATTATTTCTTTGTTGAAAAAACAAAATTTTCTAATTTCAATTTATCGAAACAAAAATTAACATTTTAGGAAGGTTCGGTTTGTGCCAGGCTCTTGGGAATTCGCCAGGTAGCACTATTATTACCATGTTAGAAAAAATCACGTAATTTATCATGATATATCAACCAGCTGTTCTCAAAAAATATTCTCTCTGATGCCTCTCGCTAAATTGTTTACATTCTAAGTTGTTTACTAAGGGCCCGTTCACACGATACAGTTCTTGTGCGGTACAGTAAATTTGCTGTATCAGTTATTTTGCAGTGCTTTCGTTTGCATGTACATTTCATATTGTATGTTCACACAATACTGTTTCGACTGGATCCAGTAAAAAAGCTGTTCTAGCCGATTTCTACATTCGGTTTTGTCTTCGAAAACTGTATCACTAAAATCAGCTGTACCGCAAAATAACTATCCGTATCCGGTGGCACATGTATTGTACCGGTAATGGATATGTTCAAACGATACGCTTATTACGCTGGAAGCAGTCTTCAGATCGTCAGAATTGATCTTCTTCATTGATATTCTTCAGCATTGATCTTCTTATTAGTGAATTCCAGTGTCCAGAAGTGGAAGATATTAATTGTGAAAATTTAATTTCTCTAATATATGAGAGACCCGCCTTGTGGGACAAGACTTAAGATTAATATAAAAATAATGAGAGAAAAATGTGTAGAATATTGAAACCAGAATTTGCGTACTTTGATCAAAATTTAAGAGAAACCTTCAGTAAGAAACTTATTTAAAAAAATCTTACACAAATAAAAAAATCCTGGACTGGAATAAATAAAACTGAACTGGAAGCGCAATGGAAGAAGGAGGAGAGCACAGCAATAAGATAAGCAGCAAAGCCGGACCGTGTGAACATCACAGTACAGTTGACGCCGTACAGTAAAAAAGCCGTACCGCAAAAAAACTGTATCTTATGAACGGGACCTAAGCTGCTAACAACTTCATGATCGTTGCTATCAAAAAAGCCGAAATTCTTATTTGAAAGTCTTATTTCTAAACATAATCCGTACGAAGGACGGGCACAATAGCTAGTAATCAATAAAATAGTAGTGAATACAATTTATGTTAAATAATAAATCTGTACCGGTACTAATAAATGTAGATAATTTTTTTATTGTTGAATGGTGAGACAATAATAATGGTCCACTAATTGACCAATAACTTACTTTATTAAGTTGTTAATCATCTAGTACTCAAACTTGACTATCACCGGATTTTTTTTGTAATTCATTCATTATAGTTATCAAGTACCTAGTTGTGAAAGTGATTTTGTTTAGTATTTGCAATTTATATGAAGGTGAATTATTTCTCTAGGACTTTGAATTATTGTAAAATCATATTTTTCTGTTATTACAATGTTATTAGTGCCGTACTAGAAATACTAGCTGTATAAGTACTGTAAATTATGCAAATCCAGGAGGATGTGAATACCAAAACGCGTATGAAACATGAAAGAATATCTGAAGATGTGATATAATATCTGCGATGTTTTCCATAACGAAATACTTTAAAAACAATCGAATAACAAATAGGCACTGTAGTTTTATTTAAATTATGATTTCACTCACTTACACTGGAGGGATGCACTTCACTTCTATAGAGAATACATCACAGTTTTCAACACTGCCGGACCAGCAGACTTCCAATGAAGCTTATCTTTAGAAGTGAAATGCATCTTTCCAGTATCTCGAGTATAACTGAATAAGAATCATATATTAAATAGAAATACAATGTCAGTTTTTAAATAAGAGTGGTATAATAGTAAAACGTTTGCACACAAAACTATCATGTTTCAGTTACAAGATTAGTATCATTATTATTTTATTCGATGTAAAATGCATTTATCCAATAACTTATTTGGTTAACTAAAGTTGTGCTCAAAGTATTTTATCATTAACCTGAATCCTAAATATTATGACATTCTATAGTATTATTTATATTACCCTATACCTCTGAAATATCTTAATCTTCACTCTGATGTCCTTGAACATCTTGTCAATAACTAATGTCTCAGCTTATTAGTTACACTAGACAAGTCTTAACATATCTTAACATGCACAGATATTCATCTGGTTGAGCCTTCATATGAATTAAGTTATCATTCATAAGAATAAAACATATATTTTTTGAGAGAATGAAATCATTTTCAATAGCCTATTCCAATTAAGTATAATAATAAGAGATTACTGAGTAAATGAGATTACTGAGAGAATGAAATTTAATTTATATTGCTCCAAAAATTCATCAGACATGCAAAATCTGATCT
Organism: Conomelus anceps; assembly: GCA_948455865.1. Taxonomy (NCBI): domain Eukaryota; kingdom Metazoa; phylum Arthropoda; class Insecta; order Hemiptera; family Delphacidae; genus Conomelus; species Conomelus anceps. The sequence continues at coordinate 22,830,259 of OX418217.1, forward strand.
GGTTTGAACAATCAGTTGCCTTAACAGGCTCCTGCTATGAAACCTGCTAGACCTTTGTCGTATGTATTTTTTTTAAATATGTAATTAAATGACTTAGTTATCACAAAGTCATGGTCTGAAATTAGAACGTAATAATTCTTCGTACCTAGTTTAGGTGTACTATTTATGATACTAATTATTATGAGGTGAGTAGGACCCCCAAAATAAGTTAGTTGCAATAATAATTTTCTCAGAGCTTGGACTTATCGGTAATATTTTTAATCATTATTCTCGATCAGCACATAGATATTTCAAAATTTTAAAATTTTTGCTGTCAACAACATTTTACATTATCTGTGATTTTTCTCCATGGCGAAATACGTGATGAATCTATTATCAAAACTGACACTTAATTTCAATTAAATATATAATTTTCACTCACTTTTACTGGAGATACTGGAAGGATGCGTTACTTAACTCCATGACCAAACATAGTTCAAATCCAACGCAATTTTCAATTATATAATGGCCGCTCATCCCAACCTCAACAAAACATGACCCCTGGGGCAGGCTGATGAAGCATCTCTTAAGAAAAGAAATGCATTCCTCCAGTATCTCCAGTAAAATTGAGTGAAAATCATATATTCAATTGAAATACAGTGTCAGTTTTGATATTAGATTATTTTACATTACTTTCAACAATATTCTTATTAAATCCTGTAAATCTTTTATTTGATATGAACAAAGCTCTACTCGTAGAGATTGCAGATGGTAGATTGACGATGACCCTCTATTCTATATCCTCAATTCAGATTTTGATCCATGACAACTTTCTTTCATTAAAATTCTAGCATGTGATTCAAGTTTTTTGTGTTATTTTGATCATTAATCATTTTTCTGCTCTTTTTTGTACCTTTTAAAGCATTACCGTACTTTATTTTCATTCTGCTACTCTCTCTTTCTCTCTCTCTCTGCTCTCTCTTTGTGCAACTCCTTCAGTTATCCTACTTCTAAGTCTAATTTAAATCTCTTTTCTTTCCTGCCTTATAATATCATTAAAGGAGAACGCCATGACAGTGACATAATGTTAAAAACAGCTTAATATTGCAAATACTTGAGTGGCATCATATGTGTTCCTGGTTGGTAAAAAGAAAGAAGTCCTATTAGTTTTAATTTCTACCATCTCTACCATTTAATTATTTTTGATCATGTCAAAATTCCCAATTTATGATTACATCAAGTAATGAGTTACAATCCTAAGTTGTACCTAATTTGTAAGTACAGTATTTTCTGTAGGCTATTGTACTGATTTTTGTCTTCTTTTTCTATTTCAAGGGCCCTATAGGATTGGATGGACCTAAAGGAGATCCTGTAAGTATTGTTTCTTCATATCTTGAAGTGTTCAAACCTTGAGATGATGAATTTTACTGTTGCTAGAAATATAGCGTTCTTAGTAATAAAAACAAATTATGATTATAAACTAAAGTTGTTCAGAAACAATAGGCAATAATTAAAAAACAAATTAGGAGTACAGAAGCATAACTGGGAATGCTGAAGAATATACCCGGAGAGAATGAGTTAATAAGCTGTTCTTCCATCGTTTTCAATAAAAGTGAATGATTTATGGATTATAAACTTAAATCATTTTAAAGTAACTTACATTTAGAATAAAAATATATAAATGATTGATGCATGCTTTATTGAAATACATGCTTTAGGAAAGAAATTCCTTCATAGCAAGGCAGTAAAGTGTGTAATAATTTATTGGTTAATTGCCGTTGTTAAGGGCGGAGTTGAGACTCGAGGTCCTCGCTTCCACTTAACCCTTTAACCAGGCCATAGTTTGTTTTGCGCGCCAAATATTATTAATTTATAACTACTAATATTATAATTATGAATATTGTTCATTGGTGAGAAACTATTTCTGTTTTGAGTAAATTCTTCTTATTAGCATGCACTTTGTAATAGGCCTACTAACAGTCACATTGATATTATTGGCTAGGTAGTTTGATATTTTTGTCAAAGAAATTTGATTTTAGATGTAATTGCATCTTATGAAATATTGTTGGTATATTTATTGATTTGTTTCCAGGGTAGACCGGGCGATAAAGGGCAGAAAGGTGAACTTGGAAGTCCGGGATTTGATGTTTATGCTGCTGTGAAGGTATTTTTTCTCCAAATTTGATAGGGCTATAATTCTTAAGCATAAGAATAATAATTAAGCAAAAAATTCAATAAAAAACGTCATTGCACAAACTAAAACACAAAAAATAAGTATACATAAAAGGGTGATTCAATAAAAGATTCTTGGAATTAAGCTTGAATGTGGAAAGTGGTAAATTTCTACCCAAACAAGGAAGCATATTAAGAAATTTCAAGAATAAACGACTAAGGTTAATGAATATCTTTATCAGTAAAGTCGAAATAACTCAGATTTACAACGATTGAAGTACATTTTATCATATTCTTATAAATAGGTTAATTAAAAATAGCTACTCACTACTGAAGGAGGCAACCAGAGGAATTTAGTCATTGAATATAGAGGATGGCTCAATAAAATACTCTTTAAATTGAGTTTGAATGTTTAATGTGATTTAAAAAAAAGAAAATACTCTATAAATTAAGTTTGAATGTTTAAAGTGATTTCTAAACAAACAAGGGAGCTAATTGGAAAGTTTTAAGGATAAATCACTAGTGATTATCTATCTCACTCTTATTCCTTGAAAAAACGTATTGCTCAACTATTAAAACCATGGGGAATATCTAATCCTGTTACTTATCACCAATTCACATCATTGAGATAAAGAACAATCTGTAATGAATTGATATAAATTTGAAACAAAACAGGGCTCATATGAGATCTAAGGGTCTACAAAAAACTTTTTTTGGAAAAGAATCAGAGTTGCTTCACCTTGAAGAAGCGATTTTCTGACTCAACTATACGAGTACATTCCAATTATCGCAAAAGGTGGTTGACTAGAGTGGAGCATAGAAAAAGTTAAATTTAATAATGGTCACATTTTTAAAAATGTTGTAAAAGTATCGATCGGCACAGAGGATTCAACAAGTATGTCATTCACTTTTTTATATCAGAGTTACGTTCTAATTGTGTAATATTCTTTACTGTAACATTTCAAAGAAATCTAAAGTTGTGATGTTTGTTGTTATTAGCTAGACTTTTATAGATTCTGGGCAATTTCTAAAGACATTCATATACCTGTAGACTTGAAGGCAATTTATCTCTATCTTAGTATTCATATTATATGCTATTTTGTGGAAATCTTGAAGTGATTACAGTATTGTAGCTTTAACTTAAGTCTTTGCGCCGGGTATTTGGTTGTAATTTGTTTTCCTAAGTTTCTAGTATTGGCTATTATCAAGATATTGAAATGTTATTTATTGCCTGGAAAAACTTTTTCCAATTATTTTGTGAAATATGGGGTTCAAAGTTTAAAAGTTTTCGGTTTTTTGGGTGGTAATTGATCTCTATAAATTATTTCAACTTTTTGATAATTTTTTATAACTCAAAGACACCTAGGGGAATAGAATGACACATTTTTTATTTCAATCAAACAATAATAGTTTTTTTCAAATTAAAGTTTTAGAAAAAAGTTTTTTCAGATTTTCGAAAATTTATTTTGGAAAAAATGAAATGTCATTTTATTTCTCAAGGTTTCTTTCAATTATAAAAAAAATAATCAAACGTTCTAATTAACTCGTAGGTGAGATCAATTAACCCCCAAAACCGAATAATTTCAACTTTGAACCACCATATTTCACTGAATAACTGATAGGAAAAAATTCTCTTGGCAATAGATAAAATTTCAATTACTTTATAAAACCCAATAAAAGAAACTTCGTAAAAATGATAATAAAAAAACTCTGTGCTCAGGCTTAATGTTGCCTTAAATGCGATCGTATTACTTAAAATATGAATATTTTTCTGAATGGTGAAATTTTTCATCAACATCCAGGTTTTAGAATATTTTAAATAGTTTTTTGACATATTCAATAAACGACAGATATTTTTAGTGAAGGTAATTCATCTGTAGCTGAAATCTTTGTATTCAGCAGCTACTTTGTGAATACTTGAAGCGATTACTGTAGTGTCAGCTCAATGTTGCCGTTAAGATCGACTCAATGAAATTTTCCTGAGTAGAAAAATTCCAATTTTTCATCAACATCCTGGTGAATATTTAGCATAAAACTAGTTTTTTGACGCATTTAATAAACGACAGCTATTTTCAGGGTCTAAAACGTTCAGTTACCACACTGAGAGGTGGTACTCTGGGCTACGCTGAAATAGTAGCTGTTAAGGTGAGCCTGGTCCCCAGTAAATCGTATTGGAACGTTCCTCTCAGTGTAGCATGTTGTTGTAGTACATTTACTCCTGTAATTACCCTTGTATTGTACAGTAGTAAAAGTATGATCCCATTATTGTAGGTATTTTATTAATTATATATTGTAAATGTTATTTTTCCTATTTTGGATGACATTGGGTGGTGTGAATAAAATTGAGTATGGTACATTAAGTGAGTTGAGTGAGTGGACTTTTTTGAGTGACTGAAGTCGGCTATTAGTCTGTTGAGTCGACGGGAGTCCAATATGAAGGCGTAAGAAACTGACTAGAGTCGACTGTTAGTCTGTTGAGTCGTCGGGAGTCCGATATGAAGGCGTAAGAAACTGACTAGAGTCGACTGTTAGTCTGTTGAGTTGTCGGGAGTCCGATATGGAGGCGTAAGAAACTGACTAGAGTCGACTGTAAGTCTGTTGAGTCGATGGGAGTCCGATAGGAAAATATGATTGACTCGAATTTTCATTCACATCAAATAACAAGAATCCCAAGCGCCGAGACAAAAATATGAGGTACTGAACTGACTCAACTTATTTATTGACTCCACCCAATGTGATACCTTATTATCTTCTCTGCTATGTCATATTTTTTGAAAATAATTTGAAACAATTATTATTTGGTATGCTCATTTGTGTATATTATTTTGAAATGGTTATTATTCTTATGATTTGTCGTTGATGTATTATTTTGTTGTTAAATGCATTTGTAATGATTGTAAAACTGAGAAGTAGGAAGTAAATTTCGGGAAAAGGAGCATTTTGTGGTAAAATTGGGGTCAAAGATAGTTCATTAAATCCATTTAGTTTTCAGTTTTGATTATTTCAAATTAGGTTGGAATTGGGGGAATTTTCAACCTTTTGGGGATGCCATTAAGCTTTTTTCAAAAGAATCTTATTATAGGCTATTTAATTATTTTACACATTTTTTAGGTTTATTAACTTCTATAATTTTGTGAAATGAGATTTTTCTGGTTTCTGAACATACAATTACGCTTTGTGCCATCATCAAATCGAAACTTATGATAATAGAGTAATCATGAATCAATCACGAAAAAACTACATTCTGTTATTATTTATTATTTTGTTCGTGGAAGTTTCATGCAGTATGTAGGCTGAGCTCACTTACCTACTTAACAGGAAAATTCTAATGATTTAAAATAAAATACAATGATGTCGGTTACATTTGAAAAATGGTCAAAATTCTACCGCGAATGTTTGTAATTGGGCTTCATAATTATTAGGATAGTTGTAGGCTGTAGCTCCGAGTGTACTAAATACACGTTCTTGGGAATATTTATTTCTAATTTTTTCGTTCGAAAGTACGGTAATCTTAAGTTGTTATTTTAGACTTTTGACATTTTTTATAACTGAGAGACGCGTTGGGTAGTAAAATAACATATTTTTTATTTAGATCAATTAGTTTTTACAATACATTTTGAAAAATTATGAAAAAATTTCATGTAAAAAAATGTTTGTCAAAAAACGAATTGTTTAATTGAAATTTAAAATATGCAATTGATTACTTTAACAAGAATCCCATAGGCAAACAAAGTAGTTATTAGTTGGGTGTCTTTCAATATAGAAAAATAACTTGGAGAGATAGAAATAATAAGCCCAATATGACTAGGTAAGATCAATTGCCCCACATATTACACAAAATAATTAATGAAAAAAGCTTTCTTAAGGCAATATATAATATTTCAATACCTTAATAGCGTTCAATATGAGGAACTGAGAAAACATTACGACAAAAAACCCTGCGCACAGCCTTCACAGGAAAGCTGTAGGTTTTTGAGTTTTCTGGTATTTATAATCCTTAGGAGTAGGATCCTCTACATTTTTAGCTCCTGCTCTTCGAGTTGTATGTTTTTGTCAGGACAATTCCAAACAATAAAAATTGAATTCAGTTTTAATAGGTTTGGTGTAGAGTATATTCCATGCTCTAACTCATTCCAGTTGCCTGGAGTACAAAATTCAATTTTTATTTTACTCAAACATCATCAATTCTATTCATTTGTTGAATGTCATTCTTCTCAAGCTATTATGATTGCTCCTGATTTCTTCTATCATTTTATGTATTTGCTAGTTTTTCAATGTTGTTTATTGTTACTGTACATTGTGTTTGTTTTATCAGTAGCTATTTGTGTTATGATTGTAGGGTTTACAAGAGCATGGCCATAATATTTCAGCACAGAACGTCATTATGTTGAAAGTGAGTATTGTATTATTTCATGCATGGATGCTTTTATATCTCTATTCTGTTGAGTTTATTAGATAATTAGTGGTACGATATCAAATCACTTTGCACAGTTATTTTAATCTTTAGTTTGCTCCATATCCATATCTATACAAGTAGAGCATTCAAAGAATTATTCAACTAATATTTATAAGCATTATTTGAACTCAGAGAGGCAAAGGAAAAATCGATTAAACTTTTCAGTAGTGAATTTTTGTAAAAATATCAATTTTTAATCATTTTGCAAAATATAGCGAACATATTAAATTGAAAGTGGAAATGTACTTTTCTTGCTATTGCAATTTTTGAAATTGTTTATTGTTTCCTCAATACTATTTTCTGTATATATTCTTAATATATTGCTAATATTCTAATATTTCATTCTACTTTGCGATTTGCTTACTCTAGATTCAATTTTTCCAAATGTGAGATCCAGTTCTTTATTCTTCGTTAAGCTGAATTTTGTCTTACATTATTGTAAAAGTTGAGCTTATTAGAAAATTCGTCTACGTTTTTTGTGAGTTTCATAAGTTAGTAATTGAAAATTGAATTATGTGATTGGGATACGAATAGCTGTATGAGAGAAGATGGATACTTTATAGGAAGGTTCGTTTCATTGGATACATATAAGTCTACTTTTAGGGTTACATTTAGGTTTTTCAAACTTACTGTATTTTTAAAGCTTTTTTGTCTTCCAATCCTATAAACATTTGAAAAATCAACTATTATTTCCTCATTGGAAATTTATTACGTTTTAAAACGTAAGTTTTGAGTTAACATAACGTACAAAATTTTAAACTGAATTTCCAAGCTGTCTGGAGATGAGGAAACTATTGTATTCTTTTTTTCATGAGAAATGTTTTGTAACAATATAATTACACATTTTTCTCATTTTAAAACAAAGAAACATAAGGCAAGGCAATAATAGTAAGTAGTAGCTACTAAAAATGATACTCGTCAAAATAAACGTGCAGTCAAATAACAAGAGTTTAAGGTTGATAAGATATTAATTAACTTCTTCATACTTATGGGGTTTTAGAATCTAAATATTAAAATCATTGAAATGCTCAGGAGAGCTAATAATTGATCATATTGATTTTTTGGAGGGGAAGGGATTAATTATTAATTGGAGGAAATGAATAAATAAATTAATAATTAAAGGAGAAGTTTATTATGACATGACTAAACGACGAGGTGGAATACCCATGAAGTGTCTCCCACCATAAAAAAGGTCTACGCTAATAATAAAGGAGATTCTTGTTCAGTTCTGATGCGATACTATTCATCTTCAACATTTATCACTTTAATTTCAGCTAAAATAAAACGTTTTTCGGGAAGTTTAGATATTGTTCTATAAGGCTGGTTCATTATTATTTATTCATGAGCTTTGAAAAACAGTTTCAAACAGAATGAACTTCTTAACATAGTTGTCTTAAAACCCATAATAATAGAGTCGATAGATGTAATGTAGAAGATTTCTTTGCATCAATTATATTGATCTATTATTAATTAATTTACAGAAATACCTCAATAATTAATAAATAATAAAGAAAATATCATGCACTATAACTTATAATAGATTTCTCTGTATTTATTAATAATTTATTTATTCAATGAGGTAAGCCTACATAAATAAATCAAGAAAAAATACAGAAAATATTATTTATAAATATTAATATCATTTACTTATTTCATTGCTGATGATGCCCACATGAGTCAGTGACTTGTGCGTGGGTAATGAGGTGAATACTTACTCATAAATGCCTGACGGTGGGAGTGGTATTCGAACCAACGATAGCTTATACAACAACAATATACACAGTATAGGTTATATTCAACATAGGTAGAACAATAGATCAATAAATTAATTTATTTTGTTTAGTTTTAAAATGCACAGTGAAGCCATGAACCTAGTAATTTTTTTTTAGATTATGTCTTGGACATTCCAGTTGAGAATTTTGAGACAAGTCAGATCAAAACATGATTTTATAGCATCAAAAGGAAATACAAAATTATAAATATTTAGTAATAGGCCTATTTATAATAGTCTATACTTGCTTACGGTAGGTTTGATTTTTAAAATTGCTGCTGAATTTGATAATTTTCTTGTTCTCATGTCTTGGTATCTCACATTATTCTCATAGACAAAAAAATGTTAATTTGTCACTATTCAAATAAGTTGAGACACTTTGATTTTGTGGCCCACAGGGAGAACCAGGAGAGCCAGGACCCCCGGGACCCCCCGGTCCGCAAGGTCCAGAGGGTCTTCCAGGACATGATGGTAGGCAAGGAATTCCAGGCGAACCTGGAGCAGTAGGCGAGAAAGGACCTCCAGGACCGGCTGGACCTGTTGGACCGCCTGGAGAACCTGGAACAGCTGGAGTAAAGGTAATTTAAAGTGTTCAGTTGGAAGTGATTCGGAGTTTTATCCTCGTTATCTATTTATCATAATTATGTTTATTTTATTTTATCAATTTATTCATAATCAGAATAACAATGAAATGAAGGTTTAACAGATTAAGTTCAAAACTACTTTCTTTACAAATTTTGAATATGTTATATTGAAGTATTATAAGACCTCGTTCTATAAACCCACTCGTTTTTTGGGCAATGCACTGAGATTTACTGGAAATGATATTTCTCCTGAAAATAAAGCTATAACAAACGATTACATTCTTTTGAAAAGCAAGCTCCAATAGCTGTATCTAGCTGTTATAGCAGTTTGTTAATACATCCTTAAAAAATGTCTGCATCTTTTAAACGTAAGCTTTAAACTGGGTTTACTGGTGCTAAAGACGCTCAGCAAGATTTTAGCAGATTTGCAAAGACGCTTTTTAAATTCTAGGTCTATGTTTCTACATTATTTATAAAACTTCTAATTTTCACCCAGGGGTGAACAAAGCTGTCATAATCATTGATATGATATTGGAAGCATTTGAGCATACGCCCAAAATTGCTTCTAACATACATGAAATTACAAAAAGTAAATTGCACTTACATAGAGTGATAACAAATTGCATACTTTACTGAATTTAAATATAAAATAAATCATTCAAGTATGTGATGTTTTCCGTGACGATATATCAAAACTGACACTGAATTACTCTTTGAATTGTGACTTTCACTCCCAGACTACTGGAGGGATGCATTTCAGTTCTAAAAAGAAGCTTCATCAGCCTAGCCTCTCTTAGCCTAGCCTCAATAAATCAATCTTAGCATAAACCTAAAGCTTCCAAGTTAGTTTGAAGTGACTGACAATTGAATAAACTGACAAATATACATAAACAGAATTTATTAATTTCGAATTCCTTTAATTGCTATTACTTTATACTGAAGACTTCCGCAATGGCGGATATTGACAACAGCATTGAACAGCTGATGGGAATCGATAAATGCTACTGTACAAAAAGTAATAAAGTATAAAGTAATAGCAATTAAAGGAATTCGAAATTAATAAATTCTGTTTATGTATATTTGTCAGTTTATTCAATTGTCATTCACTTCAAACTAACTTGTGAGATACGAGCCGATATGGCCAAGTTGAAAATGAATGCTGCTGTACAGAAAGGTCTCCATGGTCTAGTGGTTAAGGGCGCTCAACCGGCAATTGAGAGGTCCGTGGTTCGATTCCCGGTGGTGACTGATATTTTTGTACAGTAGCATTTATCGATTCCCATCAGCTGTTCAATGCTGTTGTCAATATCCGCCATTGCGGAAGTCTTCAGTATAAAGTAATAGCAATTAAAGGAATTCGAAATTAATAAATTCTGTTTATGTATATTTGTCAGTTTATTCAATTGTCAGTCACTTCAAACTAACTTGTGAGATACGAGCCGATATGGCCAAGTTGAAAATGAATGCTGCTGTACAGAAAGGCCTCCATGGTCTAGTGGTTGAGGGCGCTCAACCGGCAATTGAGAGGTCCGTGGTTCGATTTCCGGTGGTGACTGATATTTTTGTACAGTAGCATTTATCGATTCCCATCAGCTGTTCAATGCTGTTGTCAATATCCGCCATTGCGGAAGTCTTCAGTATAAAGTAATAGCAATCAAAGGAATTCGAAATTAATAAATTCTGCTAAAGCTTCCCTTTAGAGGTGAAATGCATCCCTCGAGTAGCCTATCTCCAGTATAAGTGAGTAAAAATCATAATTTAAACAGAAATACATTGTCATTTTTTTCAAGTTGCCATAATAAAAATGGAAAATGTTGCTTCATATAAATTTTCATAAGTGGACTAACAAAATATTATTAAATCAGTACGTTACTTAATATAATAAATTTGTCAGCAAACAAATATTAAATGATTAATCTCAAGTTATAATAATATAATGCTGATAAATGAAAGAGCTTTTGCATCAATTGATATTTCACTCAACGTTTATGTGTTTTTATGTTTCATTATAGAGGTGTATTCGAACTATGTACACCATTCTTTAATATCGTTACCGTATTATAATATCTTAAGTATCTATCTATATCTATATCATTATAATTAACTACTGCGACCATTTACTATGAATTATCAAAAAATGTGTAAAATTTAAGCAAAATCAACATTTTCAGTGAATTGTATGAGCTTCAGTACAAGAATAAGAAACTATGTTGGAATTAGAATAGATGCAATAGATTCCGCATTTGGAAGACAATCGCCAAGTGAAATGTTACTCTGGAGTTTTAAAACTGAAAATTTCAGTTGGCTTGGAAAGAAATCAATAATTATAAAAGTTAGATTTCACTTTTCTGTAGTTTCAAAATAGAAAATCTCAGTTGGCTTGTGAGTAAGGGAGGAAGTGGTTAAGGCAGATTGTATTCTGCTCTGAAAAGCTTGAACGTTGTTGGAATGAAATTTCAGGGCGATAGAGGCAACAATGGCTACTTGGGTCGGCCAGGTTATCCAGGAATTCCAGGATTGCGAGGATCACCTGTGAGAATTATTGGTTTATTGAATTATCGGTGGATGAAATTATCGCTATCCTATAACAAACAATGGAAGAGAATTGGACTTGATGCAGAAGCTTAGCATTGGTTAAGTTCTTGTGGAAGCTTTACCTGTAACCGGTAAATGTTACCGGTAGCGTCTGATTGGTCTATTCAAATTCAAAGACGTTGGAAATATTAAATAGAGCAATCAGATACCACCGGTATCTGCAACCTAACCTAACATTTACCGTTTACCGGTAAGGCTCCCATGAACTCAACTACCTATTAATTGTTCTCTATATAACGGAATATCTGTATCAAATCTGTGTTTATTTACTATTTCCACTTAAAGCTGTGCACAGGGTTTTTGGTCATAATTTTTTTCAAAGTTTCTTGTATTAAATATTATTGTATGCATATTTACATAGCACCGAAGCCGACTATGGCTGTACGTAACTCTTCAGACTTCAAATTTATGTTGTAGTCCAAAGAGTGTACTACACAAACAAGGAGTAAGGTAGTTATGTTATTACGGTATTAAGATGTTATCAATCGCCACCAGAAATGTTTTTTCATAAATTATTTTGTGAAATTTTGAGGATCAAATATGAATTCATTGGTTTTTGGGGGCAATTGATTTCACTAATGAGTCAATTTAGACTTTGATATTTTTTAATAGCTAGAATACACCTTGGGGAGTGAAATAACATTGTCTTTTTGCATACATTTTTGAAAAAACGGAATATTTTTTGGAGTTTTTAAAAATTTATTTGAAAAAATAATTGATTGGAGTAAAATATATGCCATTTCACTCCATTTTAAATGGAATATATTTTACTCCCCAATGTGTCTTCTAGTAACAAAAAAATACTTAACGTTGAAAATAACTTGTAGGGAAGATTAATTGCTCCCAAAACACGAAAAATTTCAACTTTTGGCCCCCAAATTTACAGAATAATTGATGAAATTTTTTCTGTTACTTCAATAGACAGCATTTTAATACCTTAATAATATCCAGTACAACAAATTTCGAAAAAAAAATATGAACAAAACCTCTGCACACAGCATTAATATGCACATATCGGGACTGACATCCCGAACAGTCTCTCGCAGCAGCATTACTTCTTTTTTCAAAACTTAATAAAATCATTGTATGGATGAAAAAAATTGTATTCGTTTTTAAAGAGCAGGCATAATTGTAATATAAATATTGTAATTGTAATAAACTATAATGTAGGCATATAGAAAAAAAACATCCCTTATCTGCAGTAAGTTCACATTAATAAAGTTTTGGAATAAGGTCATCAGTAAATATATTTTCTAATATAATTGTACCAACATAATAATTTATCTATTGTATTTTGTTTTTGAAATTGAAATTCACAAATCTCTGGGGTACAAACTCTTTCATAAAACAATAAATATTACAGAACTATTGAAAAATTTACTTTAAACTGGCTAGTAAGATTCAATGTTAATGTGAATAGCATGATTAACATTAAACAAGAATTGAAATTTTTCATAAAATTTAGGAAGCCTACTGCAGTACCTACTGCTTAGTTTTTCAAAAAACTCAATTATCAGTATCAAATACAGTTAGGCTACTATTCAGGTACGGTATTCAAATAGCTAACATAAAATCAAACCAATATTAGACTAAACTATAATGTCCTATAGAAACTGAATCTTAACTAATATCTTAAAAACGACAAAAGTGTTGAAACAGATTATTTTTCATGGTTAATCATATTTGTTGGATATTATGAGCTGACAGCCTACATTCCTAAAAAAATATTGATATCTGTGATGTTTTCCATAACGAAATACTTGATGAACAACCTAATATCAAAACTGAAACTTTACTTCTATTTAAATTATGATTTTTCGTCACTTATACTGGAGATATTGGAGGGATTCATTTCACTTCTGAAGAAAAGTGAGGCTGAAAGAGATGAAGCTTCTCTTAAGAAGTGAAATGCATCTCTCCAATGTCTCCAGTATAAGTGAGTAAAAATCATAATTTAAAAATGATTTTAATTGTCAGAAATACAGTGTCAATTTGATATTAGATTAAGACATAATAGTTCCTCTTATATAGATTGTTTATCTGCAGAATTGAATAGTCCAATCATCTTCCTTAGAAAATGACAAACATAACAAAATTTATTTCCTGTGAATTACCTACCTTCAAATCTTCTATTATCTTTCTGGTGTGGCTTTCGGTGTTCAAAAACTCTTCCCACATCATCAAAAATGGTGTCAAAAATATTTTTTTTCTAAATCCACACGACATTATCCAATAACATTAGTTTTTGAAGCATCTATTTTTACCTAGTAGTACAGTAATTACAATAAGTAGTAGTACAATAAGCTATTTCTGTTTAACCTTTGACTGTGAAAATAATATACCTATGTTACATAATTCAAATTTTCGTTGACACTGCGGAGTAGCTAGACTAATGTGCTAATGTAGTCTTTGAACTTTTAAATTACTCAAGTTCCTAAAATAATCTTTCTGTCGTCTGTAATACTAATAACATCCTTGATAAGTCATCTAAACCAAGTATTGAATTACTAAGAAAACATTTTGGGACGTTTTTATGAATGTAACTCAAGGATTTCTTAACTCGATACTTGAAACGCCTTTTTAAAAGCGAAAAGGAAAAAATTCAAAAAGAGACTAAGAAAGGATCTGTGCTTTGGGCCGTATTTCAGTGTCTTTCAACTCGAGGAACTCTTGAAATGCATTTAGAATAGAGGCATTTCAAGAGTCCCCCGAGCCAATAGACATTAAGGAACGTTCATAAAAACAGTGAAAACTTTTCAGATATAATTTGAGTCAAGGAAGCCTTAAGGTGAATTCTTAATATTATGCTTACGGGCCTTGGAGGGCCATATTGATGAACAGTGCTTCTCTTTACTCGAGGGACTCTTAAATTTCTATACAAATACTTCACATCTCAAGGGTTCCTCGAGTCAAGAGAAAGTGAAAGAACGTTCATAAACACGGCTCTTTTGTTAGTTATGACTGTAATTTTGAATCTACAGTGAGAAGATTCTAAATTATATTGTACTATTAACAAACCATGCATGTTTAACATCATTCATCAATATTAAAAGTAGCATATTGTACATTTCTTTTGTTGTAAATAGTGTAAGTTCATAAATTTCTTTTCAGTTTGAAAATATTTTATTCAAAGGTTGTCAATGTTGTTTCATCTATGCAATAGATGAACATTTTATTATTATTGGTTGTCTTGTAAGTTTTTGTTTTTATTTCATCACTTTTCTATTTATAGAACTTGATAATTGAACATATATTGAAGACTTCCGTATAGAATAGTCTTTGAAACTTTCTTTTATCATAAATGTAGTTTTTCAAGAATACAATAATGTATTATTATTAGACGTAAAACTTCCAAAGTGGAAGATGCTGAGTAAAGATGGTTCATTTTTTGGACTTGTTCTTCTTGTTTGCCCACCAGCTTTTCATTTTTTGTGTGAATTCAGCTTTTCTCTCTTCACTCCATTTTGTTCCAACTCTTGAAAATAAACTACACTAGTGAATTCAACACTTACTTATTCATGTAATGACCATTTCGCATTGTTGGAATGCTTCCTGAGACGGCTGGAGGCCTCTATCCGTTTCTAAAGAAGCATTCAAAAAATGCAAAATGGCCGTAACACGAATAAGAAAGTATTGAACTAAATATGGAACTAACACATTATACAATCTTTCATTAATTATCATTTTCATCTGTGATGTTTGCCATGACGAAATACTTAATGAACAATCTAATATTAAAACTGACATTGTATTTCACTTTTATATAATGTTTTACTCACATATATTGGAGATGCTTGAGGAAATTCACTTCTGAGATTTCGTCTGAAAAGAAGCAGGCTGACGAAGCTTCTTTTCAGAAGTGAAATGCATTCCTCAAGTATCTCCAATATGTAAGACATTATATAAAAGTGAAGTACAGTGTCAGTTTTAATATTCCATTTTCAATTAACTATGAAATATAAATTGTAAAAACCCTGTATTACAGTATTTTGTTGAATTTTTGTTGTATAAATCGACATAATAATGTGACTGTAAGTATGAACTTTAGTAGCCTATATAACTGTGAATACTCGTTCAAACGAAGCCACTAATTGCAGTAGAGTGTTCTTATAGAGCAATCTAGGCTCATGCTATAGACTAGACTACACTCTAGCAAGAATCTATGCACTACTCTACGATAACGTTCTATCACAATAAGTGTCCTTGTTCTTTTAAATGAGGGAGAAACAGCTGTCTCAAAACATTAGTCAAATCAATTATTGATAATTTACAGTAAAAATTAGTATTGCCAGATTATAAATTATGTATAGTAACAACAATCACCTTACAGAAATGATAGCTGTGAGCCGTAGCAGGTATCTGTTCAATCAGATAAATATTAGCTACAAACTCCTGGGCCCTCTTTGTAAGAGGGGCCGATTTGATTGACAAGCAAAAAGACTCTTTCCTCTTCTAAAATCTCTTCCCGGTGACTCGGAACCCACCTAAAACTGTAGTTACAACTCATCAATAATCATCAGCCGACTCATTCCCAAGCACTGATCTGTTGAAACATTTGTGGGCTCTATCCTTCAGAAAAAAGTTTTTCCAATGAAAAGCAATCATTGTTTATGTAAATTTTAATTGAAATTAATGTTCTGTTTATTTTAATTTAGGGTGACAAAGGCGACAAGGGTGAGCGAGGGTTAACGACGACTCTAAAGGGGGACCAGTTCCCCACTGGCATCATTGAAGGTCCCCCAGGACCCCCTGGACCCCCAGGTAAGAGTTCTGAGCTTCTTTTGGCTGGTTGGTTTTATTTGTCCATGTCAATAAGTTCACTATGGAAGTGATTAGATCAGCCTCTCAATGTAATGCTTGTTGATGTTCAGGATTAATCAATTTACTTTTTATAGTTCTACAGTTCAAGTATTTCTATAGTAGACTGTATTTCGTTTTACCTTTAAAGTAATAAAATAGTTTCTTAAAATAGTAAAACGACTATATTTGTAAAATAGATATAAATACGTAAAATAGACTGTATTTCGTTTTACCTTTAAAGTAATAAAATAGTTTCTTAAAATACTTTTCAAAAAACTACAATGTTGATGTGGACGTCCCCAAAAAATATTAATAAAATTATTTTAGTCCTCTCATTTTCAACTTATAATATTGGATGATTCATTCACTCATCTAAGCCAAGTATACTATAGAATGTAGAGAATCAAAAGGCTTTTTGAGCCCAAAACTTCTTTTTATTGCACATTTAACTGCAGCTTATTTTTTATGTTGATTTCCAATTCCACAGAAAATTTTCACTTGAAAAAATGATATAATTTGAATTTCCATGTTGTTTTATTAATGTTCATCTAATCTTTTTAGTTCTTTTATTTTAATCTTTCATATTCAATTATTTTTTCACTCATCTAGGCTTATCATTCAATAATGTGTGAAGAAACAACGGATTTTAAGACCAAAACTGCTCCGATTACTCATTTTTCTTGTTGAGTCCACATCTATGGTAGATTTAATTTCACTTGAAAATATAAATTGATGCTTTTTCAATATTTATGTACTAAAATATTATGTTATCAGCCCTTCATTTCAACAAATATTACAAATTATTATATTCTTTCACAGTACAGATTATAAATTCAGTAAAATTATACCCTGATAGCCTTGGACCTCCCACAATAAATCTTGAGGTGTCTATTGATGCCGATCGATAATCATAGTAATCCAGATGAAATTTATTATGTGACACATTTCAAATCAAATTTGTTCCTGAAGCACCATAGATTCATGGTATTTTATTTTTGTCACAAGCAAGATACAGATGAGTCTTTAATTATTTTATATGGAAAAGTTTTAATAATTTAAAATCCATTTGGAAACACTCCCACTGAAAGGACACCTTTGTGTGGGATACATCTTTTTAGGAAGGTAGTTTTAATATTCTCACTTCACATCTAACTCAACTTTTCAGCTAATCTCATTCTTATTTTTATAACTTTTTAACAACGGTAATTTCAAGATTTTTGCTTCACAACAAACTCTATCAACTTTCAAATTTAACTAATCTCTTTCTCATTTTTGACAAGTGTAATCACTCCCTAATTGTTTCAATGATTGAGTTTTTCTTGACTGTCCTTTTCATGATTACTTTATTTTTCCATGTTTCTGGTTATTTATCTTGTTGAAATATTATATTTTACAAATAGTATATTTTACAAACTTTGAATAATTTATAGCAGTACTTGAAACATAGTTATCCACCCAATAATTTCGATCTTATTTTAAGCATGATTTTCACTTTGTAGAGTTGTAGGAACATTTATTTGTAAGAAGTGCTAGTAGAATAACTGTTTATTGTGCCTAAAGTAAATAAAGATAAATGTTTCACTTTCAGTAATATTTCGCATGCCAAATATATGTTGCTATTATTTTGAGTTTATTCATGTGTAATTGATGTTGTCATTTAGTTTAGTTTCTTATTCAAGCAGTGCTTCATAGCAGCACTTATAAATGGGAGCGCTAAGAAGTCTGTACTCACATCTTTTTGCAATAGTCAAACGCGTGAGATTTCACACCTAGTATTTACAGCCAATTTGAATGTGGCTGAAATTGGCTGAGTAACATTTTGGCTGTAACGAGTGGGCGTGGAATATCTGATGACGAGTTCAAAAAAATTGTGTGAGGAATTGATCTTAGAATGTGCTCTAGCAAAGCAATTTTCAGAGTCATGCCAATTGTTTTGTAAGAGAAATATTCATTCAAACTGTGTAATCCCTAAACAATAGCTTATAAAGTCGGTTTCCAACGTGTTAAATTATATAGTAACTTATTCAAGTATAATTTTTCAATTTGATACTGGATGATTTTTTGTGTGAATTTAAAAATTTAATATAATTCCATTTCTCACTGCTAATGAAGTGCTTCGTCAGTCACGGTTTGATTCAGTACTACTGAGAAGGACCACTAAACGTATCTGTTGAAACACTACATCAGTGCGAAATGACTATAACACACAATAAGTGTTTATATTCACTAAGTCTTTAAATTAATATCAATTATAATATCATACCAAGAAAAAGTGGAGATGGAACTAGTGTGAAAGGGAACACTATCAATATTTAAATCAAGTTCAGGTTTTCTAACACTTGTGTAACATCTAAGCTATGCAGTATCAGTTTTACATAATACCATACACCATCAATATTCCCATCAAGTTCAAGTTGTCTAATGCTTTTGTAACATATATGTGTGGGCTTCCAATGTCTATGTTTCCTGTTTGTAGTACGGTAGTGGTTTGGTTAATTGGCTTTCACTACTTTTTAATATAGCAATTTTTTACTCTCATTGTTATAAATCAATGCACTGAATGTTTATTAAAGAATATTGGAGTTTTAATGCTTTGTAGTTTTTATTATATACAACTTACAATTTAAGACTATTGAAAATGAAAGAGCGATTCAAAAAGTTTTGTTCTTGATTGTGGGCATGTATTTTTCCTCCACCTTCACTAAATTAAATATTTTTTGTGTCATATCTTGGTGGTACATTTATGGGTCTTTCTTTATTGAAAAAGCGGATGTATCTGGGACTCCCTATAGTAATGCTCTAGAACTTTGGCTATTTCCACAATTGGAAGAAGATGAACCACAGAACTTTGTTTGGCAGCAAGATAGTGCACCACCTTACTGGCATAACACAGTGAGCGATTGGTTGAATGTCATTGTACCCCACCAATGAATTGGCCACAAATATCCAAATGATAAAGCTTGTTTCACATGTTCTCCACATTCACCCAATCTGAAACCCAATTGCTCTATTTTTAGGGAGCTTTAAAATGTCGTGTTTAAGTGCTTCCACTATCAGCTGACCTAGAGATATTGGATTTTTACAATTTTAACACATTTGTAGCATATTTCCTTCAATTTTTTTTGTTGCTCTCCTTGAAGTTATATTTCAAATATCGTTTGCATTCCAAGTCAATCAATAAATATAATAAGAATTGGGAAATGACTGCTTTGACTGAATGTATAACTGACTTTTACATTCTAATATTTCTGAGACAGTTTACATTGACTTGATTGCTGCTAAAATATGGGTTGGGGCACAGGAAATTCATCTTCATATGTATATTTCATTGTTTGATCTCAGGGTTGCATCATTTCAGAAACACCCATTATTAATATTAATTGTAAGTTGTTAATGATCAATACTACAATGTGTCTAAGCTCCAATATTCTTTTCCAAACACTCAGAAATGTAGTTTCCGGTCAATTGGAATGTGGTCAATTGAATTGACTAGTAGTCAATAGGGTAGTCAATAAAATAGTAGTCTTTATATGGTGTGGCTGGGGTAAGGTAAGGGCAGTAATTGTTGAGAGGTGCATAGCATGAGAGCAGTGTAATGTTCAAAGGACCGGAAGGAGGACGGGGGGAGAAGGGAGAGGCAGGTCCAACTGGTCCTCCAGGCCAGCCTGGTGAAAAGGGTGCAAGAGGCAAACGAGGCAAACGGGTAAGACAATTAACATCAAACAATTGCAACATGCTCTCTTTCTCTCCCTTGTAGCTATCTCTCTTCACCTCTGCTTGTTGCTTCAGCATGTCTTGTTTTGACTTTGATTGATCTATGAATAATTTTTTTTAATAAAACAGTTTATATTAAAGAAAGAAATACATTAATTTTTCAAATCACAAAAAATAATTTCAAACTTGTGCAAAAGAACAAATTCACCACTGAGAAACCTGTGTGGGGTCGATCCTTCCAATAGACACAAATGACATCGAAACAAATTGTATGAAAACAGTATAAAGTGAATAAATTGATATTTTCTAAGTAGGCAGTGAAGAGCTCCTCAATAATTTCAAATAGTAGACATAGTCTGAGAGCGGATAACTGTCTTACAAAATGTTCAGTGATTGATCTAGTCTTCTGTAAAAGCAATTTCAACTGATTTGAATTTAACTAATGTAATATCATATTTAGTGTTATGACCCTCAATGAGACACAATGAGACACTATAGATGGTTTACTAAACTAATATTGATATAATTCACAAAAAAGACTACTTCACTGAATAATAATTTAAATTTAAATTTATTCTTCCAAACTTGATACAAAATATGATACAATCTTGTATTACAATTATTATAGGCTATAATATAACTAAATACATATGATCAATAATATTATCATAGAAAAAAGACACAAAATTCATAAATATACCCATATACATTGGGACTTTTCCAACCCAACGAGAACTTGAAAATCATTCGCTGAAGAGGCTTTTCAAGTTTCTCTTGAGTTAGCCTCAAAGTAGGTTCATGAATAAGGGACATAATGCCATAAGACCTCTGTAACAAAGACATAAGTGTTATCATGAGATTTTTCTGTAGTATAATATAATCTGAAATATTAATACAAGGTGGAAAAAATATCAAAATTCTCAATAAACCTAAAACTTTACACTCAAAACTACCAAAATACTACATATTTTTTGTTATTCTCATAAAACAACATGACTCCAATCAAGTTTCTCAGCCTAGCACCAGTGTTGGCCAGATAAATGGCGAGACTAACAACTGCAGATTTCACTGTTGTCATTAATTAATAAAACTCCTTATTTGGATATTAAAGATCATCTTTCTACTATAAGAAAAGAAAGAAGATTTATGACACATCTGAAAATCAGATTTGGGCAAGTGTTTGATCTATTTATTCATGAAATAATGTTCTTAACTTGATTGACATCAAAATTAAAATTTGACTGGTATCAAATTTATTAATTCATGATTTTCTTGTCTTGATTTTCTTGATTATTATTGTATGCAAACGGTTACTATATAGATTGGTATTAGAAAATAAAAGCCAATTATTTCTCGAAAATATACAGAAATAATTCTGTTTTTATTAATAATTATGATAGAGATTTTACATATAGTTTTATCATTAGTAAGATTTGAATTTATAAAAAGAACTGTTAGGAAGGCTTAAATTTTCGAGATGAAAAAACTTTAAATACGGTGTATATTCTTGTAAAATGAAGGATTTATTTG
Organism: Conomelus anceps; assembly: GCA_948455865.1. Classification (NCBI taxonomy): domain Eukaryota; kingdom Metazoa; phylum Arthropoda; class Insecta; order Hemiptera; family Delphacidae; genus Conomelus; species Conomelus anceps. The sequence goes on from OX418217.1 coordinate 22,851,860, forward strand.
AATGAATTTTTTCCGCTTTCCATCCAAGTATTCTACAGTGGAAGCCTGACTTTCCACCAGTAAAACAGTTCATTTTGAATTTTTTGATTGGTCAGTTTTTTAAGATTCATTTATCAGAAATCTTACTTCCCTTCAATAACATATTCTATTAACCAGGTTATTTGTTTTGTTGACTAGATTATTATTTATTAGTAAGGCATATTTAACTTAGAGTAACCATGTCTGTTTATGGGAAGTTGGTTGGATAGCTTAAAAACATGCATAAAAAAGATATTAAAAGAGAAACAAGAGTATCAAAGCCAATATTTCACCAATTAAGCCAAATATTTCACATCTATCTTTGGGTTGAGTGGAAGACAGGGCCTTGAGTCCTAGCTCATAAACTAATAAAGACAATAAATTTATCTATCTATCTACTTGGACAATTCCAATCTTCAGTAGAGGTTACTTTTTCATCATACTGCTATATGACAACTATTTGTGTTATTATTTTTTTTTGTAGATTACGTCTTGGAGACTCCAGTTAAGGAGTATAAGACAAGTCAGATTAACATTAGTCATATACACTAGATACCATAATTAATTACTATATCAATTAGTTGAGGTGAGGCTTAATTTTGATGTGAAAGGTGTACACTATAAAAAGCTTTATCAACTAAATATTTTATAGAAGCAGAATTGGCGTAGATTGTAGCATTATTATTAGGTAATTGGATCAACTTAACAAAGAATTTTTTAAAAGAAAGAGACTTCGAATAAAGAGCTACATTCTTCAGTGCTGATGGAAATTCTTCTGTACTACCCTCTTTATTATACAATAAAAAATTCCTATTCAATGTTAATTGGTGACCTGGACATCTTTCAAGTGGCTATTTAGTTTGAAATATTCTTAATCATTCAGAATCATAACACTTGTTTGATACACACGGTTCAAATATAAACCTAGATGGCGATTTGCCATCTCTCAAACAATCATAGTGTAGTTACATGCTGACATTGCAGATTGAATACTTTTTTGTTTGATACTATATTATTAATATGAAATAGATTGACATAAATTCTAAGTTTTGATTCACAAAACCAAGATCAAGTTTTGGGCGATGTTACGAACATGTAGCTGGAGATGCTTGGAAAAAGGGCTTTAAAGCCTTTAATGTAAACACTGTAGAAAAATTCAACAAATCTTATATCGTTTATAGGCAACTTTCAAATTATTTTCATTTCAGTAATTATCTGAAAAAAGCACCAGAAGTATCTGAGTCTTTCAAAAATAATCCCTTCCACATCGTTTTGTCATTGTTATAAATTATGCATTTGCTTGAATTGAATCGATTGAAAATGATGTCAATAAATTAAACAACAATCTATATGAGTCTTATAGTATGATCTATATCTATAGCATATTTTATCCAAAAAATCAATCCAAGTCAAAACATGGCTTGCATCGTGTTGTCTTGCTCTTATTACTGCTATCTTGTTTGCATTGTGTCTTGCCAACTGTGAACTTGGAATATTGATGTATTTTATATCGGTCTGGTATGATTTGTTGTCGTGCTCTGTTAAGGAATTGTTGAGAATATTCAATGCACGTGAATAAGGTATTTATATTTATGTGGGGGATTTTTAAAATGATTTTCGTTATCCTAATTTGTATGATTCTTATGAAAATTACAGATCAACCGTCTATTATCTGAGGGACTGCTCATCAATGTCACTTCAACTGTCAAATAATTTTTAAAAACGTTATTTAAATGTATTCGAGTAGATTTTTCAATGTATGTTTATAGTTGTTTGATCCTGGATATAGAGAAAGTCCTGCTACTTCTGGTATGCTATGAAGCTATTTAGTCTGCTCATAGGTTTGTACTCGCTCTAATTTAAAAAAAAATTATACACTATTTATATATTGTGTGATTTGATACCTTGCAATGTTTTTAAAGATAGTGAAAAAATAAGAAATTATAAGTAATACTAATTTTGTCCCAACCACTTCAATAAATAACACATGGGATACAATAGTTTCGGCTGTCACGTAATTTATAATCTCAATCAAACGATGATGCAGTTTCATTGAGTTTAAAAATGACGTGACTGTCAAAACTGTAGTAATTCGTGTGATATTATAGTTTCGACTGTCTCGTCATTTTCCATCTGAATAGAACTATAATACAGTTTGATTAAGACTGAAAATGATGAGACAGTCAAAACTATAGTATCTCATGTGTTTATTAATTAAAGTGGTTGAGACAACCACAGTATTATTCATAATGGATATCTACCAAAAGATCACCATTACTAAGAAAAATGGGAGTTCAAATTGTTTACTTATAACTTATCAGACTATTGGTAGCCATTAGTTTTGAGACTTGAATATTTTTGTGTCGATTTGAAACTCAACTAGGCTAGGCCCATGCAAGAACTAAGTAATAGAATTGTCTAACATCTTATAGTATCCATTTATGTATTACATTTTTACAATTTTCAGTAGGTCTAATGAGACCCATAGTGGTACAGAAAAATAAAAATACAAAATTTCAGAAAGTTACAATATTTATCAACACATATAATTCCAATATGCACTATTCACATAACAAACCTCTCATATTTTTTTATGTTCAATCATAAGAATACAGAACTTCTCATACCTTACAATGATTATTTTCTGAATCCATAGAAATGTATGGTAACCAGTAATCTCTGACAACTACTTTATATTTAAATTCCTCAATTTTACCAAATTTTTTGCTCTTAATCCTGATCAAAATATATCGTGGCTTGATTAATTTCTAAATCCATAGACATGTTGGCAACCACTAATCTTTGACAACTTTATTTCAATTGCACAATTATCCCAAATTTATTATAACTTTATCCTGATCGAAATATATTGTAACTGTTTATTATATTTTGGGCTGTAATCACTTCCATAGATGACCTTTTTATATTCAATTCTATATCTAATAGAAAATTGTTGACTACAATAATTATTGGGCACCTGAAGTTGTTATAGAATAACAATAATATTTTATAATATTATCGAATAATTATGAAAAAGTATTGCGTATAATAATTGGTGGAAAAATCAAGAATAGCGAGTGATATTTCCTTGAACTTTGGTGATTTTCTGTGATTGCAATAATGTAAATCTGCTTGATAAACACCAATTTGTATTGAATTGTTCAATTAATTTATCCAATTAATAATTTATGGAATAAATGATAGATTGTTGATAATATATACTTAAATTCGGTTGAATTAGATATGACTTATGATTGAATTAGATTAGAGTATGAATCAAACCAGCCAGTTCTCATATATTGGTCAAATATATACATTACTGGTAAAACGTGAAAAATGAATATCAGAGACAATTTTACAAATTCAACTGAAATTATGCAATAATTATGGAAGAAACAACATTCTTGATTATCAGTTACCAGAAGTAGTTCCAATTTAAAATCAAGTGTTGAGTGGCTCTTATCTATATATTTTGTATGTAATCAGCATGTTTCACAGTAATAGTTTTTGTAATTTGTTACATTTTAGTTGAAATCATGGTTTCTATCCAGAAATTCAGGTAGTCTGTATTTTTTACAGGGGATCGAGGGGAGCAAGGATTAAGAGGACCTGCTGGTAATAATGGCGTTCCTGGAGTTGCAGGACCACAAGGGCCTCCTGGACTACCGGTAACTCATTGTTTAATCTATATCTCTAAAATGATGTATAAGATAGGCTAACCCTCATTTGCAGAAGCGCACTACTTTAATGATAGTTCATTATCAGTCCTACTTTTATACCAAGCTGTTATTATACCATGCTACTTTTATACCATCACATCATTCATTATAAAAGTATGCTGTTATTTGGATAATGATAGCTAGACTACATTGCAGCCATTGGAGTCGACTAGAAAAATCAAATTCTGAGATCAGCTAAGCTTGAATTAGTTTATAATACAGTAGTTATTTATGTATTAAGAGCATAAAGCGCCACTTTATAACTTGAGCCAAACAGTTACTGTGTGATGCATAGTGGAGCACAGTAGTTTAGCGAGAGCAATGAGGAAGCTTACACACGAATAAAATTACATACAATATTTTTCCTACAACTGCTCGTAAAGTAGTTCTTCAAAACTAATTGTTAAATATCTCTTTACTGCTCCGCAAGCGGTAAAGTACTTCACGCTTGCCAGCTGTTTTCTTCACGCTTCTGTTTTGATTTTGATGTCTTCTCATTGGTGGATCACGGAATCCGTGAAATTCACATAACCTCAAAAATGGCGAATGCTAACCAAATCCTTTTATTGTGTTGGAACCCAGAACTGAAGTTGTAGAAAATATATTATATGTAATTCGCACATGAAGCTTCTTTATCGCTCTCGCAAAATTACTGCGCTCCACTATGCATCGCGCAGTAAATGTTTTGGCTTGAGCGATAAAGTCGCGCTTCATGCTCTTAAAACATAAAAAACTATTTCCTACAACTGCAGTTATGGTTCAAACAAAATAAAAGCTTATAGGTCAATAAAATCACAGATTTTAGTGTGCGCGGATTTGGTTAGCATGCGCCATTATTAAGGTTATGAGAATTTCACGGATTTTGTGATCCACCAATGAGAAGACATCAAAATCAAAACAGAGTGTGAAGTAAACAGCTGGTGAGCGAAAAGCACTTTTCCTACAACTGCTTGTAAAGTAGTTCTTTATGTACTGAAAACTGATTGTAAAATACCTCATTACTGCTCAGCGAGCGGTAAAGTCAGCTGGCGAGCGTAAAAAGTACTTTACCGCTTGCCAGCTGTTTTTGATGTCTTCTCATTGGTGGATCACGAAATCCGTGAAATTCTCAAAACCTCATTCTCATAAAAATGGCGCACGCTAAAAGCTGTGATGTTACAAACTACAAGCTTTTGTTGGAATCCATAGCTGCAGTTGTAGGGAAAATGTTGTCTGTAATTCACGCGTAATGTTTCTTTAGTGCTCTCGCAAAATTACTGCGCTCCGCTATGTGTCACACAGTAACTGTTTTGACTCGAGCAATAAAGTCGCGCTTTATGCTCTTAATACATAAATAACTGTTATTGCTTGCTCCTCAGTGAACAGCTGTTTTATGATTAGTTTTCAGTATGTAAAGAACTACTACTTTACAAGCAGTTGTAGGAAAATGATTATTAAAAAATTAAGAAAATTTTCTCACTCGGCGTCAGTAATCAACCACAAAAAGGGGAGCAGCAAAACTGGTCCTGAGTGCAGGAGGCATAAATATTCAAATAAAAAAATATCATTAACAAGTGGAGCAAATCAATTGCAGTTATCTTCTTTTTAAGACTAAAATGTTGTTTTTGACAGGGTCATTCGGGTCCAAAAGGAGAGAAAGGAGACTACGGTGACATTGGACCTCCTGGCTTGATGGGACCGCCTGGCTTACCTGGACCACCTGTAAGTATTCAAATTTCAACCTACGGTAATGATTGCCGCTTTCTGAGCGCGGTGTCAGGGCGATATTTATTATTATTTATTGTTTGAAAATTACGTCTTGAAGACTTGTAATGAAGTATAAGACAAGTCAAGTCAGATCAACAATATTATATACAATATTACCATTCTTATTCAATAGTTACGGAAATTACAATAAAAATTAGTAGAGAGGTGAGGCCTATAGTTTCAGCGTGGAAGAAACTCTTATGCAGTTTTAAAAAACTTCATCAACTAAACATTTCTTAATTTTTTTTTAAATATTCGATATTTCCAAGACCGTTTGTTATTGGTAGAATTTCCTACCAATGTAACTAAGTTTTTATTCGAATAACTTGAATAATCTACGAATAAACTATTGTGACTCTTCGGCTTCGTTTAATATAATTATGTATGTTGAGATTTTGTTTTGTATCAGTCTTTTTTATATATAATGTAACTTCATACACATACTTTTATATATATATATGATGAAATTGGAGTGTAACACAATCAACAACGCCAGATTCTGGTCTACATCTTGACGCACTGTTGCCAACTTTATTACTGCCACTAGCATTACATTACATAACACATACAAACAAAGTACAGTTAGAAGACAATGATGTTGGATAATGATGTTCGGTTTTAAGGGCTTGGAAGGGTGACTGGCAAAAAATAGCATGACGTTATCTGCTTTATTATCCCTTACCTGGTGGTTCGGAGTCTACCCAGATCTGTAGGTCCAGTTAGTATCATCAAAACTTTCCATTTTTCATGCTACTACAAGCTTATTTAATCTGTAATCTATTATACTATACTGCATAACTGTAACTGTATAACCAGGGGTATACTGTATTGAAAGGGAAGTAATAGCCACGAGCCGTAGCAAATATCACTGTTCAGTGAGATAAGATAAATTGCGAACTTTTGGGCCCTCTTTGTAATGGTGACCGATTGGATTGGTCAGCAAAAAATACTCTCTGCAGTTAAATCCCTTCCCGGTGGTTTAGTACCCACCTGAAGCTGTAGGTTCAACTCATCAATCACCATCATCCAACTCATTACCCACGCACAGGTCTCAGACCTATGTGGGCTCTGTCCTCCAAAAAATATTATTGAGAAAACTCCATCATTTATTGCCATTAACAAATACATAATGACGGTATGCAACTGTAAAAATTGAGGTTAACAATTTTAATATTAGATAATTTTAAAATGAAATGCAAGTGAACTGAATTATAAGTAAAAATGTACATTTTAATTATAATACAGTGAAAATCTAAGTTACAATTGAATTATAACATAAAAAATGCCTGTCAATTATGTGGTGACACGGTAATATTAAGTGCTTAGGAAGAGTCGTTTCATACGAATTTTTATCCAGTGTAAAATGGAAGAATGACAATAAATTCTCCAAGTTCAGACTACGTTTACCACGTGCTCAGTGTGTAAATCACAAAGCTTAGCTCGTTTATTTTTAATTTTGCACTGAAAAAATGTAGCTGCAAATAACTTTTTAAATTTGACTCATTCATCATACATAGTACTCGAATTTTTCTAAATAATCATGTTTCACTTTCTTTGTAGTGGCGAAGGTGATATTGTGGAAGGTATCCATAATGAATAATAAGACGAAATTGTCACAACCACATTTATTAAAAAAATATTGAGAAACTAGTTTCGGTTGTTATACCATTATTAATCTCAATCAAACTAAAACTAAAGTACAGAGAAGCTGAATATATATCAGCTGAGTATATATTCAGCTTCTCTGTACTTTAGTTTTAGTTTGATTGAGATTGATAATGGTATAACAACCGAAACTAGTTTCTCAATATTTTTCAATAAAGGTGGTTGTGACAATTTCGTCTTATTATTCATAATCATGTTTCACTCCAGTAGTATGACATATTTTTTCTCAATGATCGATGGAATTTGGAAAAATTCTGTCCATCAGTGAAGGAACGCTCAATTTTCAAATACCAATGTTTGACCTTGACCTCCTTTCAAATTTAGGATGAGAGGGGATCAAGACCTTGAATAAAATTTAATTCGGTCATTTAATTTGAGGCGGCTTGAAGTTCATTGACCTCCATCCACTTCATTGGCAAATTGAATCAATTTTCGACTTCCTCATTGGCTATTATTGCTATTCAGCGGTTGAGCCTTGACACTTACAAATGAGATTTTTATACTTTATCATGTGTGGAGAGTGGATGACTCTATTATTCTATTAGCTTTAAGGTTTAGTGGAAACATTACTTGAAAAATAAAAAGAATTTAATTTTCATACTTCCAGTTTATAATTTCTATGTCAATTATTTTCAATTTACTGTTCTATTCATTTCTGTTTTTAGTTTAGTTTTCTTTACTTATCTACATTACTATTAATGTGGGCTACTATTAGAGTGGGCTATTAAAAAAAATCATCCTAAAAATAATTATTTAAATATTTAGTTGATAAATCTTTTTAAAGTGTACAAGAGTCCCTTTTACATTAAAATTAAGCCTCAGCTCAACTAATTGTTATAGTAATTATGGTAACTAGTGTATACGATTGTTTAATTGTTGATCTGACTTGTCTTATAGATATCATAGATATCTTATTATATATCCGTAACTGGAGTCTCCAAGACATAATGTAGAAAAAATAAAATAATAATTGTGTGATAGGAAATCTTGTTTAGGATGGTTTCAATGTACATAATGTAGTTCATACACAATCTGTATGAATATCATACAGTACTAGCCGGTAGGCTCGCTTCGCTCGTCTTAACCATCTAGACCCCGGCGGTCTAATTATTTATACAGAACCAGCAGGATCACTTTACTCGCCTGCCTGAAAAAGGAGAATTTTTTCGATGCCATTACTTATTTACATGATATTTCAACATTAATAAATTATTTAAAATAAACTTTACTGGTGAATTCAACACTAACTTATTCGTGAGATAGCCATTTCGCATTGATGGAAGGCTTCCTTAGACAGGGGTGGAGGACTACTAAATTTTTTTACTAAGATTTTAATTTTTTTGGCCACTCAATAGGCTACATGATGAAAACGCGTCAGGAAAACGTCAATTTTGGGCATATTTTCGGGAAGTTTTTCGGGCATATTTTTAAAACCCGTTCTTAGCGATTCTCTTTTCTTAGCTAACGTCTTTGTCCAAAACTCAACATAGGTACCAAATCTCAACTTTTTATTGAGAACGCTAAAAAAATGCTGGAAAAATTTCAAACTTGGAGTTTATAATTGGGAAAATGTCAAAAACCTTTCTTAGTAAGCTTCTAAATCTAAATCTGAACATGTATACTAAATTTCAACTTTTTTGGCCGAGTATTTCTTAAGAATGCTATAAAACGTTAGAAAAACATCAATTTTGGGAAGTTTTTTAAGCCCACTTTTAGCATGTGTCTAGGGTCTCTACTAAGCATTAATTTGTACTGTATTTCAACTTTTTTGGCCGGGTGGTTTTCGGGAAACAGTGATGAGTCAGTGAGTCAATCAGTCAGTGGTATTTGGCTTTCATAAATTCACTTTCATGATTCCCATTGGCTTCCATTTATTTATATTCTTATCAATCAATAATCTTTGTTCACTTGCCTAAAAATAATCCATTTATCCTTAATTTAACGTTCTATTTCTCTCGTTAACCATCAATTATTTTTATTGTTCAACAGGGCTATCCAGGACAGAAAGGTGAAAAGGGGGACAAAGGCGAATCGGTGAGTTGCCCAAATGCTTCTATTTCATTTCAATGTTATTCAAATAAAATGTGATTGTTGTTCAGTGAATTCATAAGAGATGTAATATTTCTTACATCCAAATAATAGTCAACATTTATGAACACTTGATTGTCATTCTCAATAAATTGTCAAAATTGACTATCTATGATACAATGTGGTACTGTACAGTACCGGTACCGGTACATTTGAAAAATGCTCATTCACTTAGTACTTGACTCTACTATAATACTCTTATTAATTAACTTAAGCTTGGATGCAGAAGTTAAATAGAAAATTCCAGGCTGGAACGGGAATCGAACCCGTATCTGTTTCTGTGACATTCAGGCGCTCTCACCACTATTATAGTTTGTTGATATAATTGCCACTCTAGTCTTTATTAGAGTTGACTATAGAGTGGACTATAAGTTAGGCTATAATACGTAGTGGTCAGTCGGTCCTAGTCTACAGTAGGCTACTGGTTCTTGGGAGGATCAATTTTTCTAAATTATAACTTTCTAATAGTGAGATGAAGAACATAATGAAGTATATTATTCAGAGTTTAAAAGCTGTTAGCTGCTACGGCTTAGTACCTTTATTAGTAGTGGCTTGAAGAATTGCTAGCGCACATTTGAACATTCATTTCATGCCAAAATCTATTGAATTGGAAAGGATTGAGAAACTTTTTTTATAATATCTTGTATTTTTTTTGCGAAAAATTCATATTTGAAGTGATTTTACCAATAATTGAAAACAAAATTCTGATAAGTTTCTGATGATACTAATCAGAATCTATTGAAAATATATGCTTTTTCCGTATTTTATACAAAATATTGTGCTAAGAATATTATTTATAGGCTATTATATAATGTATTTTTGATTCTCATTATTTTTATGTGTATTTTTAATTCTTAATATACTTTTCTAATTTCCTCCTAATTTAAATGTTGTTTCAAACAAATATCTATAATAATATACATGTTTTTCTTTCCTGACACCGCTTTGGGCAACCAGAAATACAAGAAACTCAGAAGACGACAGGTAATATTTTTATCATTAACTATTTTATTTGCTTTTAAATAATATTTTAATGTTATTCTAGATTATATAAATTACATGTATATTAGCTTTTACAAAGATTATTACATGCTAAAAAAATAACTAGGTTATAAAAATGTTTATAACATTTTCTTTGGGATGATTAGTTATTAGAAATTCCAATTTTCAGATCACCATTCGTTGTTATTTTTAAAGCTATTGTAATATTCGTATTGAGAAATATTTAGGTAAAGAGTTGAGAAGTATGCAAATGCTGAATTCCTGCCTTTACAGCACAATCATTTCGAATATTTCACTACGGTAACAGTTTCGATGATCTAATTTACGAATCTAAACTGCGAATAAACGAATCAATTATAAATTAACTACATTATATTTTATTATACTGTTACGGGTTCATATCACTAAAATAATGCTGGCAACACTTTAAATTAACACTCAAACGTTATTTACACAAATTTATTTCAACACGTACTGATCAATTATGTCACACAAGAAAACCCAATAAGAAATGAACAGATCGATAACGTTCAGCTTATAATGAATTTACTATATCACTCTACAAAAACTAATTTTTGGCAATAGGTCGATCAATAATATAATAAATAACTATCCAATGAACTGTTCAATTATGTCAAAAGAAATGTCTGAAAAGCAGTTAAACACTCAATAAATAAATAGAACACTTACAAAGCACACAGTGTCAGTCACGCTATTTGGTAATCACAATATAATAGCACTGAGTATGTTTATACTTGTATAAACTATAAAGGAAATCGGCCACTATGTCACTTTATCAATTTAATTTTGAATCACTACTAAACTACTGTTTACAAGAGCTGCTCTTTATATATTGTTTGAATGTATTCCAGAAAGTTCTGGAAACTGCTATCATAATCTGAAACATTCTGGCAAATTCTAGAAATACACAACAAATAAGAGTGAGAAAGACAGTTGAGGAAAAAGAGAAACAACAAGACGTTATTAATTTACGACTTCTTTGTTGTACACGTTAGCGATGAAAACTGGAAGTGCTTATTGACAAAACCAGTAGCATAGAATAGTATATTTCGCACCTAGGGCCGAAAATGTGTGTTTGCCGGCTCGAGATCGCGGTTTTCAAGTTCGAGACGAAGTCGAGAACTTGAAGCGTTTGAGAGCCGGCAAAACATTTTTGCCCGTGTTGCGAACGCTATTTTTCGCCACACCACAAAAAAACAAAACAACAATGTTAAGTTGGAAATTTTGAAAGCGAAATTTTAAGGCTATGGTACTTGCAAGAATACAAGGAACGGCTATCACCTCTTTATCCAACCTACAGCGCTCTGGGTGGGCATTTTGTCAACTACTACAACTGTACGCCAAAAGGTTAGTTGGTTAGGTTTTTTGTTGTTATTCCTGTTCCTGATTCAAAACCTGCATAAAAAAACCAAAAACCTAACCAACTAACCTTTTTATACCAACAGTAACCTTCACCAACAGTTGCAGTAGTAGACAAAATTCCTAAAAACAAAAAACCAATAACCAACCAAGAGAGGTTAGCAACAGTTGTAGTAGTTCACAAAATTCCCACCCAGAGCTCTGTAGGTTGAATAAAAAGGTTCTTTTGTTTGATATCAAAACTACAAAATATTACATATTAAGTTATAGAAAGTGATCATTTTTGACATTTTAAATACTACGTACATATTAAATTATAAAAAATAAACATTTATTGATGGTTTAAATCTTTTTATTTTACATAAAGGTTGGAAGGATTAATTTTTACAATCATAACTGCTGTATCCAGACACGATCAGCTGTCATTCAAGGTCATTTTCTTTTCCGCCCTAGGGCGGTAAACGTTTACAGACCTCGTCGGAAACCAAACACTTTCGGCCTCCATATGACGCACGAAAAACAGCTCATTACGTCCTAGTGTGGCGAAAAAGTGATTTTCTTCTTTCTTGTGTTCCTAAATTAACAATAGCCTAATACTTGTTGGAAAATGATAAAATTATGTATTTCTGAACATCTGAAGTCTAGAGTAGCTAGACTACTAGATAATTATTATTATAGACTCTCTCTAATAATATTAAAGCTTAGTATAACCCTCATTTTTATAAATAGATGGGTTGACTCTCGAAATTTTAAAATTTCGTAATTATTTTTTGCATTATTTGAGAGTATTATTTCAGTGGAACTGTATGAGAAACCCCAAATAGTATAAATAAATTCAGAATCATAAATAAACCATATATAAATATAATCATAGAAATTTAAAATAATTCTTAAAAACTATTTTATTTTTGTTTTCTTCTTTTTCTCAAGTCAATTATTATAGCAATGCACACAGGTCCGTACTTACGATATATTGGACTCTCCTCTTCAGTTGATGAGTTTTCAAGCTGGAATTATTTTGAAAACACTTAGAATTATAAAATTGCCAAGTAGCAAAGTAAATTGGCAATCAAATCACATCAAAAACTCATATTAACAACATTATGTCAACATAATTGAATATCAGAATAATAAAATGAGCTATTTGTGCTGTTGTCAATGTCCACAATGGCGGTAGACTCTAACATTATTTGTAACATTAGAAGGAAATTCGAAACTGTATAATGCCTTATTTCTATTTCAGAAATTTATTGCATTGAATTTGGAAAAATTAGTCTGTAATTTATTAATATTTGCATTATACTATTAATTTATTTTGCACTGGATTCAATAAATTCTGGGATTAGTGGATAGAATCAATCACTTGAATCGAATTTAAATTAACTGGAAGAAATTTATTTATAGATATTATGTTAGGTTAGGTTAGGTATGAACCTGAGTGAACGAAAAAAGATAGTAATAGATAGTTAGGTCAGATATGAACCTGAGTAAACGAAAAAAAGTTCTATCAAATTTTATTAAATGAGTGTTGGGATTGGTAATATTTCATGATGAAACCATAACTCTTCAACTTTGTTAGTTATTTACAAGTTTTCTACAATATTTTGGAATGTTCCATGTTGAAGTCTCTCAACATTATATAGTGAGTGATGAACTACATTACAGTATGATAGTCGAATTAAGTGCCACAATTAAGTGAAAAAATGAAATAATCATTTTTGTATTTTATTAATTTTCTATTTGTTTTGAATCACCAGGATTTTTGGTATGTAAATTGTAATTGATTTGTGGTTTGTAATTTTGTTGAATGTTGGTTGATAATTTTAGTGGTAGTTTATAAAAATTTGAACTTAACAGAAACAGTAAATCGTTGAAATTTGTTTCATCTAGTCTTGTACACACATAGTGTGGTACTGATTCCCTGTTGCATTCTAAATCCTATTTTAAATTTGGGAGAGTGTAATAATTGATATTTTTCCAATGCTTTAAAACTCCTTCAAACTCCACCACAATTTCCAGCTATAAAAAGTTTTGGGAGACTGTCTGCATACTCATTTTTCCAATAAGTTTCCATAAATTTGGAACCTTCAATTTTTTCAATTCACCATTCTGGGAAGAAAACATTTATAATAGCTAAGATTATCAGGTCAATCGTTCATTTTTACAAAAAAATTAAAAAATGTAAATCAATGTTATGTTATTGAGATTAGTGTGATATGATTATTTACTAATTAAGAATATTAAAAAGATGAAAATGCAATTTATGTAATCACAGGAGGCTGTGAAATAACCACATTTGTATTAATCAAAGTTAGATTTCAAATTTTAATACACCTACATAACTTTTTCTACTCTCGATCATTTTCAATAAATAAAGGTACGCCAGCAGAGCTGATTTCATTAGTGTGGATAGTATGAAAAAAGTTATTGGATCAAGTTTTGAATTTCTCTTAGATTCTTACATTTCTTTATAAGTTTTGTTCAAGTATTCCTGAAACTTTTCACGTTAATCATGCATTTGATTCATATATTTGTTAATCATTCCCAATCTTAAGTCTGTAGGCCTACACAACCTTTTGACATTATTTTATACATCAGTGTTTGTACCGTATCGGAGTATTGAGCTATTGAATTGTTTTTTCTGTTTATTCTTTAAGTAAATCCCTCATAGTACAGTTTATAGCTCCCTTCTCCGAGGTGTACCTTTGCTCCATGAATTATATGTTTTCAAAATATTTTTTTAAAGATTTGGCAAAACAGATTCTTGAGAACAATAGGCTGAAAAAAAATTTCTGTTTCTTTGCAATATTTACTGCAATATTCTAGATATTTCTTGTAATCTCAGATAATTTCAGATATAAGTAACATTATTTAAGATCTCTTTAAAAATTCTCGTTTGACAAATTGTTTTGAAGTTTAATGCTTTAAAAAAATGATATTAGTAATCTAGTTTTCCAAAAAATGACAATTTTCTACTTTAAGCACTTAGCCTAGACTTCACAAAATTGATAGGATAAATCAGAATACAATATTTCTTAAATTTTATATTTTACTTATTGATAAACTGAAAAATTAATAAGGCTACTTGGTGTAATATACAACATCGTTTTCCAATTTCTTTAGGAGACACCAACTTAAACAAACTATTATAAGTGCACATTTTGAATTTTAAACCAACAGTCTTGACAGAAATGAAGGAAACTGGTATTAATTTCTCGAAAACTATCTTGCTTTTAACTAGAATTTGAGTTAACTGGAGAGTTATGAAGTTGTTATTGGTATAATAAACCTGACAAATTTAATAATTTAAATTTAAAAAGTGAATGGAAAGTTAATGGTTAGTCTTCAAGACTAGTTTTAAATTATGTATAAAGAAAGTTGAGACAACTTGAATCTCAAGTAATACGTAACATTTAATCGGCTGGAAATTGAAATAAAATAATCTTGATTTATTTCCATAATTCTAAGTGTTAATAACTTGAATGATTTAAATATGACTCCTATGTCATTATTTATTCTGAAAAGTTTAATTTAAATATGATTTGTCAGTTTTTGAGCATTTTGTATTTATTGCAATATGTTTAATAATTTATTATAAATAATTTTGATTTTTGCAGGGAGATGGAACATTTGAGGGATTCAAGGGAGAGGCAGTGAGTATTTGAAGAAAATTTATCAGAATCTGCAGGAAAATTGAGTTGAACTTGCTTTTGAAATTGATAACCCTCGAATTATCTGGATATATTTTTTCTGTGCCCAACATCTAATTTACTACCCATTACTGTAAAATAAGTTTGAGTACTGCTCTTCGGGCCGTATTTATGAAAGCTCCTTCTGGTTCTCTTGACTCGAGGAGCTCTTGAAATGCCTTTATAAATACATTACATTTCAAGAGTCCCTCGAGCAATATAACTAGAGAAACGTTATTAATACTACATTCAAGTATGAGTTACTACAAAACGTCACATGCGTACATAGCAGTTAGTTATGATTCATTTTTTATATCAACCCATTATTTTTTCCAATTTCGTCGTGATGGCGCAGTGTAGGATAGGCTACTCTAGTACTATGGTACCAGAAATGTCGTGTTGTTATAATGTAACAAAAAGAAGAATTAGCAAAAAGCATTCCTAAATTTACTTCACTGGTGCCATGGCTGAACTATAACTAAAAGGCCGGAATATGGCAACGCTGCATTCGCACTGACAATTGAATAGCTCATATAATCACTTGCCGTAAGTGATTATAATCACTGGTTCGGAACCCACCTAACACTTAGAGTGTTAGGTTACTCATCAATCACCAATCACCGTAATCCAATTGATGATGCTCAAGTCTCAATTTTATACTGATAACTTGCAAGTCAGCTGTCTGGTTTGCTATTATTCTACTCTCCCGGCCTATTTGGTGATTGCTACTTTGGCACTGTATTAGGAGTATGATATCAGTATAATAGCAATGTTTAAAATATTAACTTAGTACAGTGACAGTTTTGTAACAACTATAGTCGAATAATGTTTAATTTATAATAAATTAAGCTTTTTATAGCAGTAGACAAATATTCTGTTGCTAATCTGTGCAAACCTTAAATTGCAGTATTAAACTTAAGGGTGAAGCTTGCACAAACTATCACTGTTGTAAATTCAAATTATATAATATATTTGCTATGATATTAAATGAATGTTGTCAGACACTAGATCCATCGTAGTTTAGAGCACTCACCGCAAAAGAGAAGGTCCAGGGCTCAGATCTCGGTGGTGGCGTGATTTTTTTGGCTATTAGCATTCATCAGGTTTTTACGTAACTATCTGTTAATGTTGTCAATACTCGTGAATTAAAAGTCTTCACCTTCAGTACATTTGATAGAATTAAAATGAGAATTCGAAATTTACTAATAAATTTTATTAATAAATAGAATCTAGTCATCTTCCTTCAAAATTGTTAAATTAATTGATAGATTTCTTCTGAATTGTAAATTTTATTCTCTGTCGTCCTTCAAATTAGTTGTTCTATCAATTGATTGTTTTGATTACTGTATTAGTCATATTTACAGTTCCACATCTTCTAGTTCAACGCAATGTTGTATGGTTTGCAGCATTGCCATCTTGGGGCATGCCTTGTGTTCTGGCGACCTGGCGACCAAATATGTTGAACTAGTTTGCATGTAGCAGTCGAGATGTGATCTTTGATTTTGTATCTCAATCATAAATCAATTTAATAAATTTATTTTTGTTAATTCATAAAAACGAATAACAGGCTATCGATATTTATTCCCTTCAATAAGTGTTCATTATTAAATGCAGGTGAAAATATCTTCCATAACGAAATACTTTTCAAACAATCGATTATTGAAACTTGACACAGTATTTCTGGCCGAAAATATATTTTTTAAGAAGCTTGAATGCATCATAAATAAGTTAATCAAGTCAAAGCTAAAACCACTCATAAATACTCTGTAAGTTTCAGTATTAGAAAGAGTTTGATAACATCTAGTATTTTAGTGGAATATTTGTCAATAATAATTGACAATTATTGATGTTTTAATAATTTTCCTGTAAAATTACAGATAGTCGGCCCTCCCGGACCTCCAGGACCCCCAGGAGCAGCAGGATTACAAGGACCCCCTGGAATTAAAGGAGACAGGGGCATGGATGGGGCAAAGGGGGAGCCTGTGAGTATATTTTTATCAAGTTTTACCAGTCTTCTATAATTTAGCATTAGCTAAATAAGCAGAAATCATTATGAAGTGAAAATTATATTCTGCAATGTATTCCATGACTAAGTACTTGATGAACATTCTAATAACGTAACTGACACTTTGTTTGAACTATGATTTTACTTACTTAAACTGGGGGAATGCATGTCTCCTTTTAGCTTCACCTCAGAAGTGAAATGCATTTCTCCAGTTGAAGTGTAATAGCCATTTCGCATTGTTGTAATTCTTCCTTAGACAGTAATTTTTCCATGAAAATAATGTCCCACTCGAATTTCGCAACCATTAGTTGCAGTTATTTATGCAGTTACATAAAATCAATTTTTCTGCAACGATCCTCATATTTTGTGTGGGCTCAGATTTGAAGCAATGTTGTATTTCTGAGAAAGCTTTACTACAATTAGATAAAGCTATCACACGAATAAGTAAATTTTAAATTCACTGGCAGAGCATTTGCAACAATTATCGACATAACTTAAATATATTTAAAACTTGAAATAAATCAAGCTGGAAAAATACATGGACTTCAAATAAATCTTCATTGACCATTTAAAGTCTATTTTTTGTTAATAAAAACTTAAAAAACTCTTTCAAGTGGAAATTGTGTCTCAAGCTATGGCGTGACGACCATATATGTTAGTGGAAACAAGATGGATCTTCAACATCACTATTTTTTCTCTATATATTGCACAAGCTGTGTACTTGTAAATTATAATTATAATATTGCTTTGTTTCTTATGTACAGGGAGAGAAAGGATCAAAAGGTGACCCAGGGCCCATGGGATTACCTGTAAGTATATCCCAGAAACCCATATGGTAATTTATATTATCTCTTCTATGGTAAACACATTTTCGCAAGCTACAATAGGGCTAGAAAAGTGCTCAACCACTAACTTCAGGCAGAAAGTACCGTGTAACTGAAAAAAATTTCTCATATGAAAGTTTTTATTTAATATTTTGCAACTTCACAATATTTGGGCGTTTGCGAGTATGCTTCCATTTATGTTCTGTATTTAGGTTCAATCAATAAAAAGTAAATGTGGGTGTTCCCTATGACTTGCATTTAAAATAGAACTTACATTTGCGATTAGTATTGAACGCGTTTCAGGACCCACGCATGCGCTCTCTGTTCGCTGAGAATGGCACTCAGGTTCTTAAATGCGTCCGATACCACTCACAAAATATGTAACTTATGTTGTGAATGCGAATTCATGATCATTTACACCGATTATTACCAAAAGTTCATGTAAGGATGACAACCACAGAACAAAAATAGATTAGCTTGGTCAATTCTAGCTTCAATGCTCAATCCTACTTTGAAGTTGTATAATAGTTACTGAATTATGTCCCTATTCGAACCTCGCAACCATTAGATACACTCATTGTTTGCCGAATGATAGCCACATACGTTTTGAGGCCTGTGCGTGGGTAATGAGATAAATAATGAGAAATTGATACTTCCAAGCCTGAACGAGATTCGAACACGAGACCTCAAGAAACAGCAGCTGACTGTCGTATTTCGATTCAAAGTTATTCGTTTACACGATGGTATAGTTTTGAAGTTCAAAAAAAATTTGTAAACATTGATAACAGATAGGAGATACCGGAAAGTACGCAATTCCTATGTAAGCTGTTACTGGTCAAAAGTCACCTACGGTAGTGAACTTACGTGCTTACACGTAATGAGGGCATGGCTGAAGATGAAATGAAAGGCAGGAAGATTTTCAGCCCAAGGAGAAATTTGGATGAAAAGCTGATGTACAATACCAATTTTGAAACAAAGAATATTGTAGTTTTTGGGACTAAGATTTTTTAAGATAAGTCCTACACTTGGAAGACTACGGTTATGGAGTATAAGACAAGCCAGATCAACAATTATTATATTACCATTATATTATCGATATTACTATATTACTATTCTTATACACTAGTTACCATAATTTATTTGAAATAGTTGAAGTGAAGCTGAATTTTGATCTGAAAGGAACTCTTATTATTTGTTAATATTAGAATAATATTATTAATATTACCTATTATTTTTATATTATCAATTTTACCTATTATTTTTAATATTTTTAACACCACACGCAGTCATAGTTAATTGATAGTAGTAAGGTTTTAATATAATTGATATTACATATTATTTGTAATATTTTAAAATTATTTTTTAATATTTCGATATTTCCAAGACTCTTCAGAAACTGCGGAAGCTTGTTCCAGAAAGCCCTGACAATACAACTAGGTTTTTGTTCGAATAACTTACAATTCTGACTCACAGATACAGATACAAATGGCATTACTTGTTTATAGATTCCAAGAAAATGATAAGAATTAATAATAGTTTGAAACACAGATATACAACAATTATATCTAAATAATTTTGAAAATCCAATTACATACCTTAATGAATGAATAAATATTTATTTTTGACACAAGTAGGTACAAATGAGGGTGCAGATACAAAACGTGGAGATTGAGATCCAAACTACTTCTAATTCCATTTCGTCACATCATCATCATCATCATCATCATCATCATCATTTACTAAACCAGACACAAACAAACTTCTCAATTTATTTGAGAGCTGTAAGGACACATTTGTATCAAATACAAGCCCAAGGCATTTCATTTATAAATTGGTATAAAAAATGACACAAGTAAACACATATTGTTGTAATGAATAGAAAAATCAGTAAAAATACATCTTTCTTGTCAGACAATGCAGGTAAATAGCAGAAATAGTAGATATCTCTACAATTAGAGATATTAGGGTTGAGTGTAAGAGAGGACCAGAAGTTCTAACTTCTAAGTCAATCAATCAATCAATTAGAATTATTAGAGGATTTTTCTGCTTGTCTTAAACTCCATAACGGGAGTACTCCAAGGACTAATCCTAAAAAATCTCCGTCCCCTGGCCCCAACATTCTTTGTTTCAAATTTGTATTCTACCTCACCTTTCCATCTAAATTTCTTCTTGGGGCAGACAATCTTTCTAACTCTCACTTTATCTTCTTTTGTTGTAGTTTACGTTGTGTAGTATAAGAGAAGTCAGATCAACAATTGTATACAATATTACCATTCTTATTCACTAGTTACCTCAATTACAATTTTAATTATTTGTGGGGAGGTTCGATTTTTATCTAAATTTGTATTTATTCTGGACAGAATTCCGAGCAATGAGTAATTTACCTATTTTCTTGCCTCTACTTATCAATAATGAAATTATAATATTTTTTTTTAATACCTTTAGAATCAACTGCCCAAGGGCAGAAATAATTATTGTTGAAATAATTATCATCTAGTATACTCGTGAGAGCTATGATACAAAACATACCATCTGGTGTACTCAAGAGGTAGTTTGAGAAAAAACTCTTTGTGAGTGTTCACACTTTTATTAACGTGATCTAGGATCAAAAGATCATATCTGGAACCATTTTTGTATTGGTGATTGTTATTATGTGGTAGATATCAATAATGAATAAAATTATACACACAGTCACATTTATTATGAATGGACGAGATTCTACAGTCTCAGCATTCATTAAACTTTATGTTTACGAGATACCTTGTTCCGCACCAGGTTCCAGTAGTTTTTTTGCAAGCCACAACGTGCGCTATCAGAGAGGAGAAGGGGTTTTCTGCTGAGGTCAAGTATTCAAGGCAATGTAACGCCTACTTTATAGACAAAAATATTTCCACTTCTATTCATAACGATAATTTTGGTTCATATTTGATTTTTTCGAACCTAGAATCTAAGCGTATAATGACCAAATCAGGTGAGTGATGAGTATACACCAGATATTTAATATGTTTAAGATTCAAAGAAAGCTGTTAGGTGTATAAAAAGAGTAAATAGATTGAATTCATGTAGGCCATTGTTCAAGAGACTTGGTCTCCTAACTGTACCCTGCTTATATGAGTATGAAGATACTTTATACGTAAAAAAAGTTATATTGACCAAAATTTTGACGTACACGTTTATAATATTGGTAGAAACAACAAGATACCCCAGTTTTTGAAGAGTCTTTTAAATATAGAGATATTTAAAAATCTATTGAAAAAAATATTAGTTGATTAAGCTTTTTATAGTGTACAAGAGTTCCTTTCACATCAAAATTAAGCCTCATCCCAACTAATTTATATAGTAAGTATGGTACCTAGTGTATAAAATTGTATATTATTGTTGATCTAACTTGTCTTATACTCCTTAACTGGAGCACTAGAGTCTTCAAGACGTCATCTACAAAAAAATGATATATATTGACAAAAACATGTTTATTGAATCATTTTTTGCTTGATTATTATGATTATGTTTGTTTTAGGGTTTGATGAGTAATTCTATCCTAGTCATTGACAAAAACAAGTTTATTAAATAATTTTTCGCTCTATTGTTGTGATTGTTTTTTTCTCAGGGTCCGATGGGTCTGAGGGGGGAGGCTGGTAGGCCAGGAGACATCGGCAAACCCGGTCAGACGGTAAGGCCTACATTTTCCTAACCGCTAAGCGAAAAGCGCGCATAATACCAATAACAGACTAACAAAAAAAAAAACAAATCAAACTGCCTCCCAGCACCCATTTCACCTCACCAAACACTAACATCATCAGCAAATTGTCAATTGAGGTGTCAAAATTAATTACAAAATCATGTTTTTGTGTGTTATCGAGTGTTCTAGTTCTAACACTGCCCAGATAAGTCGCATTACTGGATCTGCGCTTCAAAAAATCAAATAAAATCTATACAAAAATAAACTGGTGTCTGGTAACGTATAACATCGCTTTTACATACTTGAGAAGTTTTGAAACGAACAGACATTATTAATATTAAGTATAGCGATTTTTATACTATGTAAAGTAAGTGTATCACGGTAATATTTCCATCCAGTTTTATGAAAATGTACTTATTACAATAATAAATATTATCTTTCCCAGTTGATTTAATTGTCGTAAATATACTGTATTGTAAAATGTATATGTATAACTTAGTCCATTTTTATAGGCCTGTAATGAGATTAGTCATTTGATGTTTAGTTAGAATGATTTTTGTACAGTATTTGTAAAATAGTGTATTTTATTTGAGAGGAATATTATGTTGAAAATTAAAGTTGTTTTATACCATTTTGGGGTACCGTAGATTTTAAAATCATTGTATGCAATACTCAGAGGTTATGATGTTTTTAATTACTTTTTCCACAAGTATATCTCAACCATAGGCTTGTCCATAATAGTTATTTTAAGTTTAGTTTCTAAAGATTCCTAAATGATGAATTAAATCAAATTGATCTTTCTTTTTGAAAACAAATATTAGTTCTGAATTAGCATCAAGTTTTTTATTCAATCCCATACTTTTTAATGTTAATATTATACGTATTACAGCAGGAAACAAACAATAATTTATTATCAATGTAGTCACGCAGATTCCATGAGGACAAAAGCCATATTACCATATTAATTTGTAACCTCTAAACTAATTATTTTAAAAGGAGCGCAATCCTTTTAAGTCTTTTGTCAGCTGATTCATCGCTCAAATTCTTTATTATATATGAATAAATAAATTGAATTTGAAAAATTATCAAATGTAATTAAAAATATTAAATCTTTTAATATTTTAAAATAGAAGCATTTCCATGTGATTTACAGAAAAGCCAAGTCTGCTTTCACAATTTCAAATGCATATTATAGGTCTTCTGAATACTAGGCCTTCATGAGTAGTACTGTAGTAGTAAGACATGAAAAGTCTCATGTACTCATTTTAAACAGAATTTTCAATAAAATTCACAATTTATAACAATGTTAAAACTAATGACTGAAGCCTAGCGAGATCTAAGTTACATCAATAATTTTGTTCTGACACGTAAAACTGGTGAACTGTTGAAATAGTAATTATCCAGTGATTTTGTGGCCATTTTTCATGGATTTAATTTCTCGAATCACAAAAAAACGGCAACTTTACTAAATACTAACAGTTTCTCTGTAAAACACCAAATGAATGCTTATAATAACCGGTTGAATTCTATTCCATCTATAGTTTCTGTCCTTGTCAGTTATCTGAATCGATTCTCAGTGCTAACTTTAAAATACTTTTGTAAATTTACTTTCGAATTTGATTGCTTTTGTTTTTCAGTAGAGCAGAAATAATTTTATTCAGATGACAAAGAAAAAATGTCGTTTATGTGGATTTGCTTATCAGGTTTCTCCAAATTGGAAACTTGAGAAAGTATGCCAGATCTTGTAAACGAATGTAATTTTAATAATCAATCATTCCCTTTATCACCATGTTAATAATAATTATTATTACCAGTCTATCATCGTTGATTTTAACTATCGGTAATTTTATAATACTGTTGACATTTCTCTCAAATACGGTGCAAGCATTAGAAGAGGATTTTCTAGCTAACCTTTATTTTCAGCTAATTCCTTGATTTTCCTTCACATTTTAAACCACGTATTAAATTATGAAACAAGAATCAAAAACTATTTATATGGTTTTTGATGTACAGGAGCTTCTTTCATGATTCATATTATACCAAACTATCACTCATGATTATATTTATTGATTAGATTTTCAATGTTCTGGTTATATAACATGAAATAGATAGTAAATTTCAAAATTATTTTTAAATATGTACAACTCAGAGCATCTCTGCTGTGCTGTACCATCCTTTTTGTACGTGGGATATTTGTATAATATTTAAAATAATAAGGTAGCACTCTTTTTATTTAAAAAAATATCTATTACATTTTATATACCGTAATATATTTTCATCTCTAAATTTATTTTATTTAACCCTTTTATTTGAAGAGAACAAATATATTTAAATTCGTAGACGAGTAAGATGTATGCGATAGAGAGAGTGAGTGAGGCAGAGTGAGTGGGAGATTTGTTGGAAAGAAAGCATGTAGTTATATAAGTGTAAATATAGATAATATTTACTATGCCATTCAAGGTTTCTATGTGTTAGAATTAATTTGTGATGAGATCTATTTCTTAAGTCAATGTTCAAATACTAATTTAAATTTTTTCTCTTTCAATGTTAATTTCAATTAATAAATTGTATGTTACTGATTGTAAATAAAAATATATTCTACCATTTTGAAAAGGTATGATACATTAATTTAACTCTATCAAACTATACATGTATTTATATTTACTATGTGAAAATCAAAGTACAAGAAAGCAGAAAGGATTAATGTTATTGTTGGATAAGTGTGTGTGTGTGTGTGTGTACTTAATAGGAAGAATAGACTGAATAAAATAGACTCATTAAGTGAAACTTTTGAATTGGAATCTGATACTTTAAAAATTTCCAACCTCCTTTATCTAGTTTTGATTTACAGAAGCCTTCCCATCAATATTTATGTTTTCAGCTGTTCTGATAATTCATGTATTGAATTGGCTATCAAATTTAGATTATTATTTATTTATAATAATACAAATTGAGCATAAATTAATGATCACATTTCATAGGTGAATAAAAAAAAAATTGTTGTACTTAAATGTTTGTGGATTCATTGAAAAGACAATTTAATTTACAACACATCACAGTAGCCTACAATAGCTTTCTGCATGGGCACCTATTCTTCTAATTTTCAACCAACCTTGGCCTTTACTGGACCACTGCAACTGCTTACATTGTCACAAAGCAGGCGGTGATCGTTGGTGGTCTTCTCAAATTCTAGCACCTATACAAACTGTTGTTACAATAATAGGCGCGCTAGTGCAGTTATTTTTCTTTACAGGCCACCTTTGAGCTGTGCTCAATGCTCATTCTCTTAGGTTGATGTTTATTGAGAATTAGAAAGATAATGAATAATAAGACGAAATTGTCACAACCACATTTATTAAAAAATTTTGAGAAACTAGTTTCGGTTGTTATACCATTATCAATCTCAATCAAACTCCATTATGGATACCTTCCACGATATAACCTTCGCCACTACAAAGAAAGAATTAGAAAGAAAGGTACTGTAGGAATGCATTGAACTTTTTAGTTGTGTTGTAGTAAATAAAACTGTCTGAAATTGTCTTTTCTATGGATTCAAATTTACGTTGCACATTGATTTGCTAGTTTTTTATTCATCCCTGAAATACGCTCAATAATTTATGTTCATCCCGTAGAACAACAAAAAACTAATGCAGTAATAAATGAACATAATCAAATCGAAATTGCAATTTATTGTAAAAAATAAGTTGATATGTTTGGCATTATTATTTCTTTTTCTATAAATGTTTGAAAAAATCAAAATAAAATTTAGTTTTGAATAAGCTTGAGAAATAATTTCTCTCAAAAATAATTTTTCAATCTTATTCAAAACAAAATTTTATTTTGATTTTTTCAAGCATTTAAAGAAAAAATAATCATTCCAAACATATAAACTCAACTTATTTTAATTATTATCGTAATGAATGAATTAAATGCAGCTATGTATAAACACCATTCAATATTTTAATGTATAGTATGGGCAATGAACTAAGTCGTAGTTGTGCGTTAATTTCATATTAGTTATCCACAATAATTATTTCAACTAATACAGCATATATTCAACATAACTAACATAACTTTAAAAATGAATTGCAGAGGATAGAAATGCGAGAATAACTTATGCACTAAACAAGACCGATAAATAGAATTATAAAATCAAATTTATTCCTTTTAAAAATACACAATTTACATCATATGAGAGCATCGTCATTACAGATTGACACTCATATTACAACAAGTAAAGGAAGTTGATATGCTTATAAATATATCACAAAGCAGCTCTATTACAAATAAATTATTAGAGAACGAGTCTCTATAGGAAACTGGAGGCCTGTGCATAGCTCAAGTTGATATCAACAATTTATATACTCAAGATTGGTAAATCATATAATTAATTACAAAATATGTGAAAACGTATAACTGAACCGATTAAAACAAGATCACAGCCAAGAATTTTAGTAATAGTGTAACTATTGCTCTTCAGTAGTTTTTAAAAAATCTTGCATTATTTGTTAGTTACTGGCATTAACAGTTATTATTTTCTTAATCCAATAATATTGTATTTTTTATCACAGACTTGAGTTTATTCATTTTTTGTTGTGGTGCAGTTGGTTGGAGCGCTTGTCTTTGTTAAGATACACATCTGGCTGGCTTCGTTTCTTGCAGCCTTGAGTTCGAATCTCATTCAGCAATGGATTTTTCCCATCATTCACTCTTTACCCACGCACAAGTCTCAAGACTCATGTGGGCATCACCTGCAATAAAAAAAAAGCATTTTCATTGTACTGTATTAGTTTTTGAGAATGATAAATATTTCAAATTTGAATAACTACTGTTTAATTATCATTTTATTCACCATTATTTGATATTAATCCATTTTCTTGTGTAATTTTTCATCAGTGATTACATAATGATTCTCAACTTGAAAAGTCAGATTCTCATCTTTTCAACAGAGTTCAATTTCTGCCCATTATATTCTATTTATTAGTGGTTAAACTGATATCATGAATGTAGCTTATATTTTTCTACAATAGCTCTGTACAAATTGCATTATATTGGCGAGTTTGTTGTTGGAAGTTGTAATTTGGGTGATTCAACAATAATAATTACATTATTATTATTATTAGTACAGACTGCTTCAACTGTGTCTTGGTACATCAGTATTGTTAGCCGCATTAATTGACGAAAATAGTTAGAAAAGGAGGAAAGAGAGAAGAATTAGAGAGAGATAGCGTGTTTGAAAGTGAGAAAGAGTGAGTGAGAGTTTGAGAAATATTTGTAAGGCCATGGGCAAATAGACCGCAGCAACTATGACGTAGCCTCCGTTAGTTTTTGTGAAGCACAGAGATGAATGGTAGTTCACAAATACAATCGAAAGTGATTTCTAATTCATTGAACGATCAACACTAATGGTCTCCAACTTACCCTCGCTTCTATCTGAATACTATCACTTACTTCCATGCTTCACAAAAATGAACATGGTGACAGCACAGTGAAAGCTGCTGTTTATTTGCGCTAAAGTGTGAAAATTGACACAAATGAATTGTGAATAAAAGAAATTACTTTTCAAAAGTGGTCGAGAGCTATCCAGTCAAATTAGACAAATCAAGGGTATTTTGGGATATTTCTTGATTTCCATAAGCTTTTATCTACAAAAATCTGCAATTGTAGTGGGAAGGGGGGAAGTGAGCTTGATGAAAAATGGCTGATGAACTTCCATTTTGCAATTTCTTGATGTTTTTAATAATTCTATAGAATTTGGAAATGAAAATAGTTTTTCAAAAATTAGTAAATGGCTCTTCACACTTTCATCCCCATTCTTGACGGCTTCATATTACATTTTCCAATTTCCATAATTCTATGAAACTTGGAAATAAAAATTGTTTTTTAAAAACTGAAAACTTATTCTTCAACCCCCCCCCCCCCACACTTCTTTACGATTTCATGTATTTTGTTGGCAATTGGTAGAGAAAGCGTTTGTAATGAGAAATCATTTCAAGCATTTTCAATATTTCCCAAATAAGAAAATATTTTTTGTCTAATTTTACTGGTATGTGAGAAAAAATTAATTATTGAACTTTATCACCATAATAACGCTTGATTTGTCAAGCCGATTAAGTGTGAATGAAAATGTAATAATTAAGTGAATAATTGAACTCAATTCTGTAATATATATTATATAAAATTTAATGATTGTTATAATATTGTATTAAAATTGTAATTTTAAGCTGTACCAGCTGTCATTACCTATTTGTATAAATGTGGAATGCTATTAATTTGACAGTGTTTAATGTGAAAAAATCAATAAAACACAGGAAATTCTATTATAACGAGTCATTTAATTCATGGATTAAAAAGCTTGAAATCAGACTGCAACATCTGACTGTCGAGAAAGACCTGATATAAAATGCATAATTTTCGATGATATTATGGTATGGTATGAACAAAAGAACAACAAAATCTAATAATAAGATATTACATGCATTTTGAAATGAAGGTATCGTTCTTTTTTATAACTGTCATCTGTAAATATTCGATAATTCGAAATAAATTGTATTATTCGTCAGCATATCCAATTTAATTTGAATTCCAAAATTTTTATTCTGTTATTAAATTGCAAATTGTAAGTAATACAGATTGAAATGATTTTACATAATCAACAAGTCTCAGTTTGATTGGTTGAGATGAATATTATTATTTAATCTAATACCGAAACTGACACTGTATTTCTATTTAAATTATGATTTTTACTCACTTATACTGGAGGGATGCATTTCACTTCTAAAGAGAAGCTTCATCACAGAGTGAATTATTCCTCCTCTTCCAATTTAAGTATGTTAGTTCGATTATAAATTAAAAATAGTTCAATTGAAAATAAACCTTGCAATGCATAACTAAGTATAACTATACTACTAATTTAATAATAAAACTATAAAAAAATATAACCAGATAATAAGTTCACAAAACAGGATTTAGTCGCAACAAGTGGCTCTAGTGAACAATGTTTCACAGTAATTTAGCTTCAATCTCATAAATCTCAAAAGAGAAACTACAATATTACAATAATTTTATTTTATTATTATCATCATATTAATTGTAAGCGTTCCGTGTTTAATACTGATTGAAAGAGGGTTTTTTATTTTGTTTTGTTGTGTTTGTAGATTACGTCTTATTCGACATTAATTTATTATTAGGCGTCCAGAAAGACGGCAGGCATGAAGTTTAATACAAATCAGTTCAATTACCCATACACAATATTATGTTGTCAATATCAGTATTATTATAACAATATCAATATTACCAATACCATACTATACACTAGTTGTCACCAAAAATACTTCAGGCTTAGAATTAATCTGGAGGATTAAATCCTCGACAAAGAATAAACTTAAAAAAAAATGTTGCTCTGAATTGGATAAATTAGAAATAGGTACGATTATCACTTTGGTAAGAATTACTAAATCCATTAGAGTGATCAGGTTGTATGAAATTAAATCAATCAAATTAAACTTCATTTGAAGTTTGGTCAGAACTAAGATCGTTAGTTTCTAGTTTTTTGTGCTTGAATTTTTATTCTTCCATTCAAAAAGAAGTTATCCTGAACAGATGTCACTTTCGCCGTACAAGATTATAATCCTTGAAACATACAGGATGTGTCCTTTTACTGTTTCATTTCTATGATAATAATTATCATATTTAATAATCCTCAGCAAGAGGATGGCTCAAGGGACTTTCTACGAGTGACAACCCAATCACTACAACATTTTGTAACAAAATAATAGGAAAGTTGAGTTTTTAATGTACAAATCTGTATGAATGACTTACAAAATTATTATAAAACGTATATTATTACAAAACTATGATGGACGTTCGTTGCAAAGTGTTAGTGAATCTCTATTTTATGTTTAAATTCTAATTTTTGAAACCGATTTTCTCCAATAACTACAAAACTATAACAAAATATTTGATTTTTTCAGTGTAAAAACTCGATTTGCCAGTTCATATTGCTAACTTACAAAAATATTATAGAGCTTGAAAATTTTTTTACAAAATGTTGAGGGACGTCGGTTGTGGAGTGTTTGTTAGTGTATCTCTATTATTTTATGTTTAAATTATTCTTGTCTATTTTTGAAAGCGATCATTTTATTATCGATTTGAACCTTGAGTCTTATTGAATGTAACACAACGTTGAAAGTTGAAAATTCAAGATATAACTTAAGTAAGTTTAAATGAATTTATTATTTCTGTTTATTATTTCATGTTGTTTGCTTTTTTCTTTTTTATTCATTATTATTTGTTTCTTTTCAATTCTCTACTAAAACATTCTTTCTAAGAGGATAGTGTTCTAGGAGGCTCTCAAGGCATTCATGCAGACTAACAACTTCTTGATTCTCATTCTCATTTTTTCACGGCCTCAATTAACTTGATAATTCGGTTGGGTGAGTTCATTTCTTTTGTTTTGTCTTGCTTTGGCATCCATCGCTTTGTATGCTGTCTTTTTATCAGCTTATTCTGTAAGTTATGTTTTGATTGTTGGTGATGTTTAATTTGACTTATTCTTGCATTGCATTTTGTAGTTTTTATTGCATATTTTGTTCTGTTTGTCTCATTGTTTTTGCAAATGTATAGCTTATTGCATGAATTATTATTTTAATATTATGTATATTGTTTGTTAAAGATTTCCTTACACCCTCCTTCTTTAAAATTCGTTCTCGTATCTTATGTTATTAGGCTGTGTTTTCCATGGACAGAAATTTATCAAATTTGTAAGTTTCTTTACAACTATAAATAAATTACTAAAATTTATTTTTATCTTGTCTTATTAGGCTGTGTTTTCCATGGATAGAAATTTATCAAATTTGTAAGTTTCTTTACAACTATAAATAAATTACTAAAATTTATTTTTATCTTGTCTTATTAGGCTGTGTTTTCCATGGATAGAAATCTATCAAATTTGTAAGTTTCTTTACAACTATAGATAAATTACTATAATTTTTTTGTACTTCGAACTTACCGCCGAACAACCCGAGTCCTAAAGCGTGATAAGCAGGTGCTCTACCCATTGCCTACCAAATCTTGTAATTTAAAATAAAATGTTATATTAAACGTTTGGTACTAAAATTCTTCTTTGAATACCGGTAATCATTTCTATCCAATAAAGTATGAAGATTGTGTTTCCATGAATAGTATATTCTGTCAACTTGGGAAAGTAGGTCCCTTGTGCATTGGAATAACTGTTTTTTTTTTTTTTTTTTTTTTTTTTTTTTTGTCAAATTGGTATGTCAAAATTGTGCTAGTGTGAAAGGGCACGTTTCTTGCTTAACACTAGCTCTAGCTGTCTTTCAAAGTTAATAGAGTCTGTGATGTTTTCCATGACGAAATACTTAATGAACAATCTAATATTAAAACTGACACTGCATTTCACTTTTATATAATATTTTACTCACATATATTGGAGATGTTTGAGGAATGCATTTCACTTCTGAAACGAAGCTTCGTTTCAGAAGTGAAATGCATTCAAACATCTCCAATATATGTGAGTAAAATATTATATAAAAGTGAAATACAGTGTCAGATTTAATATTAGATTGTTAATAGAGTATTCTAATATATTAACCTTCACTATCTACATCAGTTTGAATATTGATTTCAATCCTCCAGATTAAAACAAAATAATAGTAGGTATATTTCTGTACATAATCAGATATGCTCAATATCAAAGGCTACTTTCACACAACACAGGTAATCCAACGACTTCCTATTTATATTAGGCATTTAAATTCGCTTGGTATAAGGCATTAGAATGGATTTAGGTATTAATGGGTTTGAATTCACAACAGTATACTTACTTTGTGGACGCGTTTCAGAACCTGAGCCCCATCTTCGGCGAACAGAGAATACGTACAAGACTTTATTGTGCGTTCTATAACTGCTGACGTAGGCGACTACAATGAATTTAAAGTGAGCTTGCACAGTGGAGCATCGATACTGGATGGTAATCATAGCTACAAGAACAAACACATGCTATGGAATGGTGTGTAACATATTGAAGCAGTGTGAATACCTCCATTATACAACATGTGTTTGATTTCGCATTCTTAATGATTATAGGTGATGCTCCACTGTGCAAGCACCCTTACAGTTTTTGTGTAAATTGTGTATGTCTATTGATTAATCAAGTAGGTTGTCCTTCATAAGAATGATAACAATATCATACAGTATTTACAAACATGATCGCACTATCATAGGACAGCTATGTACGAGAAAACTCCTTTAAACTTATTGGGTCTAGGTGAAGCCTTCATTCTAGTTCTTAAATTAATGAGTAGGCTGCCACCAAGGCTGAGAAACTGTGAGAACCAGGTTGAATTCTTGGATTTCTTGTTCCATAACGATCTGCGTTGTTAATATCAACTTTTTGCTGTAAATTTAACGACTAACAATCAGTTTTATATTGTGAATATATCGCAATATATATTTGTTGTAAATTTAACGACTAGCAGTCAGTTTTATATTGTGAATATATCGTGACTGCTAGTTGTTAAATTTACAACAAAATGTTAAAACCATGTTGATTTGCAAAAGCAATTAGAAAGTTGAAAGTATTTGTGTTCACTACAGTGTCCATGGATTCACTGAAGCAATCCAAGTCCAATATACCGGTAGTTCGGAACCCACCTAAAACTGTAGGTCCAACTCATCAATCACCATCATCCAACTCATTACCCACGCACAGGTCTCAGACTTATTTGGGCTTCATCCTCAAAAAAAAAAAAAAATATATATATATAACGGGCTGTTTAAATAACTTTTCTGGTTTTTTTAAAAAGAATTTATACGATTCCTATACTCTCTAATCTAAAGAATCACCAGGATGAGAAAATAAACCATCAAATCAATGAATTTATGTTGTAAAACTAGTGGAATTTCTGTGTGAATTATGTATTTTTTGAAGGGTACTCGACGAAAAATTACTAAGTTATATTCAAGTGTACGACCTTGCTCTGTATTGAAAGCTCCACATTTTCCAGCAAAAACAAAAAGTAACTAGATTTTTATTTCAATGAATTATAAGCTCAACCTTCTTTTAGTCGCTTTGTACAATACAATACAATTGTTTGATATTTGATACAATACCTATAATAATATTGTTGATAAAGTACCGGGACAGGATTTAATTTATTAAACTTGAATAACTTAATAATAAAAATTATTTTCGTAATTCATTAAATATAATATATAAGGCAACTCATGATGATCTTCATCTATCCTAGTAGAATTTATGTCCGCATGAAATATATCTAGCAATTATATCCTATGTATCGCAATGTTTTTGATTTTTCATTCAATTTATTGGGTTTTCTTTCATTTGTATGTACACCATAGAATAATAAATGTCATTGTCTATTCTTTTTATGTTCCTGGTTGAGTTTTAAAACCTGTATTTGTCAGTTGTATGTTCAGATATATTGCTTAATTACTCATGCATCTTGAGAGTATAAAGCCATCTCCGTTGCATAGTTGCCCTCTTAAGTTAAGGTGCTAGTTTTAAAGGTTCTTTATACAATTTGACAAATACTGCTGTTGATTTTATTAGATTCGGCTTTCCAACATCAAATACCTTCATTTATGACACAATTTTTTGTGACTTACATACTGTATTGACCTTTTAGAAATCAGAGTAAACTTGTTTTAATACTAAAAAAGAGCTTTCAATAGGTACTTCTGTTTCTACTATAAATTTAAATATTTGATAAATAGATAAATTTATTAACTTGTCTTGAAGTAGTTTTCAATTCATTTTTTTTAAAGAAATCAAATCACAGAACCTTTTTTTGTTATGTTTGATTTAACATTATTTTTATGAAAACTTTTGCTATTGGCAATACAGCCCATTAATACTAAAATGTCCTATTAAAAAAATCCATTATCAACTCACCACATCAGGTCTTGTTAATTTTATAAATTTTTTACACATTCATTTTTTAATTTCTTCATTTCAAAACAAGTAACTTGCAAATTTGTAAAACTATTCAAATAAGAAAGATCTGAAATGAGAAATGCGAATTTTCCCATGCAACTAACGTACCGTATTTAATTTTATGGTTGTTTGCAACAAAGCTGTATTTATTTACATTATAATGTATTTTTATAACGAGAATTTTCAATGAAACAACACATTTTTTCAATATTGCTTCTTGGAATATTTCTTCTAATAATAAATGTACTGTTCATTAAAGCCTCTTCACCAGAACTTCTCATCTTTAGAAGTAACTTCTTGTAATTCCACAACATTTGACATTTTACTATCAATACCTAAAGTCAACAGAAGTATTGTCGGATGTTTTCCTAGTAGATATTTAACAGTGATTTGTCATTTTGCTGGCATGGTAGAATTTTTTATAGGAATATATACTCTTTATTTTGGAAATGAATTGTGTATTGAAAATGTTGGGCTATCTTTCCATATCTTGTAGGCCTACATGTAATTTGAACTTTTCTATACTTCTAAACTGAAGTCTTCAAGATGTAATATTTTAAAAAAACCGCTTCTAAAATCAACTCAGTTGGTTTTTAATGAATAATACCGATGTTGTTTCAACCACTTCAGTTGATCAGTTACTTATTTAATAATAATAATAATAATAATAATAATAGTTACATATAGCATGTTATAGTTTCGATTGTCGCATCATTTTCAATCTCCTCAACAGTTCGAGATTGAAAATTAAGTGGTATTCGAAACTATAGCATACCTTGTTTTTTAATTGAAGTGGTTCAGACAACATCAGTATTATTCACTATGGATATCTGCCACATCACATCAATACTGAGAAAATCAATCAGTTTAATTATATTTATTCTCTAGAAGGTACTATTATCAATCAAAATTCATTGATCATGAAGTAGGCCTATGGATATTATGTTCAGATTTCTTGGCTAGAAATGACCATTGGCCAAGTCAGAAACTAATGAAACTCTCAATTTTTTGCTGTTGTTAGCGACTACTAAATCACTAATACAGAAAATTTCAATATAAGAAACTTCTAGGGCAGATTGTACTTAGAAAAATATTGTCAAAGATCCGAAATCTGGGGACGGAAACGCTTCGTTACAGAAATTATAAATATGGCGGAAGATCACACTATCATCTATCGATTCACTTATACAGATATTTGTGATGACTCAATTTGGGTTATGAATTGGTTGGGTCTCATGTAAAGTTAGCTATAATGCAAAACCAGTGAGTTTTGATTTAATAAAACCCTAAAGTGTATCTGATTCATATTTTGTTTAACTTGTGACTTTCTTCATAAGGTATTCAAATAAACTGCAAACGAAGTCCTAAAGATTGAGTGCATTTAAATATACTAGGTGACTCCACATTTTGTGTTCAGATTCTCTACAATTCTTGTTCCACAAATTACAGTTTTATTCAACAGTTATGTTTTATCTCTATTGTATATGGAAGTCACATTCAAAATTGGTTAACTTATCATTTTTCTTGGATTTTTTGTTCCATAACGATCTGCGTTGTTAATATTAACTTTTATTGTAAACTTGACGTAAATTATAAACGTTATTGTAAATTCAACTGCAAGTCTTTGAATTTACAATAAAAAGTTAGTATCATTTTTATCCATATTGAACAACAAATCAGTTGATGTTTTCTTTAGTTTTGAATTCCCTGTTTAAGCTTTATTGCGTATTTTTCTGGATAGCATATCTGGAAATCGCTATAGCTGTGTTAGTTATAGACTTTTTAACAGTTTTCATGATTTTTCAGCTCATTTTAGATGAAATCCAACCAACTTAGAATCTAAATGAAGGCACCACAAGTTTTTGAATTAGTGAATAAACTGGGTAATCTGAAACCTTTAACCTCTTTATTTCTGTAAAGAGGCGTGTCTTTACCTATGTTTACTGGGACCTTTTTCATAGTTTTTTCCATTACTAGCCCAAGAAATATTGGTAGGTTACATTGGTAACATTCTGTAGAAGCATGTTCAATTGTTCATGTTCATTCAAATGAGCTTGTACGGTAGTACCGTAGTTATTGATTAGAAATATTTTTTTAAATAAAATTAATCGATTTTTTTCTTTTAAATTGGAAAAAATTACCTTATGAAATAATAGAAATAATTTTTTATGTAATTTGATTCTGTTTCTAGGGGCCCCCAGGCTTGGATGGAATGAAGGTAAGCTCATCTTGTTTCTATTCAACTGAATAAATTAAATATTGAGAACAACCCATGAACTGTCAATATCATTGAAGAATATTGCAGGGAATATATTGTATTGATTATTTTACAATATTAAAGATTGTATTCATAGCTTAAAATCATGTTTCCTCCATCATTGACAATTTTTTTTGATCGTAGTGTTACGGTATGCTAAGTGTTAAATATAGAAAACAATTCCTGGGGAATTTTAAATCATCGATTCAGAGCCCAGTTTAAAGCTTGAAGTCACATTCTATGTAATGATTGAGATTCAAATTTAGGTTCAACAATGTGATTTAAGTAGGCTTCGGTA
The DNA here is from genome assembly GCA_948455865.1 of Conomelus anceps. NCBI lineage: Eukaryota > Metazoa > Arthropoda > Insecta > Hemiptera > Delphacidae > Conomelus > Conomelus anceps. The sequence continues at coordinate 22,888,207 of OX418217.1, forward strand.
GATGTGTAAATTGTGAGACCACCATCATAGCTTATACGACATGTAACATTATTGTCAATAAAGCACAATGAATTATACAATATTACAAAAATTAGAGATACAATAATAATTACTATTGTTATACAACAAGAATAGACAATGCAAAATATGGAACGTGCAGAGTACGTGGTACAATAATACAGTATTATAATTATATCACATTATCTTAACATACTGTACAAAAAATAAATACAGTACAGAGATGAAATAATTATAATATGAGCAGAATATAACTTCAAATATTCGACCTTAATCCTTAATAATAGTAATAATAATAATAATACAAATTAAAAGTAAATAGTTGAATAGATTCATGAGTTTATATGGGCCTCTTTGAAAGTGGGAGTTTTTACTCAAACAGATGTTGAAAAGGACATTTTTGGAATATTTTCTATGGCACGGTATTTGTGGAAAAGTATAAGAAATGACATGCAGAATGTTTAAAAGAGTTGTCAGTTAATACCCGGAAAAATAGCATCGGAGAGTATTTTGCTAATGTTACATTTCCCATTTCATGTTGTTGTGGTGTTTGTCAGAATAATCCCTATATTTATGTAATATATTTTATTTATAGTTTCAATTAATTATATTAGGAAATTCTGTTTGCTTTGTATCGAATTTCATATTATCTTGTAAGTCACAGTGAGCTTGAAATTGTTGTGAAACGTTAAATTTGTATTAATTTTTCATAGCTTAAGATAATCTCATGATTACTTTGTGTTTTGGTTATTTGTATAAAATCTTAATAAGTGTTGATCCAATGGCAGTGAATGGTCAATTTAAGTGACTGTGTAATTGGCTGATAAGAACTTTATAGTTTAGCGCGTCATTTTGATTTTATTCAATTTTGAATTTTCAAATATAAACTTTATTCCGGCTAATATAAGCTCGAACTTTGCATGTTAGTAAACTAACAAAAGACATTCTTCATGACATGTGCATCAACATTTTTTCAAGTTAAAAATCAGAGTCATTGAAAATATATAACTTTACATGAGTAAGGAAAGAATGGTTGAAAAGCGTTGGCCAAGAAAAATGTGCAAAGCAAGAATGGAGGGAAGAAGAGAGAGATATAGGTAGAGGTTGGTATGAGAAGAATGGAGATTGGGAATTGGAAGCAAAATGCAGGTGACCGTTTGGTTTGGAGGCGCATATAGTTGGGGAGGCTAAAGCTCATCCAGAGCTTTAATGCTGGAAGAAGTTTTTTCAAACATGAAACTACCATTATTTGAATAAAACTTTTATGTACAATTCATTCTGTCATTGTTTCTGTTCAATAATTTTATTTAAATGGTTATATTGATGTTTATTCCTTTGTAGGGTGGTCAAGGAGAACCTGGACTAAAAGGAGAGAGAGGAGACCCTGGACTCCCTGTATGTACCGATTCCACCTTTCAATTATCCAATAATTTATAATATAATTAATAGTTTGTAATGTAACATCTCAATGATGGTTGAGTTCATGTGAGCCTCACCAGTAACTGGTGACCTCTGTGATTGGTCTTTTCAAATTCATAAACGTTGAAAAATTTGAGCAGACCAAAGCATTAATTTTTTTAAGATAACGCCTTGAAGACTCTGGTTATGGAGTGTAAGATGAGTCAAGTCAGATATATACAATATTTCTTATTCACTAAAGTCCATGAGAAAATACTTCTAACATGGAATTAGGGAAGCAATCTTCCACCACCACAGATGCTCTGTATCATAGTCAGGCGGATGTGAGAAAGAGAGGAGAGTTGAACCTGCGCACAGTAGAATACGCATTGTCACTTCTCTGTTGTCGTTGTGAAAAGTGGAGTGAATGCTGCTATGTGGTGGGGGTGAATTGTAAGGGATAGAGCATCGGACCTCTCTCTCTGCTGTCTTGGTCTGTGTTGGAAGTATTTTCTTGCAGACTTTAGTTACATGATTATAATTTCAATTTAGTTGAGGTAAAGCTCAACTTTGATCTGAAAGGATCTCTTAATCAACTAGATATTTTCTCAATATTTTTTTAATAATTCAATATTTTCCAAACTCTTTAAGAAACTCCAGTGCCGTAGCTTGTTCCTACCAATATAACTAGGATTTTGTTAGAATAAAATACTATTGCGACTCATTAAGTGATAGTCTCCTGGCTTTGTGTATTATAATTATGTACGTTAAGATTTTGGTTTATATCTCTGGTTTTTATATGATACAAGTGAGACTAGGCGCTGGCAAGATTAATACATTTCTCCAATAAATAGGGACTGGAAGATAGTAAATAGCCTTCAATGACAATCTAAATTCACTCCTCATCATCGATTTTTCTCATATGTTTAGGTTAGGTTATACCTGGCATTTTTACATTAAAAATAAGCCGTTTTATTCAAGGTTATGAACTCTGATAGTCAAGTTTCATCAAATTTTTTAATAATATTCTCTGTTATGAAATCTGAAAAACATTTTTAATTTCAAGAATAAAATGGAATACGGTATGCATTGATCCCCATGTAATAGGGTATCTTTCCTATGAGTTGGAAATTTCAATGTACATCCACAGCCTCTGTCTGGTCTATGAGTATATTTCGGGCAAAAATGTCCTCATTAGAAATATAGAAGATAAGTACTTCATGAATATAAAGAGTAGAACCATAAGGAGTTGCTTTCTCTTTCAGAGAGATTCAGGGCCGTATTTATGAACCTTTCGAAGTTTCTTTGTGGATAAATCTTTCATAAATATGGCCCTTATTCAAGTTAGTACGGTAAAAGTTAATCCTTTCCATTAAGAATTTATGTTAAAAAATACTGAATATCAAGATTCACATCAACAAGATAGCATACCAACGTTTTTTACTCAATACATCATAATTTTGAGATTTTTCTACATTAAATATATTTTTCCTAAATATTTTTTGTTCTGTTTTCAGGGCACAGATGGGATTCCAGGTACAGAGGTACTATGAGTATTCCGTACTTAATTTTATTTCGGTTTGGTTTGTATATTCACTTTTCTCTGCATGATACAGTTCACATCGTGTTCTGGCCATTTGATATTATCTACAATATTGAATTTCGTCTTACCCCACATAGATTACAAGTTAATGAGTTAATTGTTCGCTTTTATAGTGTTCAAACATTACACTACTCGATTAGGGAGTATTTTCACAGTTTTCCTGAGCCAGAAAACATTAATTATTCAGAAAAAACTGATACTATGAGCAAGGCAAAGGAGAAAATGTGCTCCCCCCCCCCCCCTTGAATAGCATTCTTCTTATTCTTTAATAAACAAATCTTATTCCAAATAATTATTTGTCTAATTAAGTTTCCAATAAACTACCTCAATGTTTTTTAAAAAAGACTGGAAAATATTCAATTGAATACACAGCAATAGTTCTCTATCTGGAGTTCTCTACTGAAAGTTTTCTATCTGGAGCGAAAATGATTGGTTTTATCAATGTCGAATAATCGTCATCATAATGATGATTTCATGGTTTATGCATGTGGTGCAACTGTAGATTATTGACGGCCGCTTTAGATTTCAAATTTGTGATTGTTTCTTATTAGACATCTGTGAATGATTTCATTGTGTATATTGTACATTTTTCTCGAATTTCTTGCATAATTCAAAAGTAGGTATTTCATATTTTCCCAGTTGAAATGATGTACAACAATAACTAATATTGTACTTTTTTTTCGTAAATATTTTCACTTAGACGACTTGCAGAACTGTTTAAAATGAATAAGAATTCTTGGATTTCATGTTCCATAACGATTTGCGTTGTTAATATTAACTTTTTATTGTAAATTCAACGTCTTGCAGTCAAATTGAATAATTTAAAATAAAATTTAATAAATAAGAAATTGGAATATTTCTTTCTTAATTGTGGCAGAACATGTTTTCGGGCAAGATGCCCATACTTAGTGCCTTGGTGCAGAATGCTGATCCTGCCCGAAAACATGTTCTGCCTCAAGAAAAATATTCCAATTTCTTATTGTTCAGCATGTAGTTCGAGTAAAAATATTACTATTCTACTCGCAGTTTGTCATGAATCAACAATATACCAAGTTACGTGCTTTTGATCCTTTGGAACTCTTAATGTCTGTTCAGATCATTCTTCATACATTACTTATTATAGAAAGATAAATTATACTACTGTTAAGACTTCAATTTAATATTTTATTGAATCTAGAATATATTTATTTAATTTCCATTCCATATTTTGTTTTCCATTATAATTGGTTTTTGGACTTATTGAATGTGAATGTGAATTCTCTCTGCTTTCCTTTTCAATTCATCAGTTATAAAGTTCAAATCTGTGATGTTTTCCATGGCGAAATACTTCAACAATCTAATATAAAAACTAACACTGTATTTCTATTCAAATTATGATTCTTACTCACTTATACTGGAGGAATGAAGCTTCAAAGGAGAAGCTTCATCAGCCTCTGTTTGAGAAATACAGTGTCAGTTTTGATATTAGATTATGAAGTTCATTTTAAAGTAAATATTCCCTAAAAATGCAAGTACCGTATTACAATTGGAATCGATTCGGCTGTCATACCCTGATCCAAAAATTGGTTTACCTGTGAACAATAATAAAGTTATAATGCCATATTCATTCACATCAAATTGCATAATTAATTATTGAAGAAAAAGAGAAAACAAAATTAAAAGTAAGTAAATCTTAGTATGTGTATTTTGGGTTTTTCAGTAAAATATTGTGCTATGCATGTTGGCAAGATGTATTATATTAATACAGGAAAAATAGTACCTATAGTACTTGTATGAAAAATACTATTATGTTTAACACTATTATTATGATTATATTCAGAGAAAACGATCTTGTATCAAAATTTAGTGTGAAAGTGGACTTTGAATATTGTAGGGGGCTTGTATTGTATGTGAATGCATTTCAAGAATGAGGAAAAAGATTGCAAGTATTTTGCTTTGCATATTCGTAGTGAATTTAGTTGAAGTTATGCCACTAAAATGCACAGAATAACCTTGCTGCCTGATAACTCCAACTCACATGCACTACAGAAATAAGATCTTTGTGATATCTTTTTTTAATATTATTGGGCTCATCCCAAGGTTGATAGAATACAGAGTGAATGTAATATTCTTAATTTGGGCTTATCTCACATCCATAGGTTTGTCTGTCCGGATACAACCATATAGGGTTATAAAATGGGGGAGATTTATCCTTCTCTATCAAGACAGGCCTTCAGATACACAGAAAAACTGTCATTATTTTTAGACATAAGACATTATTTCTAGTTTAATTGTTTCATTGAAAACAGTACTTGATTTTATACATAAACTCAAAATTAGTATCACAAAGTCATGTTTCGTCTAATTATTTTAATATTGTAGAACTAACTCAATGTTTTTAATTTGTTTTATTTTAATTACTCCAGTAGAATTATTAAGTGTTTCAACTGTATACAAATGCAAACCCCAAGGTTTCATTTTCTTTTCCTGAATTCATTATACTGTGCTTTGTTGATGAATGATAGACATATAATGTTCTGTCAGCATTTATGCTAATTCGTCGGTTTATTGTACAGTTGAACGCCAAGTTTCATTGTTGGGGAGAGAAACTTATCATTGACAGCCCAGTCTGAAAATTACAGACTCAAATTTCAATGTTGTAACTTTTATATTTGATAACATTATCAATGTCATTCACTAATTTTTTGAAAACTTCATTCAAAATGTATAAATGATTGAAATACAGTCAAAGAATTATTAATTCATACAATTAATTACAGATGTGGACTGAGAAATCAATTAATTATATGAACAATCAGTTATGAGTATAATCTTCAATTTTCTAATTCTGAGAGTAAATCTCCCCATAATCTCTAATTATTATGCATTATGTTAAAATGGTCTATGAAAATTTCTATATTACTGTATTAAACATTGAGTTCCCAATTCTCTGAATACAAAAACGTCCTTTGTATCTTGAAAATAGGATAGAATAAAATAAATTTCAATCCTTCAAGTACACAGTTGTATAAAATGGGTGAAAAAGGATAGGAAATTAACGGAGTAGGAGAACCTTCTTCTACATTATCCACATAACATTATGAATGAAAATAAATCTCAATCCTTCAAGTACACAGTTGTATAAAATGGGTGAAAAAGGATAGGAAATTAACGGAGTAGAGAACCTTCTTCTACATTATCCACATAACATTATGAATGAAAATTTCGAGCATAATCTAAATAAATTAAAAACTTATAATAATATTTATATAAATATACCAAGTAAAAATTGTCCGATGAAAATTAATTAATTTATAACATTTTAGTACAGCAAATAATTAAAAATAATGCGAACATTAAATTACGAAACTTGTTCAACCCATCTAACCTTTGTCTTTTAACCTAACTGACATTCTAATTTATCAAATTTTTTCTATCAAACATTCCATTTTTTTCTCCTATAAAGATTCCGCTTTTTCATCTCTTTGGAAGTCAATATAAGTTTTTAATTATAATGTAAAGAGTGTGACAAATTTCAATTTTAAATGTTCTTTGTTACATCCATCAATTCTCCCATTTCTATTTGATGCATCAGAATCGGAACTATTGAACTCAGGGACTTGCATCTTCAAATTCATTTTTCCAGTCCGATTAATTTTCCCAATTATTTCCACTTCAGTTACTTTATTTAATAATTTGATAGGAGCTAACAAAAAGAAGTGATAGCCTTGAGCCGTAGCAGGTATCTGTTCAGTCAGTTGAAGATAAGCTACGAACTCCTAAGCCTTCTTTGTGAGGGTGACCGCTTGGATTGGCTAGCAAAAATACGATGTGAAATCACTTCCTGGTGGTTCGGAACGCAACTAAAACTGTAGGTTCTAGTTATCAATCACCATCATCCAACTCATTACCCACGCACATGTCTCAGACCTATGTGGCTTCATCCTCAAAAAAGTACTTGAGATGCGTGTTCACATGTCTATGGGTAATTTAAATCCCACTGGTCCCTCTGATGCATTTTCTTCTCATTGATTTTCTTAAGAGAACTTTTCTTTTTCTCTTTCTCTTTTTCTTTCAAAAATAGTAGTTCATGATTCCTATTCCAATAAGGACGTTCACTGAAACCTCTTACTGTTTAATAGGACTTTCCATGTATCAATTTATGAATAAATTTCATTATATTTATTATTGTATTTATCACGTTCTACAAGTTTTTTTTACAATCTGAGTAATAGAAGTGTTTTATTGTACTACGAAGTACAGTACCTCAATCTGCGTTCTGTTAGATATCAAAGAGCATTCCTTTTTACAATGCACTCCAAAAATAAAAGTGAATATGCCAATTTTCTCCAATATTTTTTAATTTGATTTTTAAACAGTGGAATAAAATAATATTCATTATAAATAACTAAAAATTAATTTAGCTCTATTGTTAATTGTTATAAAAATGTGTGGTATAATATCAAATTGTGCTTTAAAATAGAAATCAATGTGTATAATTTCAGGAATAAATTTTTTTTTTTTAAATAGTGGACTAGAATGAAACAATGTTTCTTATGAATAACCAATATGATCAGTAACTGTTGATTGATATCAAAATATTTGTAATACTTTAAAACTGTTAATCATATTTAAAAAAGTGAAGTGAACAATATTCAAATTCATATGAATTACCAATAATTCAATTCAGCTACATTCTTAATTAATTGTTCTCTAAGATGTGTAATGTAATTCTAAACTGCAAACAACAGAATTTAATCATTCAATTCTCCTAAGAATTTAATCCTTCAAATCTCCTAAGAATTTAATCAATATCTTTAAACCGAAGGTTTAAAAAATTAATCAAGTAGTTGATCAAAAAAAAAAAAATGAATATTGATATAGACCGTATGTTGATTGAATGACAATCATTATGTAATGCTATTATTTTTTAGATCTATGAAAAAATATTATCAATAAATTATTGTTTTTGACACTTTCTTTTTTTCAGGGCCCAAAAGGTGAAAAAGGATTGAAAGGAGAACCTGTAAGTATTTCATTGTAGGATGTACTCTTTTTTTAAGAACCATATTATTTAATGTTCAGGTATAATTTCAGCTATAATTTCTTTCAATTATTATTTGATTTTTGATGGATATTTTATCACAATTACCATTCATTATAATTATGCTTATATTGAGCAACTAATATATGCTTTCGATTATCTATATATATAAAAATGAATGTCTGTATGTATGTATGTATGTATGTTCCCTATAGACTCCAAAACTACTTGACAGATCGGCATGAAACTTTGGGAATATGTTGTGTTAATATTGGGGATGGTTTCTGGCCATAAATTTTAATAGGGGAGCTAATAATTATTATTAATTAAACCATTTTATAGACCTAACCTACTGAACTTGCCAGCCAAACAGCTTAAAGGAACAGCTGATATAAGTCAACAGTTTTTAATCATATGGCAGGCCCCTTAGTGGCGTTATTTACGCTGTCTTTGAACAGCAAAAGACTTTGCTCTTTGCATGTAGGCTACCGTGCAGTCGGAGCCTTGCAATATGTAGGAAACATACGACTGGGTATGATGAAATGTAATTATGCCAGGTTGATGACATCTGTTAACCAATGCAGATAGAAATTTGAAATGCAGACTCAGTGGGAGGTGGCGAATAATAAAATAAATAACCTAGCTTCTACCCTTATAGTCATAGGAGGGTTAAATTTGAAATGTTTCTTCATTCAGAGGTGGTGATTAAGAAAACAACGAAGCCTCTATGATCAGCTTGGAGAGCCCGGCAAGATCGCAGCGTGCGCGCCGGGCGTATTACTCAACTATTTGAAAAGCTATCGTCTCAAAACTATATTTAAATGAAAATACAGAAAAAATTGAGACGCGGAAGCACAATTTCAAACGTCAAACACTTCTATAAATATTAAATAAAAACGTTTAAAAATGATATGAAGAACCTAACCTCTAATTGCGAATCCGTCAATAAAGTGTCAGTAAACAATATTCTAACACTCTATCAATGTATTATATTCTTGATTAATGGTTAATAGAACTAGTATTCATTTAGTTGACATTCAATGTATTTTTCATTTTAAAATATGTAAGATTACGTAGTTTTTTGGACATGTCAAAGTCGGAACACAAATGTCACTCTCGACTATTGGAATTGGACTATGCATGATACGATATTGCAGATCGATTATTTCGACTTCTCAATAGTTTGTCAGATCGAGTATTGATCACGATCTTATAGACTATTTCTTGTCATTATTTGACTCAGCTTTTGCAATTTAAGAAAATAATTGATATTATCATTAAAAATAAGCTTAATAATTTTTAAAATTAGATGATAGATATAAATAAATATATTAGTTGATTAAAATCCATTATTAAAGAAAAATAATAGTCTTTTTCTTATCTATGCTACTACCAACCAACATTTTTGATAGATTGGTCATTCTACATCACTGTCATTCCGAAGTGGAATGGAAACTGGAATGGAACTGCATAACCAAACCTTTCCTAACCTGGCTAGATCTGACTGAACCATCTCTGTAAATTTGTTGGTGGTTTTAAATTTGTCGGTGGTGTAAATTTGAGGTGGTTCAGTCACATCTAGCCAGGTTAGGAAAGGTTTGGTTATGCAGTTCCATTCCACTTCGGTCCATTCACGCAGACTACGCTTCTGTGCATGCACGAAATGTTTCCACATGTGTAGATTTAAAAGGTCGTGAAAAAATGTAGTAGTTTCGTTATTGGTACATATCGACCTTGTACAATAGTGTCGACAGAGCCGTATCGACAGTTGAGACCCTGTCGATATCGATTAGTCAATCCGATCGATCTAATGATTGCAAATATGTACTGTATGCGAACTGCGAAGTGTATGTCATCTTTACATTGTTTTAAAAAAAACGTCTTTTTTTAATTACGTACATGATTAAATATGAAAAAAAAAGCATAATTTATGTGATGATTGTGTCATGCTGCAGATAATTCATTATTGATTTTCTAAATACTGTTTCTAAATTCTGACACTTTTTGACGAATCTGCTATTAGAGGTTAGTTTCTCCATGTCATTTTTAATCGTTTTTATTTAATATTACGAAAAGAGTTTCATATTTGAAATTGTGCTTCCGCGTCTCAATTTTTTCTGTATTTTCATTTAAATATAGTTTTGAGACAATAGCTTTTCAAATAGTTGAGTAATACGCCCGGCGCGCACGCTGCGATTTTTCCGAGAATGCAGCAACGCGCGTTGGGCCAGCTAGTGATGTATAAACGTTTCATTTATATCAGCATCATAGTGGCGTGTCATTTATCAGCTGCTCTATGAGTTTGCTGCATCGGTAACCATATGCACCAATTCACCAAAATGCTGAAATTCAAAAATTAATTTTCAAAAAGGCAAATAGAAAATGAAAAATCGGTCTACGAGGTGCATTGAATTGAGTTGAGAGCAAGCTTAGTGCCAAATTTGTGTTTCAAATCGTTAAATCGTTGCCGTTTTTCTGAAATACTGAAACATACTCACTCCTACTCACTCAGTCTCTCTCTCTGTCTCTCTTAGAAATAATCTAATCTAATCTCTCTCTGGTTTGTGTGTAAGATAGGGCTATTCTGCCCTAACTCTGCCTTTTTGTGTAAATGCAACATCTGGACATTACAATATTCATTTGTTATGCAATTATGCATTTTATTATCCAATTGTAAGGTTATAGTCATTAGACTGTACTTGTACTCAAATAAAGCTATCTGAATCTGAATCTCTCTCTTATCATATAGATAACTATTCTATTATTTTTTGCAGGGACCAGTCGGCAAGAGAGGTAGGAAAGGCGACAAGGGCGATAAGGGTGAACAGGGCGTACCCGGATTGGACGCGCCATGTCCCATCGGACCCGACGGACTTCCACTGCCAGGATGCGGATGGCGACCGCCCAAGGTTCCTATTTACTACTTTATTCCAATATATTCTATTAAAATAATGAATGGGGGACATAGTGAGCAGTCAAGGTTAGTAGAGAAAAGGTTGAACGGTATGAAGGTTGAAGAATCTCAAATAATTATTGTAAAAAGGCATTGGTATTATTTTATATTTTTCTATCTGGCTTCGTTTCCTGCCGTCTTGAGCACAAATTTCATTCAGCCATGGATGTTTCTCACCACTCACCTCATTACCAACGCACAAGTCTCAAGACTCATGGGGCATGATCCGATTAGAAAAAAAAGTAAAAAATACATTTCACACTGGGTGCAACCTCGGAATATTAATTCTATGTAAATAGATTGAGACCAATAGGTACAATAATTATCGTTCATAACACTTTTATTATCTTTGAATTAATTTTTGTCTTACAGTGGAATTTTTACTTGAGTAAAAATTTCGCTAAATTTCTTCACTAAGCCTATTTTATAATAATATTTCATTTTCATTTAGGACTCCATGATTTTAGAAAAATTGATTCCCTCAATAAGCTATCTTTAAGATTTGTGGAATAGTAAAGTTGTCATTGAGCTTAGTAAAATAATCTAATGAGCTTATTCAGACTGCATTTCACTTGGGAAAAATTCTCACACTGTATTCTACAAGATATTTTGTTGAATATTTACTATGATAGAGTTTGAATTATTATCTGTGACCGTTCAACCTTCTCTACTAACCTTGGTGAACAGTACATGCATAGTATACTCACAGTATTTTTAAGAATACGCACAGTATATTAAGAATACACACAGTATATTAAGAATACAATTTAGTATATTATACTATGTAGGCTACATGGTATACTATGGATACACTACAGCGCCAGACCAGACTTATGGAGCTAAGCATTGGTTCGGGGTTTCATGCAAATAATCTTTGCAAAAAATAACGAAATATTCAAATTGCAGACTTTGAAACAAAATTTAATGCTCTAGAATTTCTTTCCACGACTATTCATGTGTTAAGAGTTCAAATTTACAAGGTAAATGCATCTAAACCTGGAGATGACACATTTTTCAAGAAGTGGTAAAAATACATGACTTTTATAATTGTTTGTAAATGAATAAGTGAATGAATGAATGAACCCATTTTAATCTCAATCATGGAAGCTTAAGTTCTTTACTTGAAAAAGAATAAGGTTTTGAATCAATCAAGTAGGTACAATTTAGATAGTTTTCGAGTTTTAGGACAAAAGCTGGAAAAGGGCAAAATTTAGGGGTATTTTGTTCCTCAAAAATTATTAAATTAATGCAGCAGGTGGACAGAAAAGTACAAAGTAACGTTTATCTCCCAGACTAACAAATGTTGATTGTTTAAATAACAATCTCCAGGCTCAAGTAGTGTTTAATACTAACGGTTTAGATTATTTTAGATTTAGAATGTAAACTTTATTAATGTGTTTTCTTCCTAATAATGTGTGATTATGGTGTTATTATCTTACATTTTTAATAAACTTCACTAGTGATGGTATAATTCAGTGTACTAACAAATTAAAAAATATATATAATTTTATTTTGTGGTGTCTATTTGTGACTAAATTTTTTTGTGTTGCACACTCATGTACACATTTTTATAATTTATATTATCATTCTTTTACTTTTAGAAATTATATGATAATCGATTCCATATAGTAAAATAATCTATTCTAGAAACTCATACAAATCGAATAATAATATTTTTAAATCCCCATTTCAATATTATTATTTATTCAATATTCATTTGCATTTCAAAATTGAGAAAATATGTTAAGGGCATATCAACTCTGTTCTCTGATATAAAATCACATTCCGGTGGTTCGGAACCCACCTAAAACTGTAGGTTCTACTTATCAATCACCATCATCCAATTCATTAACCATGCACAGGTCTCAGACCTATGTGGGCTTCATCCTCCGAACAAAAAACTTTTTCTTGGTAATTTGAACTACACTTGAAGTTATCAAGTAGCATCTATTGGGGATTGATAAGTAGGCTATAATAAATTCCTGGATTTCTTGTTCCATGACGAACTGCGTTGTTAATATTAACCTTTTATGTGCATTCAACGACTTGCAGTCAAATATTCATTAAGAATAAGTTGAATTTACTTACTCTGTAGGCTGAGCGCTTTCAAATCTTTGAGATCCATTTTCAGAGGCTTCTGAAAATGGATCTCAAAGATTCGAAAGCGCTCGGCCTACAGAGTAAGTAAATTCAACTTATTCTTAATGAATATTTGACTGCAAGTCAAAGGCTATAATATTTAAGGTTAATGGATGTCCAAAAGTATAAGTAAAAAATCATTTTGTTTGTCTCACCTTGAATTTGATATAATCGAATTAATTCTCAATTTTGTATTTAGATGTAGTCTGCTAGTGAATTACTGGGAAAACGTATGATTGATGATGGGAACACTAGAGTTTTCAGATAATTATTGCTATAAAATTTATTACAAAATGTACATAACTTATGGTAGTGGTCACAAAATAACGAAATTGAGAAGAACGAGTGAAATACCATACACTGTTTATACTGTACCATACAGTTCATCTGTTTTCAACAAGAACATACTATTTTTTAACATTTTGTTGTTTTTAACATCCTTAATCAACTCAAATGTATCATTGTTTGAACATATCTCATTAGAATCATTATCTCAATCCAAATTTTCTAATGCTTCAAATAAATGATTCATACTGTAATAAAGTTTTAAAATTATGTGTATAGGTCTACAAGAACTCATTTTGCCAAGCTAATGAAAAATGTGTAGTTCGAACTAATTTGTGTGATTCTCATTGTTTTGTGCAACATAGGAAAATGGTTATTAACATTGGTTAATTTAATGTAATGATCACTAAAACTTGTTAAAGTCTGTGATATTCAAGTCTGGATTTTTTTCGATCTTGCTTTTTAACATATTTTCATATAGACGTTTAAAAAGTTATACAAACATTCTTTATTTTTAATTGATTTTTCACCTGAGAACGAGCATTGTTTACACAACTCACTTTTTATTGACATAACATGTGTAGTTTATAGTATATTATATATTTTATTCATTTATTTAAAAGCTCACAGGACAACCAATTAAGAGCCTTTATGACATACAATAAAATAACAACTTCAAAACTGACACGATATTTTGACAGTATTGATGTTCTGAGCATTCGTAGAATTGCACCTTGAAAGCTCTGTGCAATAGCAGTCAACTGTTACGTTATAATTGACAATAATTTATAGGGTGACGGTAGTATTCGAATGTCAAGACATATAATAACAGTAATCGTTGATTTAGAACAATAGCAGTACCTTAGTTGTATTATGTAGCTCTCACTTTCAACTAATTGATAAAAGTTGCGTATTTTTGATAGATTTACCTTCCAGAGAATTCACATTGAAAGCTTTTTTCAGAAATAGTTTGCTGGAAACCCTTTTTTTAAACTACTAATTCACTTCTACAGTAATTTATTGTTATTATTTTTTTTAAACTAGGTTATCCCGGGTCGCACGAATGTGCGACTTTATTAAACTTTGTAAAATTCATTTCTTCTTCTTTTTCTTCTTCATCTTCTTTGTCTTCTTTTTCGTTCCCTATTTCTTCTTCTTTTCTCTTTTTTCTTCTTTTTCTTCTTCTTCTACTTCTTCTTTTTCTCCTTTTTCTTCTTCCTCTTCTTTTTCTTCTTCTTCTTCTTCCTCTTCTTCTTTTTCTTCTGCTTCTTCCACTTCTTCTTTTTCTCCTTCTTCTCTTTCCTCTTCTTTTCATTCTTATTCTTTTTCTTCCTCTTCTGTTTCTCCCTCTTCTTATTTTTCTTCTTTTTTTCTTCCTCTTCTTTTTCTCCTTTTTCTTCTTCCTCTTCTTTTTCTTTTTCTTCTTCTTCTTCCTCTTTTTCTTCTTCTTCTTCTTATTTTCTTCCTCTTCTTCTTCTTTTTCTTCTTCTTCTTCTTCTTCTACTTCTTCTCCGACTTCTCCTTCTTCTTCTTCTTCTTTTTCTCCTCTTTCTTCTTCTCCTTCGTCTTCTTCATCTTCTCTTCCTTCTCTTTCTTCTTCCCCTTCTTCTTCATTTCTCTCTCTTCCCTCTCTCTCTTCCTCTTTATCCTATCCTCCCACCCTCTCTCTCTGAATGAACAATGAAAAATTAACTTTTTGTTGCAAAACAGCTGATCATCAAATCATAAGTTGAAATGTGAAAATTTTCAGCTCACCGATCCCTATGTTAAAGCAATGGCAAAAATTGAAACTTTGATCGTTCATTGATCATGTCCACTTTTATGACTTTTTTCAAAATGTAAGACCTTATCAAACATCTACTCGATGAGATCTTTCAAATGAGACGTGAACGAACCAAATCGGTCGAGAAACCACGGAGGAGTTGTCATCACAAAAAAACATGTTCGCCCATTCTATATAAATATAATATTAATTCCCTGGTTTTCGGTCGTTCCTATAGTAGAGGCTGGAATTCAATCTGAAAAGATTTAGATTACTTCTGAACTCACATGGCAAGTAAATATTGTACATTCTTCCCATCACACCTGGACAATATAGATTTTCACACAACATAATTTGTAGCAAGCACTACTATCCTGTTTGTAAACATTGTAAATAATTCGAGCAAATAACAGCATGAGTATTTTGCATGGTTTTGTTAATAGGAGCTTTCTGACCATACCACCACCACCACGCTCTCCCCCATCACACCAGACGACTATGACGAGGGGGGTGAGGAAGAGTATGATGAGGAGTACACAAATAATTACCAAAGCTGAGAGAAGCCAGGTAGGCTAGTAAGAGACAGTGCTAATCACCATTGCATGCTTTGGAAGGAGACAAACTTATTGCCGATGGAGTTCACCTGACATTAGCGAGTTATAATGAAACATAAAGAATAACTTGAGTTGATTCTTATTTGACAACGTTTTTAATGTTTTAGTATAATAGGAATGTAACTGAGTGAAATTCAAGGAGGTATAAAGTGGAGGGATCAGAATGTCAGAAAAGTGTAGCCGTCGATCTTGAACGGCTTCCAGTGACTTCCAGCGGCTTCACTCCACTATAGATATGCACCAATGTTGTTGTAGTTGTTTTATATATATGTATATATATGATCTATGAACTCTACCATAGTATCTCTAAAGATGGCTGCCACTCTACACTTAGTTTTTTGTTAAGCTGGGCATTCACGCTTCAACTTGTAGTACGACTACTAGTTGGATAGTGGACTCCACTCACGCTCCTACTTGCAATCCGACTAGCAATCCAACTTTATTCCTAGTCAGCTGTGAGCATCGCTCTCGAGCCGAAAAATGTAACCGAAGTAAAAATGTGCCCGAACTTGCCCGAAGGTCAAGCACTGACTGAGATAAGTTGGACGACTTTGATCCGACTCCCCCACACACGCTCCAACACCGTCAACAGTCGGAAGACCTTCCAGTCGTCCCTCTAGTCGTCCATCTACACTTCCAACTATCCAACAAGCCCATTCACATTCCGATATCGGATCGAACCTTGGTGGTTGGACTGCAAGTCGTACTGCAAATCGAAAAGTGAATGCCCAGCTTTGAGGCCATAAATTAGTGTAAAGGAATACAACTTCTAAATCGTTTTGAAAACATCATTTTTAGAAGAAATCGTTTTCCACATATGATAAGCTAAGATAAAACATTTCAACTGATATGAAAGCGGAATCTTGTAGAGTGATCTCTAGTTTGAAATTCGCGGTGATATAGCCGTGAATGGTGTTTGATCCCAAGCAGTATGGCCTTGCTTGCTTCCATTTTTCGGTTCAGATTTTTTAACATTAGAGGTATACGTTATGCTCCCTCCACTTTCTTATGTCTCCATGGGTAACACTATGAGCAGGACAACATTAATGAAGACTACCCTGATCAGGCGCTAGAAAGCATATCATCATTAATAATGCATGAAGTAATGTACATTTTCACATGAGCATAGTTTAGTAGAGTTAGCCTACTTTAAATGTACTGATTTTTATATAACTTTTCACATATTGAATTTTCTAACATTTGATTCAATGCTTTTTCATTACAGTGGTCTGGTGACTAAGTGAACAACAGATACAGCAGAATGTGAGGAAACAGTATTTGTAAGTGTATGTTTGTGTGAGTGTGACATGATGTGATATCTACTAGTAACAGTGTACTGTCACGTGACTTAACGTGACATACAGCACCCATGCGGGATAATTTTGACCATGTGACTGACATACGATGTGTGACATACGTGACATATCCAAATATGTCAAGGCACAAAGTCCTGGAAGAAGAGACATGTCTTCAACTCGATGATGACTCACTACTGTACATAGGCAAACAGTGTATCCTGAACTATATTAGAGATACAGTACAACTACCTTCTTATTGTAATTTGTAAGTCCTTTCTCAACAAACGAAAAATGGTGTTAAAATGAATGACATTGATGAGAAAGGGTGTTTTTTCTGAGGTATAAAACTTTAATAGTTATTTATGTTACCGCATGATGCATAGCAGCAGGGGCGCACCGATGGGGGGACGAACGGCACATGTCTCCCTACTACCAGGAGGTTTTCAAGGACGTTTTATTAGGCAATGTAAGGTCTACGGATCTTGTTTTATATCAATCTACTTTTTATTTTTAAAAAGTTTGAAACAAATTACAGAAGAATTAGGCTATTCAAGATACGCAATAAAATACTTGTGCATAAGGACATACCGGTTAATAGAAGAGAGATTTTAAATTACCTTGCATCAGACTTGTAGACTAGACAACACGGTACAAGTAGTTTTGTCAATTCGTGCATTGAGCTAGGTGATTCTCTACTATCAGCTGCAGGCATTGTCTCATAACTGGCAATACCGAAATTTTTCAGTGCTGCCTAATTTGGTGGCATGAACTATAGCGCTTATTTTATGAGATTGCCAAGGTTGAGATGCGGACTAGTTTTTTTAATCAAAATATTTGATAAATTTTATAATTTTTAACATCAAGTATAATAATTATAGAATGGAAGGTTGGCAACACTAAGCGAAAAAGGAAGCTATGACGTCACCCAGTAAGCAGTGAAGTAGATTACTGCTCGCTCCTTAGTAGACAGCTGTTTTACTATTAGTTTTTAGCATGTAAGCAGTTCTTTACAAGAAGTTGGAGGAAAATACATTACAAAAACTAATGAATTGTAAAAATGCAATGGAATTGACTTCATTTGGAAGATAATTTTTGCCATTTTGTTTGAATGTAATATCAGACTGACACGGCTGGATTGTATGAAATCTAACGGGAGGATCAATTTTTAAGCACTATTGTAGCATTGGTTGCCGTATGTCAGCAATAGTATGGCAAACGTCTTCAGAGCTATGAATAAATTGTCGCTGGCTCATCGGTATTTACTAGCAATGATTGATTAACTTGGGAGATAACATTCATCGCGTTGTTGCCGAAATAAGGCCTCAAATGCTGCAAAAAAATGCTTAAAAATTGTATCTCTTTTTTAGAGTACGTACAAGCCAGCCGCGGCAGCCATATTTCTGACATTATCAGATTCAAATAAACTATCTGACAGATAAACTGGCACTATTATTATTATAAATTCAAAAAAAAAAAATGACAGTATTGTTTCTTTCAAATGAAGTCAATTCCATCACATTGCCACAATTGGATTGTTGGATTTCAAATGTATTTTAAAGTTTTATACATCTAAAAAGATGCCCTTTTTTAGTTTCTGATGACTTTTGTAGATATACTATTCTCGCGACTGTTTTAATGTCTGATAGTTTTCTATATATGTTCTCAATTTATATGAAAGTTACCTGGTTTGATTTTTATTTAAGAATATTGCTACTGAAATAGTGGTCCTGGAATCGGGCAGGTGCCTGAAATTGGTTAGTTACTAAAGACATACATAACTGGGTGTCCCAAAAGATAAATATTATCTAAACAAAGATAAAAATCTTCATTAATACTACAGGCTATATACTACAGTTCATTTTATTTCGTACATAGGCCTCCATGACATTTCAAAATATTTATTTATTAATTTATTTAGATGACAACCAATTAAGAGCCTTAATGATATAAAATAAAGTACTATTTCAAAACTGTTAAAAGGAAAGATTAAAAATATGAAAAGTGCAATTTTCTATAAATTAATAATAAAAATGAAAATAAAAAATAATCAAAGATAGAAAAAGTAGGAAATATATATCATAAAGTACAAAATATATTGAACCATAATACCGGCTTTCACTACCTTGAGTAATATATCACTAAGTGGTTTTTGTAATATATATCACATATGTGGATAAAACTTCTGTTTAAAATTTACATCGATGTAGTATTTTGAATACTCAAATCTCTAATAGTGAATTGTAATTTTAAAATATATAATTGATAATATAATAATTTTATGACTAACCGAAGTAATATAATTATGCATTATTCATCATCACAATGAGAAATTATTTGAATAGATAACTCTTACAACAGATATATTAATGCTATTGCTCAGGAGTTGATGAAAATAACAGAACAAAAACCATTTATACTTCCTTATAAAGAAAAATGAATTAATAGTACAAACAGTTCACTTTTATATAGAATTAATGATGAAATAATAATATTTAATTATAACAACACAATAACAAACCAAGGCAATTAATAATAAATTATTGTAGTTACTTTCACAACAAAATGCTACTGCAATAATTACATGAAGTTTCAATGCAGTTCATTTTTCAATGATTTATCAAAATAGAAGCAATATAGTTTATAGAAGAGAATAATTATAAGTTGATATATATTTAACAGTGCACTTTTACACCAAATAAATAAGCAAGGATTAATATATTTATATCATACAATGACAAATAAAAACAATTGAAGATTTCATTATTTCCAAATTAATACAATTGCTTCAATATGATGGTTTAAAATTTTAAAATTTTTTTTACTTTTTTCTATATTAAGCTATAGTGTGATTAGTAAGAGTAATGCCCAGAGGCATTCTCTTGATTATTTGATATTGTAGTTTCATATTACTTGATATCTGAACATAAAAATCATTGTAGTATATACTTTACTAGTGAATTTAACACTGAAGTATAAGTGTGATTGCCTCTTCGCATTGTTGTAATGCTACCACGGGCACAGCTGGAGGCCTACACACCCAGCCGTGTCTGTGGAGGCATTACAACTATGCGAAATGGTCATAAAATGAATAAGCAAGTGATAAATTCATTGTAAAGTATTTCCAACAATTATTTATGCATTTTATAAGTTCTCAGTTGAATGATATTGTGGTTGGGTACATATTTGCAAAATCAGCTATTTCAATGGCTGTATGGTTATGTCAAGAACCGTACCCCAATAATTCCATGACCATTATTTTAGAATATCAGAATGTGTAGACAGTTTTAGATGTATATTGCAATGTTATTTCTGCTACTGAATGTTTCATTCCTTATTATTGAAAAAATTCTTCGAATATTGAATGTGTTTTTAAGTTTTATGTTGTATAGGATACAATATGATATTTCCACTTTGGTATGGTTTGTGACTGCAGATTATAACGTTGTTTTATCTAGGATAAACGACATCAATTTATTAATTACAGCACTCTTTACTATTGTTTCTTCTTTCCAAACTCAATAATTGCATATCTTCGGCAGAATTTATTACAACTTATGTTCAACTAGAGTGTCCATTATTTCAAGTCATGCAGCACACAGAAAAATAAAAAACCAGAATATTTTAAGAAAAATAAAAAATATCACCTTTACTATATAATTATGTAATAATTAAATTTCAATAAATATAAAATTTATACTGATTATGAAACTACATCATTGATTTATGTGATGTAATTAGAGTAGCCTACTGTTCTCTCAATTAAATGATCTATTATTCTAAATATAAAAATTCTAATAAACTTTTTATTATTTTAAATAAAAAGTTACGAGACCTATGAGTTCCAAATTTTTCATGTGAAACAACTATTAGATTTGCATTGACATCATTATCATGATGTACAAACAAGTTAAATTGGTCAGTTGAGAAATATCCTGAAATTTTAAATACTGTGAATTGCAATTCACACCAAACCCACATTATTTAAATAATTTCAAAGCAGTTTAGACTGGTAAGCTTTAACATTTTTATTTTTATTCTATTATAATGTACAAAAATAAATTTGATCCTGATATACTGATGAATTACAATCCCATATTAATTTAATAATTCCAAAGTACTCTACTCAAGAGTGAGCTTTAAAATCTCCATTTTTATTCAAATAGCAATTTTATGTCCTTTATGTTGACATAAAATTTTTTCAAGATTACGTTTTGATGACTCCGTTTGTGGAGTATAAATCAGATGAACTGTATTCAACTGCAAGCAGAGGATGCCATTTTACTACTTCTTGAAATTAGTCAATACAATAAATAAGTGAAACTCCTATTTCAATCGCTTTAATAGAATATCCATGTGTCAGCTTTAACTATTTATTTTTGAAAATACTTACAAGAGTCAGAGTAAAAAAATACAAAAATACAACATGTTTTTAATATTGTAAGAAAATGTGAATTAAATATTTAACATACATATTCCTTCTCAGCACCCCAGGATAGAACAGATACTGCATTCTCTAATAATCATAAGAAAGTTTGTAGAATGAAAAATGAACATTTTGACGTAGCTTTGAATAAAATTAAAAGAAAACTTGAATATAATTTCCAATATTTTGTCTACATGCGTTTACTAGTGTACATTTTTTTTTTTTTTGTCTCAATTTACAATAATAAACATGTATTGTCTGGAATTAACCCATATATTTGTTTTATATCGTTTTTTATAGTAACAAACTTTTAGTATCAATATTTCTCCTCAGCTGCATTCCTTTTGAATGAATGTTTTGATTGCTTCTTTCTGCATTTAAGTTCCTAAATTACTAATTTTTTTCGAAGATATAAATTTATAGAACTAGCTTTTGCTCTGATGTTCTGATCAATGGAAAAAAATATTTTCACATTGATAATAGTAATATAATAATAATTTATAATAAGAATTGATCTGATAATAGCTTTTTCATCTGGTGTCCTCACCAATAAAACCAATTTCCTAAAAAACCTTTGTTGATTTCTGTCATTCAAGCTTGCATAGGCTATTATTAATGTTATTTCATTAATAAAAATTATTCAATTGAATAATTTAGAATCTTTTATTTCACTACAGTCTCTTTTGAATATTACTCTTTTGGAAGTATTCATTTGCAAACCATTTTATATTTATAATATTTGGTTTATATTAATTCGTGGTAGAGTAGGCGTATCACAATTTTTTAAATCTTTTTTCCTCACAACAATGTTCAAAGTAAAGTCTAAAACCCAAATGAGATTGAGATTCTGATATTGGAAATTGATAATTTAATATCTCTTGTACACAGGAGCGGTTCCAGCTTGGGAGTTTGGGGGGGGTCAAAAATGGGTTTTGTTGACTTTTTCTTGCAAGATTGCCCCTCCTTCCTATACCTTCTACAGTGAATTTCCGATTTTAGGGGAGGGTCATGACAACCAATCCCCCCATGGGGCCACCCTTGCTTGTACATGTAACAATAGTTTTGTTAGTAGTTTTTGTATTAAGTAGACATGAATATTTATTTCATTTACTATTCAAAAATAAGGAAAATGTTCATATTTTACTTAATAAGTACTAAGAACCAAGTGTCAACATATTACAAAAATTACTAATAAAACGCGCAGTTCATCATATTGAACTTTAATTTTTCATGTTCCTCTCTATTTATCTACAAATATTTTACTGTTCATATCAAATTTCAATTCTTGCCATATTCAATTATTTTTGACACTTCGGCTGTATTTGGATAAGAAGAAGGTTTCATTGTAATTCAATTTGCAAATCTTTTTGAATACAAAATTTCTAGATTCTATTTACTTAAAAATTGATTTTTGAAATTAGTATTCCTCTCTCACAAATTAGGTCACTAATGCCTAGTAAAAATCCCTAATCATAGCTGTATTTTTTATTTCTATATTCTGTAATTGAAATAACTATGAGAAAAATGATAGATTTGAATGATCTAATGATAACTCGATGCTCTCTCTTTTTTTTCATTTTCAATAAGTATCATTAAGTAAGTTTAGGATTCGAAATCGTCATAATCAGTGTTTCTAATGATCTTTCATATTTTCTCTAAATTATAACATCGAATGATATAAAACTCGATGCTCTCTGTTTTTTTTAAATTTTCAATAAGTTACAATAAGTAAGTTTAGGATTCGAAATCATCACAATCAGTGTTTTTAATGATCTTTCATATTTTCTGTAAATTATAACATGAACCAAAGAATTGTCTAATAGCCCACTATTACTATTGTTCTATCGTGCTCTTCTCATTCATTGAAGTGTGTATGATGTATCTTTCTACTGATAATAAATATTAGTAAAATTGAATATTTTGTAAGAAAATTATGAAAAAACAATGTAAAAATAAATATTTGTTATAAAAGTAATAATCGAGTACAAATTGTTGTCTTACCCAATTTTTAGTAACATTATTAACTCAGTAAGGGATAGTGAGTAAATATTGAATTCTATTAGAAATGAGGACTTCTGTTAAATTCATATGAAACGTCAAAATAATGCATTATTTTTTGTAATAATAAGAATTCACTCTCTCTTATTCCCTTGATCACCATAATTCTATAAAAATGTATATGAAAAGGTATGGTGAGTAACCTATCTTCAATGAAAATGCAAATATTTTACTGAAAATGATCACGTTCTTGAATTTCTTGATTCATACCAATCTGCGTTGTCAAAATCAACTTTTTATTATTAATTTAACGACTTTCAGACAATTTTACTAGAAACTAAATTAATTATTTTTTAAAAACGTTTCAGCCTGGGTGAGTGAGTATTTATTTATATTCTATTAAAATTGACGTTGTCAATATTAACTTTTTATGATTAATTTAACGACTTTCAGTCAATTTTACTAGAAACTAAAGGTGAGTGAGAATTTATTTATTCTCTATTGAAATTGACGGCATCGTTAAATTTATCATAATAATTTAATGTTCATTAATTTTTAACCTAGTTGTGTCAAATTAACCTATTGTTG
The DNA here is from genome assembly GCA_948455865.1 of Conomelus anceps. Classification (NCBI taxonomy): domain Eukaryota; kingdom Metazoa; phylum Arthropoda; class Insecta; order Hemiptera; family Delphacidae; genus Conomelus; species Conomelus anceps. Next base: position 22,912,309 of record OX418217.1, read on the forward strand.
TTCCAATTTAACCTCTATTGTACCAAAAATTAAACTTTAATGTCATCTTGAGGATGAGTGTTTTACTGAAAATCAGCGAATATTTTTTATATATTTTTATAAATTATAGTGATCAAGGGTATGAGAGTGAATTCTTATCATTTCAAGAAACAAGAATGCATTATTTTGACGTCTATTTGAACTTATATTTTATTTAATCAGAGAATTATTTCAATGCGTACATCTTATTTCAACAATTTCTTTAGCTGCACATTTGATTTAAATTCCATGACCGGACTGCCCTCCTCCTAACTGTGTATAGGAAACACCTCAGCTCCTTGTAAATTATCATTACATACTTGTACAAGTACATACTGTACTTGTAATTTCGATTTATTGTTCTCTACCACTGTAAGGAAATTGTTTATGCTGTTGGTTATATTTTTAGTAGCCTACACTCTACTGCTTCATCAATCTGTATATAGTTGAATCTTCTGTGTTCCCTAATACAGTATCTTAATTCGTTGTTGACAATAAGTGTCTAAGTTTTTGGTTATCTAACCTAGTTATTTTGTGAATTTCAATTGGTGTCAACTGTTGTGAACCTGTCGTTATGTCATGTTGCAATTCTACCCTTGTCATAGAATGATCAGTTATACCCAAGTTATAACCTATATTACTTGAAATATGGATGAAGTGTGAACAAAATAGGGAATTTACAGAACTGATTTAAGCTTTATGTAAGCAGGTAATATCGAAATGATCATTAATGTACTGTGTAGGCCTACACCAAACCATCCATGTATGGATTCGAAAGCCATGAGGGAATTGCAATTGTGCAGCACTCTGATAATAATTGATTGAACGCAGCTTTGATCTGGGAGAGGGGACTGTGTAAATATTCAATCAGCAGCCTAATTACAGTAATTACATTAATCATCGAGGTCAGTGAATGTGGTGTACCTACCTTAGTATTATAGCCTCACAACAAAATGTTTAGGAAGGAATTTTTCATCCTTCTCCATTAGTGTGAACAGAATAAAGAAAAAGGTTTTTATAAACATAAGTCCGGAAACGCTTTGTTACTGAGATAAAGGTGGCTAAAGCTGACAGCTATTCTTATCACTTTCCTCAATGAGGCACTCTAGAGCCTCAATTAAGGTACTGTAGTGAATTGGTTATATTTGATGTAAAATGAACTGAAAACGTGAATAAAAATCTGTAGCTACCATAGTTATTGAGATATTCGACAAAAAATGAAGTATTTTAATTGAACAAGAAAAAAATGAAGTATTTTATGTAGAACCATAGCCGATTTCATTTGTAAGTGACTCTTCAGACCTCAAGATTGTGTTTTGGTCCAAAGAGCGTACTACACAAACGAGGAGTGAGGTAGGTTGCGATTACTTTCCTCACTGATTTAACTTGGCTGTGACAAACCCACCGAAACAAATTCTGAAACTCTACGCTTAACAATCCACTCCCACCTTGACACAGGGTCTGGCTGCACATGTGAGTGTGTATACTGTCCAGCACATCTCTGAGCTAGTTCCTGCGTCCAAGCAAAGACAATGTAATACATTGTCTTTGGTCCAAGCCATCAATCGACAGAGACGTTTGGAAAGCAACACATTTGATGTAGCCTTTTTTGTATCTGACATGAATGATGAATGAAACTTAATTCATCTCAAGCCACAATATAAGACATATTTGTTGAAGTAGATCAGCTTTGTTTCTCAATAAACCACTAAGTTTTCACAATAAAACTTGAATAGAATTTAATTCTGAAATAAAATTTTGAATCACCTAATGGCCTAAAATGAACGAAGCGTTACCGTACCTGTTTACACGAAATTTCTTCTTTACTTTGATGACAGAAATAATGAGTTGCCATAGCGTGGCAGATTCCTCCTAAAACTCCCTGCATATTATGTCATGTCCTTGGCAAAAGTTCATCTTACACGCTAAAAGAAGTGAAGTGTATTATTGGTAACCTACTGAGACTTAATAATTAACTTGTAATTTATTTATCTCTTAAAACAATACAACGGAGTATCTAAGGACGAATTAACATGAAATAATAATAATAATTATTATTATTATATAAGAAAAAATATTATTATTATTATTATTATTATTATTATTATATTATTTCTATTATCACTTGTGCTGATGCTATTACCACTATATGCACCATTTAACTGCCTTGGCTCATAATTATGAGCATCATATTCTTCCCGATTCACAAAATAGTGCACATCGGCAGTTCTTGAGAAAAAGAGTTTTTTTCTTCTTGATCAGCAGATTTCAAACTATATCATGCGTCAATATTTTCCGTTTTTTTTTCAATTCGATGATTTAAAATAATTTAAGAAAGGATTTCAACAAAATCAAAAATATAAACGTCAACCCTTGCACTGTAAAAAGTGGATGATAATTTATTGTGCTAAACATCAACCTTCGTGATATTCTTCAATTTTTTTGTTTTCGAAATGAGCATGCTATCTAATGTTTTGATTTTCACTAGCCAAAACTAACCTGGATCCTAAAGTGGAAATCTGTTTTACATCATAATTATTTTTATATATTCGACACCCAAACTCCAAAACTGATAACGATCTCACTTGTACTATAAGGAAGTTATGTACCAAGCTTATTCAAGAGTCTATAACTTAATCTTCGTTTAAAGCGCTAGAGCACAGACCGACGGATGGAAAACGGTAAGATTTCAATAAGGTCCTGTTGGGTCCTTAATAACATCTTATGTCTCATGACTGCCAAGGCTTTCATCATAGACCAACCACCTTTTGATGGTTGGTCTATGCTTTCATTTCTCCTCACGTGGTGAAGTCAGTGCAGTTTCCGTAGTAAAGGAAGCCCTTGTTGTTATAAATGTTACAAACATAACACACTGGCCTAGCCCCTAACTGCCTTTCACAGAAATCTTACAGGAAGTAAATTCACATAGTGTTAATAATATGTTTCCCACGGGTAAACCCTGCCAAAATATCCACACAACACTTCTCATTCATCATCCAGTCATTAAAAACTCATCTATCTTTTTCCATCTTCAATTCTAGTTCAGCAGGAGCCAGGAGCTCAACATCTTGACTGCATAGCCTTCAACTCACTATTATACTATTATTTACATTTTTCTCTGCTATAACCCTGATCTTTTAAAATCTGGATCCTATTATATTTTCTTGAATCTTCATTATAATGTTGCGATTAAATCAGCATGCTGCGCTGCGAATGCCCTGAATTTATGGAATACATTTTGAACAATATCTGGGCAGACCATCTGACCTGATCTCGAATGTATTTCATTACCTTTTTTAGATTACACATTTGCATTTAATTTTACAGGCATATTTAACTTTTACAGATTATGTGACAAGGTTTATTTAACTATCTTTGTTGTCTAAACATATTAGAATTTTTAACCTGATAGGATACAACCGAGATACAAATACAAAATAGTTCGCCTTATAATTTATTTTATTTATATATTTTTTTAATATGAAGCCCACATAGGTCTGAGACCTCTGTGTGTCTATGATGAGTTGAATGATGGTAATTGATGAGTTGGACCTACAGTTTTAGGTGGGCTCCGAACCACCAGCAAGTAATTTTTCAGCAGAGAATAGACTTTTTGTTGGCCAATCCAATAGTTATAACTTATATGATGTAGGTACTTATAATGAATGTACTAACATAATAAATTGTGACTTCTCATAATATGCTCAATAAATATATATGTAGGAGCCTCCCCCGGGATAAAAGTGTAAAGAATAGAGTCATATTTTGTTTTTACATTGTATTTTCCTTTTAACGTAGCTTTTAGCTTTGGTTTTATTCTTTATGAATGATGTAAAAATTGATCGGTAGTAAACCAAATGCATTCAAATTTTATCTTTCAAATCAAATAAACAATTTGACGAATGGTTTCATTGGTGAGGAAAACTTCAATTTTATAGAAAAAGGGAACTATAATTTAAGTGGGTTTGGTACCACTGGGTAAGTAATAAGAAAGCAACGTGTCATAGGGCTACTCAGTCACCTATCCAGGCACAGTTTAGAGTTTAGAGAGCTCGTGACTTGTCACCCGGATACCATGTTGATTTTTTCAAGTGAAATAAATTGTTGCGGCAGAAAGAGAGAGAGGATGTGTGTGTGTGTGTGTGTGTGAAAGAGAGTGATGATTAGGAAGAGAAAGAGAGAGATAGTGAATGAGAAAGCATCCGTCACATTGAACTTCCAAATAGTCATCGGTGATAAACTCGCATCAGCGAGTTGCTCGTAACCCTCTCGAAGTTCTATTCCATAATGGAATTCATAATCGAGTTCAGAATATTGTGCTTGGGTCCCTGCTGTAATTTTGAGAGAAGGGAGAGGGTTGAGAGGAGGAGGGGCACCCAAACACCCTCGATCTGTCCCAGAACCGATTTCTCAAAATTATGTGATGGGTGGAGGGTGTGGGGGTGCTGCTAATCATTTTCCCAATCATGGTTCATGTACGTTGTAGCTTCAGAACGCTGGCTGGAGAATCAAACTGTATTACCAATAGTTTTGTAGGAATTTTAATCGTCTTCATAATCGTATTAAATATTTTTTCTAGAAAATCTCATTTTAATCGAAATAAAAGCAAAAATCCGAAAATGTTATGTATTTTTCGTATTTTGGGGTGAAGCGGGGATCCCACAACGTGCGAAACCTCAAATTCAAATTCAGCGCTCTGAAGTTCGTATAGAGTCGTTTAGAAAACAACTTTTATAATTCTGTTTTTAAAAAGCTACATTTAACAGGACAAATACAAACTTTTATTATTAAAAATGATTTTTTCCAGCTATGTACCCTTTTTCACATTTTGGCATATGTTTAACAATACTAGAGTAATTAAAAGAATCTAGTAAACCCCAAAAAATGTTAATGTTAAAAAATGTTGAAAATTCTCAAAGTTGAACTTTTGAAAAATATCAAAAAATTAACATTTTTGGGGTTTACTAGATTCTTTTAATTACAGCACAGATCACAGTAAAAAGCAAGAAAACACTGCAAAGTGATACCACTTACAGCCCTTTTACTTGATTTCACCAACTGCTAGAGTTAATAATTTAAAAATGTCAAGTTTCCAATTTTTTAAATTTTGAATAGCTGTAACTAGTGAACAGATTGGAATAAAAATCTAATATTATATAATTATTTTCGTTAGTCTTATCACTCACTATAAGTTTACCAAATTTCAACAAAATCTGAGATAGTGATCGAAAAAATGTGTTGATTTGACTTGGAATAACCCATTGTTATCTACGAGTATCTGTGAATTGTTTCTTTACACAATATTTTTCTTCTCTGTTTTCCAAAATACTTTTATTAGTTTTCTTATGGATTTTTTCTAGTTTTATTTAGTTTTAAGTTTGTTTAGTAGTTCGATGTGCTTAACTCTGTCTTTTATTAAATTATGTATTTTCTTATTTCATGAGTAGCTTACTAGTGTTTGTCATAGGACTTAGCAACCTAAGTTGTGAATAAATATCAAATATCTATCTCACTCTTTTTCTCTCTCCCTCGCTATCATTCTTTCTCTTAACTCTCTCTATCTCTCACTCTCTCTCCCTCGCTATCATTCTTTCTCTTAACTCTCTTTATCTCTCACTCTCTCTCCCTTTTCCAATTTGATTTCTTTCTCATCTATATCTAATTCACGCTAACGGAAACCTGTTTGTGAATGGTGAGAGCGTATCTCTGGCAATATCATCAGATGAACGACGTCGCTCACCGAGTTTAGCCGAATGTTTATTGCTGAAAACGTATTGATTATACGAGGCCTGTGTGCGTGTGTGGTGGCGCTTTTTCACACAAGCGCAACTGCTAGTTGCAACTGAACTTGTGTTCAGTTGCCGACATTTGTGTTGAGTTACCGGTACTTGTGTACATTTACCGGTACTTATGTACATTTCCCGGTACTTGTGTACCTTTTGCTGCTTTCATAGAAAGAGAAAACTTGATTAGAGCTCGCTCCATTCATAAATAGACAACGCGTATTATGTAGGTCACATCATTGATTGCGTTCATGGGAGCCTTACCGGTAACCGGTAAATGTTACTGGTGGCGTCTGATTAGTCTATTCAAATTCAAAGACGTTAACAATTTGAATAGACCAATGATACGCCACCAGTAACATTTAATGGGTACCGGGAAGGCTCCCAGGAAGCTTCATCCTCAAAAAAAAAAAACGGTACTTGAGGAGATTGTGCCGGTACATTTTTTTGTGATTAAGCTCACATAGGTCTGATACCTTTGCTTGGGTAATTAATTGGATGATGGTAATTGAGTTGGACCTACAGATTTAGGTGAGTTTCAAACCAACGGGAAGTGATTTTACAGCAGAGAACCGAATCGTTTTTGCTGGCCAATCTTATAGGTGACCCTTACAAAGAGAGCTCAGGAATTCGTAACTTATCACTATATTATTGGACGGATAGCTCCTACGGCTACATTTTGCTACATTCATAGATAGGGGAACGAGCTCGCTCGATTCTTAGACAACGCGTATTTTGTAGGTCACAATCACAACCGGAAAAAGTGGGGTGATCGCAAAAAAACATAATTAGTTTGTAAAACAAACACAATCAATCAATTTATTTACAGTATCATTACAACAAAGATCCTCCTAAACCAGTAGGTTTTTCAGGAGGTGCCATATATTGATTTAATACAAGTAAATACTAATTTTGAAACCTTTTAAAACAATTATTATTAATAAAAAATGTGGTCAGGAGATGCTGTTTGGTTGACAGGACAGAAGTGATCTCTGGAGGTACCCTAGGGAATGCCTCTCGACTCCAACACTACTTCCCTCCGTTAAAGGATTGTAGTTAGGAGCAGCATCCACCTTGCGTGGCCCACAAGGCCCCCTCCCGGAAGGAGGCGAGTAAACCTTACGTCCCCGAACTGTGTTGGTGCCACATCCCGTATGGGCTGAGAAACGTACGTCCTGGGTGCTCTCGGTTTGGTGGGAAAGTGTTGAGATGTCCCCTAGCGGTGGGTTACTATCAGTGGCTCTGGCGACTGGCGAGGAATAAGGACTCCCAAATTTAGTAGACAGATCTAACTTGTCTAATCTTGGTGCTCACTCACTTCAGCCTTTTATGAATGACTCTCCTTTCTTTCTGTTCCCAATTCCCTTAGGGGGCCAAGTGATGGGTAGGCTACTGTTAATTTGAATTTTTTATTTATTTCAAGTAAGCATCTATTATTTTATCATTCGCAGCAGTCCGTATGTAAATTGTTGTGTAATGTTAGTTTGTAGATTGTGTGCATAAATTGAGTTGAACTGAATAGTTCAATCTAGTGTGGATACGAGCAGCAAAATAACCTGCTCTCAACATTTGGATTTTTCTCCTGCGCTGCTTAGCGTTCACCACTCGTCCCTACTCCTATACTCCAACATAATTGGGATTACCAATCGAATTTTAGCTCCACTGTGCTTTTGCACCATGATGGAGGGTACCTATTTATATTTTTAATTTCCTAGGTCTAGCTTTATTTTTGAAAAATAAAAGTAGACCTAGTAATGTATGGAAGAAAATTCAGAAAATTGAAAATAGGATACCAATATAATGGGATCAACTAGCACCCAGGAAAACCCTAACAGTTTTAACTTTAGTGAATCCGTGGGGAAATGAATACTTTTTATTATCTCTACTGAACCAGCTAAAAAAAAGCTAACCAATCAAATAATTATTGTAACAAAAATAATTTTAATGAAAGAGTGTAGTGTTTTGAACTTGAGTGAAAGAAAAAGTAAATATTGATAATAATCTAATAATAGTCACAAGCTAATTTTTTTGGGGGGTTATTTTACGGTATAATAATACAGGGTTTGAACTAAACAAAAACCTGTAATTAACATTGTCCTTTTTGTAATTATGGGTTTGTTTTAATATTTTGATTGTTTCTGTTCTCAAGTTATGGAAGAATTATATCTGTTTATTTATTATTTTTTTTTTTAAAGAGTATGTTATTGAATTGTATTTCGATGAATATTTTTTGCTTTTTTTTCGATTGTTTTACAATGAAAGGAGGATAATTGTGTGTTTTTTAGTTTTGTCACCACATGGAGATACTTTGAGATCTTTATTACTTTACCTTTAAATTCATTATTGATTTCTCTCATTTCACGAGCTTTCTATGTTTACTAGTAATATTATTGAATGAACTCACAGCTAGCGCTCAAGTATTTACTTTGCTGGCTGTGCCAAAAATGTGTTATACACTTTATATTGTGAATTTTCTTATATTTGTATTTTTGTATTTTGGCGAAATAAAAATATTATTATTATTATTATTATTATTATATTATAGTGAGTAGGGGTGTGTTTGTGTGTGTGTTTTTCACGCAATTTACAAAAACGGCAACGATTTGAAACACTAAAATCTGGCACATACACGATTCAGTGTACTTCGAAGCCAGATTTCTGATTTTCCTTCCAAACTTTTTGAAAGTAAAGTACAAAGTTCACTCATGGGCACTAGGCCTATATTACCGGTTTAAAATGTGTTTAGATGCAGGGTGCTCGTATAACAGCTGATATATTTTATGATACATCACTATGATGCGAAAAATTTCTAAGTCACAAGCCAAAGCAACACATTTGTTTCGTATCAATATTGCAACTCCAGAACTCCTAATTCCCTTTACAACCGACTTCCAACAAGGAGGAGGTTCTCAATTCAACCTGTTTTTTATGCTTGTACATCAATCACTCGAGCACTATTGAACCTATTCCAACTATTTTTTTATGGAAGAGCATCATTCAGCGGTGGTCCCATCCAAGTTAGCTTACACAAGGATCGGCCCAATACTTGACCCAATATCTAGGGAAAAGGAGCATTCATCGATAGCTTTCATTTCAATTTCGTTCAAATAGGCTAGCTTCACACATCACAGTCGGATAACCGGTGCCGTTTTTCAGGTCTATCATTGTATAATAGGGAGCGCTTCACACTTATTCGATTTTTGAAGTCATCTGATGAAATGTAATTATGCCGGGTGAACAACATCGGTTACCACCAGTGCCGGATTTAGGGTACTTGCGGCCGTAGGCCAAATTACCCCGAGCGGCCCCCGATAACTTCACGATTATGTAATTGAAGCATAAAGCACATTTCATAACGTTTGTTTTAATTTTACTTTTTAAAATTGGTACAACATACAAAGCATAACATACATGAATAGAAATGGCACTAATGTTTTATTTGAATACGGTACATAAATAGGTTGAAATGTTGTATTCGCTAATTAAATAATCTTGGTTTACAAATTTGGCTAAAGCCCCAAAACACCTCTAACAATTTCTATATTTATAGAAAAATTCAAAAAGTTAGCAAACAGCAGTTATTTGTAAAATTATTAATATTGCTAAAATTATTATATTATAAATTAGTATTGCAGTTAATTGTTAAAATTAAATAACATTTGTTTCATTCGGGGGGGAAAGTACAGGTGACAACAAAAGACTAAAAAAAGCCGAGTTGAAAAGACATTATAAGTAAAAGAACAAACAAAATAATAATATGAACTGTAATAGTAATAGGCTACGGAACTGAAAAATAAAAATGTTAAGAGTACAACAAATAAACTTCTAGATCATTCAATTCTCACATTATTCTCTTATACTGAAAAACGTCAATGTCATGTTCTTAATTTTGATAAAGTTGGATTAAGGCGCGTTGTCCTAGCTGCGGAATGTGAAATGCGGAGAATGGAGAGCGAAATACGCAGACCACTGGTTACACGGCTTTCCGTATGGGTGTTGTCCTAGACAACGGACAACGCATCCTTCAGCGGAGCGTGAACTGCGGAAACGAGCCACTGCTCAAGAAGCAGTCATTTCCGTAGTCGGTTGCGAAGTAGTGACGAAGCAGTTGATAAACTGGTTTCGCACATGCGCACATCGCAGTACTTGCTCAACTTGCTCACAATGTCATTTCTCCCCGCCGGAAATCGAGTCCTAGCTCCGCAGCTTCGACAACGATGCTCCATCATCAGCTGCGGAGCGAGCTCCGCAGCCCACTCACCGCATCCCGCAGTGTAGAACATTCCGTAGCTAGGACAACGCGCCTTTAGGGACTAACATTGACACTCACTCCACACTCATAATTAATACCATATCTAAACTCTAAACACTCACTTTTCAAGCTTTTTTGGCTGCAAAATCTTTAATCAAATCGTTAAAGTCTAAGCCTTGAAAAAGCACAGCATTTGAAACAAAACTAGCCAAACTAGACAATCATGAATCTTCGTCAGAAGTCGAGTTCCTCAAGTAGTTTTTGATTATTTTTAACACGCTGAATGATCTTGCTCCAGATGCATTAGATGTTATCATGCATAGTAGAATGCGCAAAGCCGTGTCAATATTCGGAAATAATGTCAACTGTTTATCACGAATGAGTTTCAGATACTCCAAAAGTGTATTCCTCATCACATTCCTAGAACTTTCCACAATCCACCTGCAATCTGTAGCCTCCTATACCCTGGCAAGCGTTAATATTTATTTTTGATATGAACATTGGTTATTTTAATTAGATTGTATTGTTTATATACAAAAGTAATGTACCGTACTCAATTTACAGTAGCGGTAATTATTAATTAATTTTGGAAAATAAAAATTCAATTTTTTTACCAAAAAAGTTTTTTTTTACAAAACACTGCAGCCCCCTTTTGCTTGCGGCCCTAGGCCGCGGCCTAGTCGTAAATCCGTCACTGGTTACCACCTAAAGCCGGCTATGTGTGAAACAAGCCTGTAATCACCCACTTTGGACAATCAGGTGAACTTTGCAAATTCAAAGGCGTACAAGCCATGGCTGATTAGAGATGAATTAACACATGCCAATGTGAATTAAGAATAAGAAAAGCAATATTTATGTTCAGAAGAATATTGTAAATTTAATAATAAATTTAGTTGATGTTTTTTGCAGACGACTTCAAATGATTTATTATATTTTTTAAATTTGGAGAAGACTTATTGCTTCCTACGAATGAATAATTTTGTATGGTTTCAATCTAAAGTTAGAGTGAAAAATGTTTTTAAGATTGTTGAAAGTCTAAGTTATTAATTTTTCAATGTAGGTTTACTCTGATATTAGAATGAAGAATCAAAGATCATTTTACTTTTATGAAGCCTTTCAATATTATAATTTTCCAAAATAAAATATCCTACGTTCAATAAAGAGTAGTATAGAATAATTCACTTAATTTGTTAACTTTCCATATGTAGTCAGATTTCATACATTTCAATTAGTTTAACCTATAGACCTATCCTATGCAATATTGATTGTATTGATTAACTAATTTGCTAAATTTTTCATAATGTACCGTATAAGAAATTTCTCATTTTTTCAATGTTTGAATATCTAAGTAATTAGCTTGAAATAAAACAAATTTTGCATTAAAAAATGAACCGATTTTTATGATATGATAATAGAAAATTACTAGCACTAAAAAGTTTAAAATACGGTATATAGTATGAACTTCAAACTGAGAAAATGTTCAATTTAATGCAAGTAACCTTTCAAAGTCGGTGACAAATTTTCCATAAACTCCTAAAATATTACACAGAATTTTTTATAAACTCATAAAATATTTGGCGCCGACTTCAAAAAGTATCTTGTATTAAATAATTTTCTCAGTTTAAAGTGATCGAGGTACTCTATTAATTTTAAACTTTTTAGTAGCCTACGTGAGTATTTAATTTTTAATAATCATTTCATTGGAGTCAGTTTTTTTGTTTTAAATTTGTTTTTTATAACTTTTGCTCTAAAATATAATATAAAATACGGTTTGTGTATCCATGGATGGACATTGATAAACCTAATTTAGGGGGAATTAAAATTTACTGGCTTTGCCTTAACTTTTAGGAATTTTGGAAACTTTATTTTGCATAATTATTATATTTTACAAAAGATTCAAAATTTAAAGTTTGCTTCTAAAAAATTCATTTTGTGTTGTGCAAAACGTTTTACTATGAAAAATATTAATGGAACCAATAGAAAGTAATTTTTCAATCATTAAAAAAAATTGCTGCTCACAAAATTCAAGTTTTTTATATACACAGTAGAGTAGGCTACTTTTTTACTACTGCTCTATTAGATAATATAGATTGACATAAATAAACTCAATCTTAAGGTTTGTAATGAAATTAAAATTTAATGTCAAACTCGGCATTTTGCATAAAATTTACAAAAGATTTATTATTTATTTGCTGAACTAATTATTAAAACACAATGAAATTATGAGAATTCATGTTAATCAAGTAGCCTTTGCTATGAGTTGTAATTTTAGTACAATAGACCAAGACGCATCGATGGTTCAGTGGTAGAATGCTCGCCTGCCACGCGGGCGGCCCGGGTTCGATTCCCGGTCGATGCAATATTTTTTTGATACTTATTATTGTAATTTTAATGAGCATTATGGTAGCAGATTATAATAATGTATCCATTATAACTTTCAGCCTGTTCAAAATATTATTATTTTATACACACATTAAATAGAATTGATTATTTAAAAAAAAACAAATTCTAAATTGCAGTGTTGAGGATGTCCAATCTCTTTCCTGGGTAATCATTCTTACTATATTTTTTTAATGTAATTGAATACAATATATAGCCCAAAATTTTTCATCACGAACTTATTGAATATCATTATTATTATTATTATTATTATCATTATTATTATTATTATTATTTTTTCTTTTTCATCTGAGTTATAAACTCTAGCAGCCGGGGTAACTTGAGACCCAAGGCTACAGAGCCAGCACCAGGAGCAGAGACACAGGCTTATAATTTATTCCTCACCTACAGACTCAGAAATTTGCGTACAATGTGTGGAATTATTATTATTATTATTATTATTATTATTATTATTATTATTATTATTATTGTTATTGTTATTATTATTATTATTATTATTATTATTATTATTATTATTATTATTATTATTATTATTATTATTATTATTATTTCTTTGTTATCTCGCATTTGCGGTTAGTTATTTGGATGAAGGGGCATTGACATGCAACCTCCATCTCATGACTACTATTATCATTTTGTACATCAAGGGATTATCGAGAACATTGCAGTATTTATATTATTATTATTATTATTATATTATTATTATTATCCATGGTTAGTTGTTAAATAATTATTGTTGGTATCTAATTAATTAACACTTGTCATACGTAATAATTCAAATTTCACTGATAAAGAATAATGTTTAGTAGTAGGGTAAATATGAAAGACATAGAATAATTTTAAAGAATGATAGCAAATATTAAGACCAGAGTGGAAAGAAAACGCATTTGACTGAAAACATGAAAAGAAAATCTATTTTTAGTTATCTTTCATTTAATTTCAACAACTGTTTCAACAATAAAAGATTAATAAAAACACTGAAAAGTAATTAAACGATTTTTATAAAGAGTGTTTAGTGAAAAGCTATTCCACTTGTAGTGGGCCAGTGTAATAAATTGTATGGAATAATATTTTACTCATTATGTCACCAAAACTAGAATCTTTCCTAGAAAAAATTATTTGTTAAAATTTTATTGGATTTGATTTAACTTTTTTAATTGCATGACATTTTTATTATTCTCTGTTTACTCTATTTTATACACAAGTAGCATTCTTCTTATTTCAAGATGATGATGATGATAATAATAATATTAATTTTTAAAATATAATAATAATAAATAGAACGACAAAATGTAACTGGTTCAACTTGATTTTAATGAATTGAATATTACAGAGAATACAATCAATTTACAATTGAATATTACAGAGAATACAAACACTGTAGCTGTAGATTTGAGAAATTTGTTTAGCATTTGTAGAAGCATCCATGAAGAAATAATTTGCTCAAGGTACCCTAAAGTTGGCGATTAAAGAAAAACATAATAATGGTGTTTTTTTATTTTTCATAATAATTCAGTGTACAATATTAATTGTACACTGAAGTAAAATTAATCAATTCTCTATTTCAATTTTTCATAATTTACAATAGACCTACAGAGGCTACAGTACAACAAACAATAAATTTATAGGGTAAATGATTGCTAAGTTTTCAGTTCTAGCTTGAATATTTTGTTCATTACCGACTGAAAACGTCACTTCATTATTCCATAATTATTTTTTCAGTAAAACTCAATGAATAGCTTGCATTTTGTTTGTAAAAACAATTTGAGTTTAGATACCTCCAATTTATTCCAACCGTTCCCTTTGGTGGTCTTTTAGAAAGGGTAAAATTGAGTCCATCAGCTCTGCAGCAGGATTAATAAAATTAAAAAAAACTTGAAGAATAAGATGAGCATGGCTAGTAGTGAGGATAGGGTGAACGCATATTAATGAATAAGGTGATGACCCGTGGAGCATTCTTTTTGCTTCATTTTCTTCTCACTCTCTTCTCTCTATAACACTATATAACACTAGGTTTTGTATTCTTATGTCTGTTTTACAATCTCATCTATACACCACAAAGTTTTCAAAAATACTTAGCCTGAACCTGAATAAATCACTTCAACTATTTATGTATCACTAGCTGGCTCGACGCGCGTTGCTGCGTTCTCATAAAAATTCTCCTTGATTTTATTATTTGCCACCTCCCGCTGAGGTTACATTTCAAATTAGGAAAGAAGATAGTCCTAGGGCTCTTCCAGCCGATCATTATAGAGGCTTCGTTGTTTTCTTAATCACCACCTCTGAATGAAGAAAAATTTCAAATTTAAACCTCCTACGACTATAAGAGTAGAAGCTAGTTTTTTATTTTATTATTCGCCACCTTCCGCTGAGGCTGCATTTCAAATTTCTAGCTAGCACTTCATTGGTTAACCCGTTAACAGATTTCATCAACCTGGCATAATTACATTTCATCATACCCAGTCGTATGTTTCCTACATATTGCAAGGCTCCGACTGCACGGTAGCCTACATGCAAAGTGCAAAGTCTTTTGCTGTTCAAAGACAGCGTAAATAACGCCGCTAAGGGGCCTGCCATATGATTAAAAACTGTTGAATTCTATCAGCTGTTCCTTTAAGCTGTTTGGCCGGCAAGTTCAGTAGGTTAGGTCTATAAAATGGATTAATTGATTAATTAATAGTAATTATTAGCTCTTCTATTAAAATTTATGGTCAGAAACCATCCTCAATATTCACACAACATATTCCCAAAGTTTCATGCTAATCTGTCAAGTGGTTTTGAAGTCTATAGGAAACATACATACATACAGACATTCATTTTTATATAAATAGATTTACAGTTCAAATCGAATGATTATATTCTAATTATGTATTTCTTTATTTATTATTTAAATAATAAAAAATAAAAATTTAAAACAATTAGTAGTTCTGTGACAACCCAAGAATAAGGGTGCTTACACAGAGGAACATACTCAATGTACTCAATGATAGGCCTAATCATTATCGCAGCAAAATTAAAAACAATCATCAGACCTAACTCTTGATTCAATTTCCGTAGTCTATTTCATGTTCGTCTTCAGACATGCTCAACAGTAAAACTGTTTTTCATTACCAAGGCTGTGTTTCTATTTTCCATACCGCTGATTGTTCAAATCAGATGAGATTTCACATATATGTTGAGTCAATATATGAATATTTATACATTTATATTTAATAATATTATTACATTTTTTATAATTATCATTTACCCATAGTAATCACTTGTTAGTATACTTAATAAGAAACATTGGAAATTATTTGTTTCTTTCAAAAAAAAATGTTATTCTTATGAGTAATAGCTTAATTCATATGAAGGCTCAATCGGATGAATAAGAGGGCTATCTTTAAATCTGATTCCAATTGCATATTTTTTTAGATTACGTCTTGGAGACTCCAGTTAAGGAGTATAAGACAAGTCAGATCAACAATTACACACTAGATACCATAATTACTATATCAATTAGTTGAGGTGAGGCTTAATTTCGATGCAGAAGCTCATTTTAAAAATCCTATGTCTCCTATAGAAGAAGGCCTAAGAGCCTTTCTCTGTTTTCCTTTTAAATATCCTTTAAATGCAAGCAAATTTTGTAAATCTTTAAACATTCATCACTGGGCATTCCTTAAAAAGGAAGGGTCCTTGCAAAATGTCATTGAATTTGGTCCACCCGCTTAGCCGTAAATGCGTTACAAACAGACAGACAAATTCAAAACGGTCGAATTGAAACAAAGACCTCTCTTCGTTCGGTCAATTATTTACTATTGAGCAACACAGCAGAGCAGAGATTTTGCGGTGTATGAAAAGTCAGCATTCGAGTTACAATAAATAAAGTACAGTAGATCAGAATTGGAACAATGTAGGAAAAATGAGCAATATACTTTAAATGAGAACTAATAAGTGAGATCATGAATACATAAATACGTTACAAAGTTGAATGACGTAACAAATAAATAGGACCACCTTAAGGGGTGTTGGCAAAAGAGGCATGCTGCCCCCAAATTCACAGGTCACAAATTCAGGGAGGGTCATTCTTCTTAGTATTGGTGTAGGTAATGTTGTGCTTGATTTCCATAGTAAATCATACATAAGTTGACATACATAATAAATCATACAGAAGTTGATATCCATAATAGATCATACAAAAGTTGTCACAAAATATTTCAATCTGAAAATTGCTAAACCGTATGCCCATTCTTGCATTGTCTTGGAGCTTCCAAAACCCCTTATTCCCTCTTGGTTAGATCGTCCGTTACCATTCAAACAGTTATTTTTTAAACATAAATAATATTAACTTTTCATGTGAAATTTAACGACTTGCAGTCAAATATTTGTTAAGAATAAGTATAACTCACTTAATCTGGCCTAATTATTCACTTATTCTTAACAAATATTTGACTGCAAGTCGTTAAATTTCACTTAAAAAATTAATATTAACAACGCAGTTCGTCATGGAACAAGAAATCCAGGAATTTAAATAATATTATTGACAATAAACTTTACTAGTTATGTGAAATTTAACGATATGCAGTCAAATATTTGTTAAGAATAAGTATAATAACTCACTTAATCTGGCCGAGTACTTTCGAATCTATGAGATCCATATCTTCAGAGGCCGATTAAGTGAGTTATTATACTTATTCTTAACAAATATTTGACTGCATGTCGTTAAATTTAAGTACTCGGCCAGATTAAGTGAGTTATTATACTTATTCTTAACAAATATTTGACTGCATGTCGTTAAATTTCACATGAAAAGTTAATATTAACAACGCAGTTCGTCATGGAACAAGAAATCCAGGAATTTACTAGTTAATTCAACATTTATTAATAATTCATGTGTGATGGCCATCAAGTGAAAATTATAATATGCGCGTTTTATGACTTTATTATCCCACTTCAGAGATGAAACTGGATATATTGTGCTTTCTCCTTTAATTGAATTTGTAATTGGGGTTTGAAAGAGAAAGAAAAAACATTCATTCATTTCAAGAAGTTCAAAAAAGTGTATAGTCTAAAGATAGTGTTAAAAACAGCTAAAATCTATAAAATAAAATAATATTGAGCTTCAGATTTCAATACTTTATTAAAAGGTAAACGAGGAAATAGTATTACTAGTCAAATTATTTCACATTACATAAAAACTTATGAAGAACACGATTCGTCACTACCAACATCACATTTTTGAAATTTAAATTAGCCGCCATATATGCCAGCTTGCCAGCTGTTGATTTGATCGATCGATGACGGATCAAGCTATCATGATTTAATAACTGCGCTCCGGTTTCTGCAAGTATTAGTATTGGTCATTGCCCCGTTCTTGTGTGAAGTTATAAATATTCATGTCTTCTGTGCGGTATCTTGTGTTTCTGGTGAATTTCGGGAGAAAATTGTGAAACATGATTTTGGATTGTTTGTCAAGGTAAGCTATTCGACATGTAAATAGATAATGAAGTTTTATTATTTGAAATAACAGTAATAGTTGTATTTTGGTTTTTGTATAACCTACTCATGGTTGCAGTTTCATGTCTTAACCACGAAACATTACAGATAATAAATCTTCGATATGAAAGGAACTAGATTTAGCTTTGGGTTTATCAGATATCGATTATCGAAATTTTCATTTGATGGTTTCGTGTAAGCAGGGCCGCCCTAACACAGGTCTCGGCCCTCGGCCCAGTAAAGTTCGCGGGCCCCCTCTTTTACAATTTATTGTGTGATCAAGATACGTAAAAAGACCGCTATTTCACAATCAATTATAGGGTTATAGATCTGCCTAGATCCATGATCAGATCTAACCTCAAAATTGTGCTAAAGTTGGAAATTTCCAACAAATTAGCACCGCACTTCTGTTCAAATTTCGGAGAAAGTGCACTATATAAATGGGCTTCTAACCAAACCTAACCTAACCTGGCGAGATGTGACTGAACCACCTCATACCTTTATTATTTTGATGCATAAGTGCCATTTGATGAAAAGTGCCGGCTGTGGTGCACTATATGGGCTTCTGTTAATAACTTGTTGTCAATTGAATAACTTGGACGTTTATGATTATTTGAACACGGGAGAGGTTACATACTATGATTATACTCATTTTCAGATGGATATCTAGTCGGATAATGACATAATTCACTTAATCGCATCATTTTTAAGAGAAGTCCATATACTGCACTCCCATGGAGTGCAGTATATGGGTTTCTGTCAATAAAGTGTCTAAATTGAATAACTTGGACGATTATGATTATGTGAACACTATTAGTATTATTCACTTGATTGATGTCATTTAATGTTAAATTAGCTTGATGTATGTTTTTTATGCATCAAAATAATAAAGGTATGAGGTGGTTCAGTCACATCTAGCCAGGTTAGGTTAGGTTTGGTTATGGGGTTCTCTTAAAAATAACGTAAATTTTTTTCTATCATATTCATCTGAAAATGATCTAAATCGTAGTGAGTAACCTCTCCCGCATTTACATAATCATGAAATGGACAAATTATTCAATTAATTCATTTTATTGACAGAAGCCCATATAGTGCACTTTCTCCAAAGTGCCTAGTTCCTATTAATTTACATTTTGTGATAAATAATTCCTTTTAGTTTATTGTTTTGTGTGTTATTAAATTTTGTTGAAATTTAACGTTTTATTATTATTAAAACTTTTTTATTCAATTAATGAATATCATAGTATTAATGATGTTGAAGATCCATCTTGTTTCCACTAATATGTATTATAAACTTAAAAAACACTTTTAAATGGAAATTGACTCACGTTATGGCGTGATGGCCGTTTCGCTCTGTTGTCTAGAGCATCATCAGACGACCCACAGTACACTGATTCAAGGCATCACCTTGGTATCAAGGCATGCCTTGAATCAGTGTACTGTGGGTCGTCTGATGATGCTCTAGACAACAGAGCGAAACGGCCGTCACGCCATAACGTGAGTCAATTTCCATTTAAAAGTGTTTTTTAAGTTTATAATAGTATTAATGAATAATACTAATAGTGTTCACATAATCATAATCGTTCAAGTTATTCAATTTAGACACTTTATTGACAGAAACCCATATACTGCACTCCATGGGAGTGCAGTATATGGACTTCTCTTAAAAATGACGCGATTAAATGAAATATGTCTTTATCCGACTAGATATCAATCTGAAAATGAGTATAATCATAGTATTTAACCTCTCCCGTGTTCACATAATCGTAAATGTCCAAGTTATTCAATTGACAAAAAGTTATTAACAGAAGCCCATATAGTGCACCACAGCCCAAATTTCTTCATATAATAATGATATTATCATTATAATATCAATAATTTTGAAAGACAATCAAAGTATTCAGTCCAACTTGGTGGCTAGCTGGTGTTCAATGCTTAAAATAGCAAGCATGTTCAAATGCTCCTGGGCCATAGATGTTCTTTTCCACGTTTTTAGTTGATTCCCCAGCTTGCTGAAATCTCGCTCTGCTGATGCCACTGTCACAGGAGCCGTATAAAACAAGCATAAGGCAATGAAAATGTTCATGTAAAGCGACAACAGTTCTTTACTATAAATCAAATTCAATAGTTCCAGTGGATTGATCAAAGGTCCTAACTGAAACACACTTGAACTAATTTTTTTCAAATGTACCATTTCTTCAACAAAGCTTGTTGATAAATCACTCTTGTAGAATTTTACAAGTAGCCTACTGCAGCTATTTCTCATAGAATATCATCCAAACTTGAGAAATTTAAAATAGAACTGAATAGACTCCAAAAATGACTTCCTGTATCAAATCTCTCCTTCAGTACTTGTAGCAGAAAGTCCAAAACAGGAAGCACTACTTCACCTCTGAATTTTTCCTAAATACATTAGGCTATTTAAGTTGGTTCTTCTCTTCAGATGATTTTGTGGCAGGATGTCTTTTACAAGTAAATGTTGATGAAATGTTGAGCTGCTCTGACATCAACCTTGCTTCTTCAACAATCTCACTGCTGATCAAATGTTGTCCGGTTTTGATAACTTCAAAAAATTCTTCCTTTTCTAATTTCTACATATGCCATGAGTTGAATTCTATTACATAGTATATTTTCAGGCCCTGATCGGGCCCCCTAAGGGCCCAGGGCGATGGTACCGGTAGTCCCCCCCATCTTTGGGCGGCTCTGCATGTAAGGGAGATACGGAACCAGTGGCAACTGGTGCTAATGTTCAATATACCCCTAAGTGAACATTGTTACAGTAATCAGTTTGATGTAATAACGAGATTTATATATATATAAAAAAAAAAACCAGTTAATAATATTTTTTTTCCTAGTGACCAGAAAAAGTGCCTATTTTTGCACTAACTTGAATGTAGCATGCAAAATAGTCTATTCCTGCACCAGTGCGGGAAAGTACTTTTCCGCACTCCAGATTTGCAACCTAACAACACAAAATAGTGAGCATGTAATACGCAGGTTCCCTATTCTGCATTCAAAAATAGGTTGGCTACTCTGCTTTAGCTGCGAAATAGTTGTTGTTGAAATCGATTTGATTCAAAGATAGGTTATGTGAGGAATTGTCAGGTTATGTATGTCCTGTTTTGTTCTGTTTAAATTACTTTATACATTACTGTAGGAAAAATTTAATGTGTAATACGAGCGCAAAGTATTGTTTCTGCACTCAAGAAACTTTTTTCACTCGCCTTTGGCTCGTGAAAAAAACTGTTTCTCTCAATGCAGAAAAGCGCTATTTTACACTCTAGTTACACAAATAGCTATTTCATTGATGCAATTTGTGAGCAATCTAGAATTTAAACACCATTGGAAATAGTGCTGTAATTGTAATTTATCTATTATTGTGGTGTTATTTTATCATGTACTGTTGAGTCCTGTTATCCTGACCAGTCCCCAGCCCTTCTGGAGCTTTCAAGTTTTAAGTTTATGTGCACCATCCCTCACCAGGGTCTTTATAACAAACTTCTTGCAAATTTTTATCAGTCTACTGCCCGGTTTCTCAGTCATTCAGTAAATTATTCAGTAGTTATTAATTCAATAATGGTCCTAAGGCTTGTTTCACACATACCTGGCAGTCTGGTAAGAAGTGTCATTTACCCGGCTATAGAGATCATATTATATGTAGTGTTTCACACTTTTTTTTAAATAATCTCATTCAATGTAATTATGTCAGTAAACAACACCAGTTACTTGACTGCCGTGTTTGTGAGAAACAAGCCTTATGGCCGCTATTGAATCAATAGTTACTGAATGACTGAGCGACCAGGCAAAAGAATCTCTTTAAATGTAAGAATATTTCATGTAAAAATGTTTTTTGACTGATAACAATTTAATTCATCCTTCTTAATGCCATGGTAGACACTCGTTGCCGTTGTGGTACAAGCCACCAGAATAAGTTGAACCTTTTCATTATTTCTATCATAAGCTTATTTACAAGTTATTAAACTTTCTAAGAGCCTTATTGTAGCCTACTGAGTGCACACCACAATTAAGGATAAATTACATCAGCTGAGCGTCTGACCGAGCTCAACAATGTCAAAGCACATGAAGGCATACAGATGTTTAGATCCATCAGCTGTTTATCAACTGATTTTTAATAAAATTTACCCAGCTGTGATTCAGCCTGAATGGTGGCGCGCAACTTCCACTGCAGTCGCTCTGTAAGATCAGGCCTTAGTTGGCCTTATTGATCCTTAGTTGGTCTTGGAGCCTTATCAGCGAACACATAAGACTTATGTCCATAAGACCATTGGTCTTATGGGTTCGTTGAGCCTTATTAATACAGAGACACTGCAGTCGCGGTCGCACGCCACAATTAAGGGTAAATTACATCAGACGGGTAAATTTGATAAAAAATCAGCTGATGGCTCTAAACCTGTTAGTGACATTTTGAGCTCAGTCAGATGATCAGCTGAAATTTTATAAAGAAAGGCTCAAGCCTTATTATACTGAGCGGTCACGCATCACACTTAAGGCGGAATTACATCAGCTGAGCGTCTGACCGAGCTCAACAATTTCAAAGTACACAAAGGCATAAACGATTTTAGAGCAATCAGCTGATTTTTATCAAATTTACCTGGCTAATGTAACAATATTCTTAATCGTGGCGTGCGACCGCGACTATAGTGTCTGTATAATAAGGGTGTTTAATGTTTTACTTTCCCCCCACTTTACAGTCAGTATGAGCGTCTCTAGAAACTAAACAAAAATAGGCTTTGTATAAATTGTCCATAGGGTGAGCCTCCTGGCTAAATGACCAAGGCGAGCTTTGGTCAAATGCTGAATGATTTTGTATAATATTTTTCCTGGGACGAGGGGGTGGCTTGACAGGGCAAGAGAAGCCTGCTGGCTAGTAACTTATATAAAGAACTGATTAAATGTATTTTACTTTGATGATGAAGCCCACATAGGTCTGAGACCTGTGCGTGGGTAATGAGTAGGATGTTGGTAATTGGACCTACATTTTTTGTGGAGTTACAAACCACCGGGAAGCGAGTAGAGAACATCAGAGTCCTTTTTGCTGGCTAATCCAATCGGTCACCCTTACAAGGGATTTCAGGATCTCGTAGCTTGTCTTAATTTGACTAAACAGATACCTGCTTTGGCTATCACTTCCCCTATTATTTCTTTGGAAGATTTCTGATTTTGGTAGAAGTTTCTGAGTTAGCTCAGTTTCTGTGATCTAATATTTGAAATTTTCAGTAAGTTTCTCAAAAACGTTATAATTTCTTCATGAATAATATTGTTAAAAATACTCTACTGATGAATTTAACTTTTACTTATTCTTGTTATGACTATTTCGCATTGTTGTAATGTATCCTCCGGCTCGGCTGAAGGCCTACTGAATCAGGTTTGACTGATAAGATTCAGAGAAAAATACGTTTTTTCCAATCGCAATCCTGATCCAATAGGACCCTAGGCATGTCTGAAGAAGCATTTGTACAATGCAAAATGGTGATCACACGAATGAGTTTTTTTTACTTTTTTTCTGAGGATGAAGCCAACATAGGTCTGAGACCTGTGCGTGGGTAATAAGTTGGATGATGGTGATTGATGATTTGGTCGTACAGTTTTAGGTGGGTTCCGAACCACCGGCCGGTTGCACAAAAGCCAATTAAATTTAATCCCCTTAAGAGTGATGTCGTTCTAAGGAGATTAAACTTGATGGAGAGAATTTAGTTGCACAAAGGACAATAACTTACAAGCGATAACTCCGATTAGGCTAACTGGCGTACTGACCGCCCGATCACTGAAGATTAAATCTCACTAATGCCCGTTAAGTTACATTTTATAGGTTAGGTTTATTTTAGCAGAGCACGGAACTGAAAATTAGGTTATCGAGGTTAAAAACATTTCAAAATGAAGAATATAATATAATATATATATAAAAATATTGAGATATTTGAATAATGATTCAAATAATTTACAATGAAATGATTCTAATTCATTTTTTTAGAATTCAGAATCAGCTGTTGATCAAATTACAGTGTTGCCAGATTGTGCCCGTTCGGTTAACGAAAAATAACTAATGGATCTTTGTTCAACCAAAATAAACCCATTACACTTATGACAGTTAGTTAACTGACATTCAACTCCTTATTTAATTAGCTTTCGTGCAACCGGCCAATAGCGTTAAATTCACCAGTAGAGTATTTTAAACAATCATTTCCGATCAAATACCAAGTGAAAAAGTAATAAGGAACCACACAACATCAAATAAGTTATTGTTTTTATTTCTAGGGATGCACCCATTTTTGCATTTGGTGTTCTCCGAAGCTGATTGAAACGATGGCTGGTACGACGAAGAAATATTACCAAGAAATAGGTAACTTTGATTTTGATATAGCGTTCAAATACTTTCAAAGTCTTGCAAATTCATTTTTTGGTTCTGGCTGTAACACAATATTATTTCCCTGAGGCTAAAATAACATGAGACTTGGAGTTTCTAATCATTCGTACAAGCCTTCAGAACAAATTTCGTAGCCCAGAAGCTAGATTACATTGACTATGCTCCAAAACAGAGGTGCCCATCCCCCCTAAGGTTAGGAGCGCAAATCCCCACCCCCACATTTTATAATGCCCCATTTCTTCCCCCCCCCCCCAAACATGGGCAACTTCCTCCATCCCAAATACAGGAGACACACTGTTAGAGACCAATGAAAAAATGAAATTTAAATGTTTTTGAAATTTAATTCAACAGTCATATTAATATAGACCTACTGTACATATCATGCACATATTGCATTCTTTATTATAAACATACCTAATAATTCATTGAAAATAAATAAATTAAAAAATTATTTGTACACAGCTAGCAAAGTAGGATAATAAATTGTGTGCTGATTGCAAATTTAAAACAAAATGAAAAATCTATTATTTCTACAAAAAACGAAAAATTGAAAATGATAACAAAGTAATAAAGTACCCTAATTGAATTACGTATTACTTTTATTCAATTTATTACAATGTGGGTTTCACAAAATACTCCTCTACATTTACACTTAAGATTTCACAGAATGAGAATTATTTCCTTCAATATTGAAAATTGAATTCACTTATTAAACAGTCACTGCATAGAACTGGTAATTTCAGATCAACATAAAAAATTCAAAGCAAAAATACCCTACACAAAATAAAATGAAAAATATTGCAATAAATTTTTTTTTTGAGTTTTAAGATAGTTATTTCACTATTGATGAATTCCATTTTTATGCAATTCAATAGCATATTTTTATTAAGACACATTTCTTAAGGATTGACATTAAAAACATGAAAATTTTATCTGTCAAATGACTCACTTGCACCCCTAGAGACTAGCCTTTAGCTGAAATTTTCCAGGCAATGACAAATGGATTTTCACAAATTATTGCGGTTTTTGTTTCTGATTGGCCACTCCAAGGGCGTACTGACCTTTGAAAATCAAACACTAAACCTATTACATTAAATTTATCGATTAGTTTTTCAATCACCTCACATGATGGAAGATTATGGTTTTCAAAATAATTTTGCTGTGCTCAAATCTTGTATGTTAACTCAATTTATTATAGAAAAGTTCTTCATTTGAATTATTCAGTAAATCTCCTTAAAAAAGTCATTGAAAAGCAATACCAGATTGCAGAACATTGGCAAGAGAATAGTGCTACTAACTTAAAATTGTAATCTTTAACTGAATCATTCTATACAATATTGTAGACAAATTCAGTCATGGTCTTTTGTACAAAAGCAGTTTTCTTCTTTGAGTAGTTGTTTTGGCAAATGCCTCAATTATTTCATTGTTTTTTTTTTTTTTTTTTTAATTTCAAGTATATCGCTATTACATGATAAAACAAGAAAATTTGATAACCATGAGTCTCCCATACTGTTCTTAAGATAGTTTTTCACAATCTTTAATCTACTCATAGTTCTTTCAGCAGAACAACTACTCACTGCAAGTGACAGTAATATTCTGTATAGACAGTTAGATTTGGTAGTGATGATAAATTAATGCAAGATACACCTGTATGACTTTACAAATCCTCTCAATATCCATTGGTCTAGCATCATTTTATCATCATTTTCAACTGTCTCTTCTTTGTCACTACTGTCTTCTTCAGTGATGGGCTCTCCACTTATATCCAACACAAATATTCTCACGAGTCAGTTTATATTGAGGAAAATGTTTCTAACTCTGAAGCTACAAGCACTTCATCAGCTCATAATACATGCATTCAGCAGGAAGTTGAGCATTTCACTTGTGAATAAATAAGCTTGATAGACATGTACTGTGAGCTGTGAAGGAGATAATTTGAGTTTCTTTTTTAATTTAAATGGTGGTTGAAAAGTAAAATCTTATGCAAAAATATTGTGAGGGGGGAAATTTACGGAAGAGAGAAAACGGAAACAATGTATACTTGATACAAGTACAGTAAAAGAAAAAATTCTACTGCATTGGGAGAACTGGCACAATTGAACCAAAACTATTATTTTATATACGTATACAATAGCCACGTAATTTATCCGATATATCAAGGGTTGAAATATCCCTTCTAATATTGTTTTAAAATGCACAAGTCGATAAAAAAAATATAAATAACTAAAAAATGAAAGTATGACATCACAATACCACACATGTTGAAAAATAGAACCGAAATGAAAAAAATGGCACTCCAAATAATAAATACCACGATCACACTCACGAACTCACTTGAACTCTAGGGCTCTAGGCCAATTTACCGGACACTTGAACACGCATATAGCTGGACGATTCAAAAGAGACTGAATTTAATACACTGTACTGTATTGTTACAAAAGCGAATGGAGCAGTTATTTACGCACTTGTTCTACGTAGATTGTTCTATTGTTTTCATGGTCGGACGAGACTTTGACATCTGATCTTCATTCTCTTGCTCTTCACATGTCTTTGTTACTCTTATTATTCAAGTCTGCAACTCTCTCACTCAATTGAATTTCTTGAGATTTCTTCAGACTTCTTGAACAATCGAGGTCTATATTCCAAGCATTCTTGAAGCTTCAAGAAGCCGCCAATTCTTGGAATTATACAACTACAACAGCTATATAAAGAAGTCCACGTGAACAAGCTAGTTTAGTTTTACAAGAGCTCGCGTGTCAGATTTGTGTTACAGATCTCGTGCCGTTAAGTAAACACTGCCCGATTCCAGTGTCAAGTGCAGAGACAAGTGTTTGCTGTCAAATAACGAATTAGACTGTGTTTTTGTAAGTTATTAGTTGCTCTTTTTTTATAATTTCTTTCTACACTATTGTACAGTTTATTGGACTCTTGTTTCTTTTATTTTTGATCAGCCTGTAATCAATTATTCATTTGTACAGTTTATTGGACTCTTGTTTCTTTTATTATTGATCAGCCTGTAATTAGTTATTCATTAATTCTTTAAATAATTACTGAAAATGAGTATTAGCTTGTCATTTGTTGATCTATTTTTCTTTATTAATTGAACTTACAATTAATTTTTGTAAATAAACTAATTTGTGTAAATAAAGTGCAAGTGTGAACTTTATTTAGACATAGCCTTATTTTAGACATTAGAACCCATAACAGTATGAAGAAAAATGTTGACTGATTTCTACACAATCCCCCACTTCACATTTCGTCTTATGCTAATAAACATTAAGGAGTTCAATGGAAAAATAATTAATTTTTTTCAATATTTGTGGTGACAGCCTTATTCATGATTTATAACAGTCTAGATAAGTTTGTTTGAAGAGTGTTTTGTCCTTGGTATCTCTTCATTTAATTTCCTGAAGTCACAACAACCTACTTCTGAATTCCTCCACTGAGCTATTTACGAATTGATAAAGTAAACAATAAGCAATGACCTGACATTATTTAGCCTACTCATGCTTTCTTTCTTCAATGTTTCAGTTTTAGTTCTATTTATTTTGAAAAAAAAATTATATATAAATCAGTCTGGGTATGGGCCATTTCTTGGAAATATAATTTTTTCAGTCTGGGCTTCCTTATAGCCCGGACCCCCCCCCCCCCCCGCGCAGTGGTGTCTGCGGGGGTGTACGTTACGCCACTGGGCAGGGATCTTAATAGCCTAACTGGATTGACTGTTTAGTCGATTTTATTTGCAAACTCATTCTAATCGAATCAGAAAGGGCTCTTTGGATTCTCCATTGAAATAATCATTCCAAAGGAGTAGTTCAAGCAGTTCTGGACATTAATTCACTTATTTTGGTGCGTATTGCTCATACAAATTTGATGTCCAACCCAAATTCTAGAGTTTGATATCAAATTCATCTGGATAGCTCAAATAAATTAATAATAGATGTAATATTTATTTCAATGGATGAGTATGCTATGTGTAATGATGTATTGAGAGTTAACAAATGTTTGTATGTTTTTCACTATAAGGTTGGAATGTTCAATATTTGCCATTTAGTTTTGTTTTTGAAAATTATTTCACAATTTCATTGAGGCCAAACTTTGAAGTCGTCAGACCTTTGGAATGTGTAAAATTTATTGATAAGCCAACTAAATAACGTGTTAGATTGAGCTAAATGAAACAAGTTTTTCTTATATGTGATATTTCATTTATTAAGGGAACAACCTTTGTGACAATTCATTATTAATATATTATTATTTATTATTAATTTTACTATGTACATGAAAGTGTACATGCTGTATCATAATCGTTACGTTTTTCATCACCTATTCTCTCTCTTTTTTCTCTTCTTCTCAGTTTTATTATATTTTTAGTTTTATTCTTACTAACATTATTATTATTGTATTATTATCACTATTTTTTCTTTTTTTTCTTTTTCTTTAGCAAAAAGATATTTTGCAACTTCTATTCCTTTTATTAAAATAAAGTTTTATTTTGATAGGCTTAAGCCTTGAAACTATTGTCAATGTCAAATAAATAAAATAAAAAATATCAGTTGATCAATTAGTAATCTATGAATATAATTCGCCTGTGCAAAGCTTCGGTTTCCTAGAACGCGGATTTGAACTAAATGGACAGCTGACAGGGCCGCATACACTACATTATATAAACTCGATTTGCTTCTAAAATATATTTTATAATAATATAATATGATAAATTATATATAACCTGCTACTGTACTCGTATTTTATCTTATTAAATACATAATCAGCTTTTAATAATAAGTTGGAAGTTAACATATCATTTCTAACAACAACATGATCTTTCCCGCTAGACATCAAGCTGATAACCTATTAATATTACAAAGTGGAGATACGTTGGAGATGAAGCTTTTCATCATGAGCGTGTGTCCACTGTTGTAGTGTTGTGGGTTACCAACCACATGTCCACAGATTAAAGAACAAAGAACAAAGAGATTGTCTGTGCACATGTCTCACCTACTCGCTGGGCAAATCAAGATTGTATGGAAAGAGATATGTGAGTATAATACAAGTAATCAAATATTATATTATATTATTATAGACTATATTTTATTTCGAAAGCAAATCGAGTTTATATATTGTAGTGTAAGCGGCCCTGTCCGTTGTCCATCTAGTTCAGATATGCGTTCTAAGAGACCGAAGCTCTAATCATCAATTGATCAATTATTAATCTATCAATAAAATTTGTTTGTGTAAACGTTTGTTTGCAACCCAGCTGCTGGACAATGGAGGATTGGTGTGGAGGCTCAAAAGGATAAAGCCATTTGAATTAGTTAAGTGCGTTTGAAGTGACTGACAATTGAATAAACTGACAAATATGCATAAACAGAATTTATTAATTTCGAATTCCTTTAATTGCTATTACTTTATACTGAAGACTTCCGCAATGGCGGATATTGACAACAGCATTGAAAAGCTGATGGGAATCGATGAATGCTACTGTACAAAAATATCAGTCACCACCGGGAATCGAACCACGGACTTCTCAATTGCCGATATGGCCAAGTTGAAAATGAATGCTCCTGTGCAGAAAGGTCTTCATGGTCTAGTGGTTAAGGCGCTCAACCGGCAATTGAGAGGTCCGTGGTTCGATTCCCGGTGGTGACTGATATTTTTGTACAGTAGCATTCATCGATTCCCATCAGCTGTTCAATGCTGTTGTCAATATCCGCCATTGCGGAAGTCTTCAGTATAAAGTAATAGCAATTAAAGGAATTCGAAATTAATAAATTCTGTTTTAGTTAAGTGATTGATTCAAGTGTCAGTGTCCAGTGAAAAAGCAGAGCAGTGATTGAGTGAAGCCCAGCTAAGTAGTGAAAACTTAAGTTCACATATATATATATAATTAGATGTAGCTTAGAGCCCCTGAGGAGGATTTCTATGTTTAAAGTTAATTTAGTAATGTAGTAATGTTAGTAATGAAAAAAGTTACTCATTAGTCTTAAGACTAGATAGTAACAGTAAATATATATAAAAAAAGTTTGTTTTACCAAATCTATCTTCATTTGTAGTGGTGGGGGGGGGGGGGGGGGGGCTCCACTAATAATAAATGCCCCTTTATAGATATCGATAATATTGTATTGGAATTGTTTGGGTGAACAATGAAGACCTGGAACTTGTTCGTCTAGCATGCCATGCATGTGGTCGTGGAATTCGATTCAGTCGCATAACAAGTTGTTATAATACTGCGTTAAACGTGGCAACAGAGCTGTGTGAGGCTAACAAATCGACAAAAAGCGAACAAATAATAAAAAGAGAGGAAAGGTGCGACCGAGATGTCTGTCAGAGAAGGATGGTCCAGACAGGGTGGAGAAAGGAAAGGAACAGAAAACGACGAAGAAGGGAGGACTCCAGACTAGATCTAGCCGTGGAAAAGGAGTGGGAAAAGATAATGAAGAAGAAGAAGAAGGGGATGAAGAAGTAAGAACAGGAAAGAGGAGAAGAAGAAGAAGAGGAATAAAAATAAGGTGGAGGAAGAAGTTAAAAAGGAGAGGTAAAGAGAAAGAAGAAAAAGGAGGGAGAAGAAGTGAAAGAGGAAGAAAATGTGAAAGAGGAAGAAAAAAAAGAACAAGGAGAGGACGAAGAAGAAAGGAAAGGAACAGAAAAAGACATAGAAGGTAGAACTCCAGACTATATCTAGCCGTGGTAAAGGAGTGGGAAAAGAAGAAGGGGATAAAGAAGTAAGAACAGGAAAGAGGAGAAGAAGAAGAGGAATAAAAAGAAGGAGGAGGAGGAGGAGGAAAAAGAAGAAGTGAAAAAGAAGGAGGGAGAGGAAGAAGTATAATAGAAAGAAGAAATAGAACAAGTATAATAGAAAGAAGAAATAGAACAAGTAGAGGAAGAAGAAGAGAAAGAGGATGAACAGGTAAATCAACAATAATAGGAAAAAGAAGAAGACGTTGAAGAGGAAGAAGAAGAGCGAGAAGAGGAAAAAGAAGAAGAGGGAAGTGAAATAAGGTGTAAGGAGAAGAAGAAGACGAACAACAACATGAAACAGATGAAGAGAAAGAAGAAGACAAGAAGAACGAGATGAAGATGAAGAAAAAGAAAAGATGAGAAAGAAGAAGAAAAGAGAAGAAAAATAAGAAGAAGAAGAAAAAGAAGAAGAATGTGAAGAAGAAGAAGAAGTAGTAGTGAAAGAAGAAGATCAAGAAGTAAGTACTCCAGAGATCAGATCCAGCCGTATGGAAGGAGTAAAAAAGAAGAAAAAAGATCAAAAGGAAGAATAAGAAGAGAAAGAAAAATAGAAAGAAGAGGATGAAGAAGAAGAGAGGACTTCAGTACAGATCCAGCTTTGGGAATGAGTGGGAAAAGAAGAAAGAGAAGAATGATAAAAAAGACGAAGATAAAGAAGAGTAAGAGAAAGAAGAAGAAGAAGAAGAAGAAGTGAGGACTCCAGAACAGATTCAGCCGTGAGGAAGAAATGGAAAAAGAAGAGGAACACGGCTAAAATATTATATTAATATATCAGACCACAAAGTGTCAAGAACTCAGGAGTGAACAAAACTCGATGCCGTATTGCTTGTGTGCGTGCGTGTGTGCGGATGCTCACTTGAGCTGCTCTGAAAATAATAAAAATAATATCGGTTGAAGACGCCTTGGTCAGTATTTACAGACATAGCAGCACAATCTTCATCTGCTGACTAAAGGTGGTATTCTCGCTGCTCGAGTATGTCATACACCATTCCATAGCATGTGTTTCATTTTGCGATGGTGATTAGATAAGACTCTGGCTGGCTTCGTTTCCTGCAGCCTTGGGTTCGAATGTCATTCAGCCATGGATGCTTCTCATCATTCACCTCATCACCAACGCACAAGTCTCCATAGTCATGCAAGCATCATCAGCGATAAAAAAAGGTTATCAAGTTTATGATGCTCCACTGTACAAGCACGTTACTGACTGACGGACAAGAGTGAAGATGCCACCATTGTTAAATAAAACTGCTTGTTAAAATAAACACTACACTTTGTATGCTTTTACTATGCATCAATTCAGAAAAAAACAATTATGTTTACATATTGTTATGGGTTCTATCACTAACATAATACTGGCACTTGAAAGTAACACTCGAATTTTATTCACAGAAATTACTTACAACTCGCACTAATCAGTTATATCACACAAGAAAAACCAGTAAGAAACAAACAGTTCAATAATGTTCAGTAAAGAATGAATTTACTAGATCACTGTACAAAAACTAATTATATACTTCAATAGGCCAATCAATAATTTAATAAATAAATGTTCATTGATGTGAAAAGGAATGTCTAATAAACAGTTGAAAATATCAATAAATAAACTGAACACTTACAAAGTCCAGTCTGTCACTGTATTTGATATAGGTAATCACCATTTATAGCAATTGCACTAGGTACAGTTCGTGAGGTGAGAGATGAGCTCTGTCCTGCGCGTGGAAAGAAAAAGGAAGCTCACCATGGAAAGAAAAAGGAAGAAGCAGGAAACACAGTACGAATGAAAAGTTACACACGTGCCGTTTCATTTGAAAGCTCTGTACCTCAATTACTTATCAACAATCCACAATAGCCTGACGATATGACTCATTAAAAAAACAAACAAATCTATTTATACTTGAACAAATAAATGTTTCCGCATCGACTGGAATAATGTCAACAATCATTCAACTCCAAAATATTACTAAGAAAACATTGCATTTTGATATTATTAAGCATTGTTATCATACTCACGGTAATATTATATGCTAGACCAGGCTCTAGACTACTGTAATTCTTCTACACCACTCATTTCAGAATCGCTGTTCGATTTTTGTGAATAAGTACAAATATAGTAAAAAGTAAGTACAATAAGTACCTAAAATGAGGCCAAAACACATAAATGTTCAGCCTACATATTGCTTGGGCACTTAGCTTTTGAGAAAATGTATTTCCTATGACTTAATGACTGTTTTTAGGCAGCCGGGACCTACAGCTTAATATGTCCTCCAAACTGTTGTTATTATTTAGTCACATCATAACATAATTATTCTTGTTTTTCATTTTAGCTGATGATTTTAGAATGTTTGAGCGTCTGAACGAATTTTATGTTGCATACATGCGTTTCCGTATCATCCAGTAGTGTTCGTTGCACAATGGCTAGCACTCTGTTGCTGGGATGCGACTGCCCGTAAGCTAAAGTCTACTGCGCATCCTATCTTCATAGCTCATGTCTCAGCTCACGAGCCGATATGTGTATACGCACCACAAACTGTCACATGATAGGAATGTAAAGGAAGTCTGAACAATAACTGAACTTACTGCTGAATGCACAGCTGCTTTTATAAGTTTGTTTGTTCTTGAAAACTCCAATTCCAGAGGCTCCTCAATGTTTCTATTTACACAGATAACATTATCTTCGATCTCGAGCGTACTAGAAACGCTCAAACATTCCAGATGACCATTTGGCATATAAGAGTAAGAAAGATGAAAAGATTGTGGAAGAGGGAGGAAAATAATAGACAACAAATGCATGTTATCAGTGTAACTAGAAGCACTGTTGACATAATGAGTTGGGTAGAATAATGTTTTTTCCTTGCGTTTCCTAACAATATAATTGACGGAGCAAGAGATGTCTCTGTTTTAAGTCAAGCTTTTTGCATTTTTGTCTGTTTGAACGCGTTTATGGCCAAACGCGTGGACCAAATTCTATGAAATTTATTCGTAAATAATGATAATTATAAAAATTTCATCAATATTTCTCTATACATTCATTTATGAGACATGTGTCTTTTCTTCTGATTCGAGCCATTAAATAGATTTTATGAAAATAATAAATGAAAGTGGATAAATAAAGGTATGCAAATAGAAACGCCGCCTTGGTGACGTGATACAGAGTGATTGTTTATGGAAATCGGACATGAAATAGACTGCATATTAAATCAATGGTTGAGACTGATGATTGTGTTTAATTTTGTAATGGTGGTTATCATTTATTAGACATGAGAAATTTGTTCTGATTCAAGCAATCAAATAGATTGGATGGAAATAAACGTATGAAAATAGAAACGCGGCCTTATTGATGTGATACAGAGTGCCTTTTTGTGGAAAA
Organism: Conomelus anceps; assembly: GCA_948455865.1. Lineage (NCBI taxonomy): Eukaryota > Metazoa > Arthropoda > Insecta > Hemiptera > Delphacidae > Conomelus > Conomelus anceps. The sequence goes on from OX418217.1 coordinate 22,946,724, forward strand.
CTGTCATGAATCAAAGGTGAGGTCTGATGGTTGTGTTTAATTTAATGGTGGTTATCATTGAGTACTTTGAGTATGCTCTTCTGTACAATATACAATATATGATCCTCTTCTTATTCTTGAGCGTGAGGTCTGCTGTTCACAGACGTATTGTAGTGATTTGTTTTCATGTTGTATGAGAATAATTGGTATTTAGTATTATTCATGACAAGTATGTATAATAAATAAATAAATAAATAGACAGAATAAACGACAATAATCTATAAAATAGGCACAGGAAGAAGATGGAAAAGAAAAAGAAAGAAAATAGTAGCAGGTAACTGGCCTCGACCTTGACAAAATAAGAAAAATTAAGTCTGATATGATAAGCGTGACGGTTTTGAAGGAGACCTTGACTAGAAGTCACAGTATTGAGTGACTCATGAATATTTATGAAGCATCCGGTAAATAGAATTTGACTGGAGAGGCATGAATAATTGAACGCAAAGACAATGCAAATAAATCTTATTGAATTTTTCTCCCGCCAAAACTAACGAGGAGTATTAACAATGGATATGATCAGATTTCATAAAGACCACACAGTAATTGAACAAAACTCACTTAAAATAGAATTAGGTATGCTATCTTAGTATGGGGTAACTCATAAAAACTAAACCTTGATAGGGTATATAAGATACAAAAGAAAGCTGAAAGGTGTATGGAAAGAGCCAATAGGTTAGATTAATGTCAAACGCCAGTTGCACGAAAGAAAATTAAATTTGACCACCGTAAGATGACGTCATTTGACGGAGCCAGTGCAACGACTTCCCTATTGATCTCCGTAAGATGACGTCATCTTACGGTGGTTAAATTTAATTTTCTTCCGTCCAGCTGGCCTTTGGTCTTCTAATTGTAGCTTGCCTGTTTGTGTATGAAGTTACATTATGTGTAAAAAGAACATACATAATTATATCACACGAAGGAGATTATCTCTTGGACTGCAGTAGTTTATTTGAACAATACCCTAGTTATATTGTTAGGATATTCTATAACAAGCTACCGCAGTTTCTAAAATGTCTTGGAAATATAAAAGTATTTAAAAAACAATTGAGAAAATATTAAGTTCATTAAGGTTTTTATAGTGTACAAGAGCACCTTTCAGATCAAAATTGAGCTTAACCTACACTAATTCAAATTGTATCTGTCGTAACTAGTGAATAGGAATGGTAATATTGTATATAATTGTTGATCTTACTTGACTTGTCTCCAAAACCGAAGTTTTCAAGAAATATCTTTATTTAAGAAAAATTTTATTACAATCAATCAATGGTTGAAGTAGTAATTCAATAGTTATTAAGAGCGTAAAGAGCGACTTATCAATCAAGCTAAACATCAGTTACCGCCCGATGCGCAGAGGAGTTTGGTAATTTTTTCGAGAGTGATGAAGTTATAATGTAATACATACAACATTTACATACATACAATTAATTTATTAATTATTATTCCCATACAATTGATTGTGGTTTTTAATAACTTACCTGACAGTAATCAGCTGACAAGCTTCAGTGTTGCCAGCCGATAATTATTATTTAGTTTTGTACGATAATTTGGCGTCTTATGTGGTTTTTTATGATAATAAATTTGGTGTCTTGTATGACGTGGGATCGGGCTCAGTGATTTTGTACAATAATTTCAAAGATTCTCATTCCAAAAAAAATAATATTTAAAAAATAATTGAAAAATTGTGAATTATTTGATAAATATGATAATTTTGAACCTCGTACGATAATCGTAGAATGAAAGGTTGGCAACTCTGGCGAGTATAAAATAAAGCTATAAATGAGGCACAATCTGCTTTCAATAACGGGTTGGAAGTAAATATCATTTCTAACAACCTGTCACCCTAATCCGTCCAGCGAGTAGGTAAGATATCGGGATGGTAACCTACAACACTACAACCGTGAATATACGCTCAAGATGAAAAGCTTCATGTTTCCACTTTCCTAGTGTTAATAAATTATCAGCCTGATGTCTCGCAGAACCGATCTAGAATCAAGATGGCGTGTTATTAGAAATTATATGTCAACTTCCAACTTATCATTGAAAACAGACTTTGTATTGAAGAAGATATATTAGGTTGCCGGTTGTTTGTAATTAATCGATTATATTATCATTTTATATTTTTATAAACTATATTTCAAAAGCAAATCGAGTTTATATAATGTAGTGTATGCGGCCCTGTCCGCTGTCCATTTAGTCCAAATCCGCGTTCTAGGAAACCGTAGCTTTAGGAGCAGTTGTAAAAATATATTGTCTGTAAAAATGTTTTTTTAGTATTCTACCACTTTATCAAATTTTTTACAATTTACTACGTCATCAGTCAAGGGTTAACAAGTAGTAACGAATCATCTCCAACATCTGTTGTGTGGGGTTCAGTCATAGTCATTCACATGGAATTGCCCAGATAATTTTGTAACTGGGTTTAATTGGGACGGGAGTGTGCTGACACAAGAGTGTGTAAAAGCGAAAGAGTGTGAGGGAACGTGAGATGGCTTAGTGAGAGGTGGGTGGGAAAGAGTGAGAAAGATGGTGTGAGGGAGAGAGAATGAGTGAGTGTGTATATGAGGTAGTGAGAGAACTAGAGAGTGAGAGGGCTTGAGAGAGAGTGTTACAGAGAGGGATTGATAACTAAAGAGTGAGAGAGGGTCCGACGGGGCTGTGCTGACACAAGAGTAAGTAAAAACGAAAAAGAGAGAGATAGAGGGAATGACAAGGAAGTTATGTAAGATTAGATTATCTTCCTTTATTCATGTAAATTTACAAATTTTGCATATGAATGGATAAAAACAAAATTACTAACATCACAGATACAATATAATAAACTAAGATAATGCTATTTTTACAGTGCAAGGAATTATGTACAATAATCTCATTTTTTGTTTAATCTTGTTAATAGATGATATTAACTATGGTAATGACAATCTAAGTGATGCAATTACATAAAATGGCGAAGTTTGGACAATGATTCGTCCATTCTTGACACTTAACCAGTATAGTTTAAGAGAGAGTTATCCTATTTGCATTTAGTCGCAGTTATATTTTGTTTTGTATGAGTTTAGTATAAAATTAGCAAATACATGAGAGAGGAGTGAGGAAAAGGGTGGGAGGGAGTGAGAGTGTATATGAGGTAGTGAGAGAACTAGTGAGTGAGAGAGAGCTTGTGAGAGAGTGACAGAGAGGGAGGAGAACTAGTGAGTATGAGAGGGGGGAGAGAGAACTAGAGAGTGAGTGGGAGATTACTAGTGATAAAGTGAGAGTGAGTAGTGAGTGTGTAGTGTGGTAGCTCACTCAAGGCATTAGCCAACTGTTTCTACCCGAGACTGGCAGATGGATCATTGCACCACTTTTTACAAGTGAACAGCATGAACAAGGCTATGACCCATAGAAGCCAGGCCATCCCTATATACAATATATGAGGAGAGGACCGAGGTACATGAGGAGAAGGTGGGGGTGGCTTTGTCTGCCTCTAGGAATCAACCCTTCCCTCTCACACTCCCATACACACTGAATCCCCATCCTTGTTGAATGTGCTTTGATAATTTTTTATCCGGCTTTCAAGCTACAAGTGTCTCTCTATACTTGTGTTGATAGAAACTATAGAGGGCGACAATAAGGCTGTGGAGTTCACTCTCACTCTAACACACTCACACTCTCTTTCGCTTTCCACACACACAAACACGTGTTCACTTCCCTTTTTACTTGTTTCAATTCTATCTGGGACCCATAGGCGTAGCCAGAAATTTCTCATTTGGGGGGGGGGGGGGGGTCCGTCAGCCAGATAACCCCCTCATTTATAATATACTTCAGTACCTCGGGCAGTATCCTTGATCCTTATCCACGAAACAACCCCCCCAACACCACTAACGATCGTTGAAAGTATTTTTTTTTTTAAATTGTACAACTAATTTTTATTTCTAAAATAATACCAAGTCTTGAAATTCAGATCACTTTATGACTTGTTTTCTGTGGACTCAACCAATATCTTCTATAATCTTTACCACTCTTCTACTGTAATAATTAATTATATTTTCATGTGAATGTAATTAACAATGGAGAAATGAAGCAGATTTAAATAAATGCAATAACAACTGAGTGACAGTACTGATAAGACTGTGCTTGATGTTGATAGGTGAAATTTAATAATAGTAGTATAATAGGTATATTATGTCTCAAAGTCTTTCTTCAATTTTGACAAAATAAATGACACCCTTGAACAAAAATAGGTCCGGCGGTCCTCTCCCAGAAAAAATGAAAAATAACCTCTCTAAAACCGTTTTTCCAGTGTTTCTAGACATAAATCTTTTGATTTTATTGCACATTATGGGTCAAAGTGAGTTCTAAATAGTGCTTGAGCCATCGCCAAGGGGGTGGGTCCGGACCTAGGGCTACACCTATGTGCATTAAATTGCATTAAATTGAAAAATTAAAGTTGTATATGATTACAAAAGACTTTCTTAATTCTTAAAGTGCTCTAATTTCTAAACGCTATTCGACCATTCATATGAGATTTTTTAGGGTGAAGCTCACTTAGGTTTGTGACTTGTGCGTGGGTAATGAGGTGGTGGATAGTGATAGATGAGAAACAGACATGGCTGAATGAGATTCGAACCCCATAGCTTCAGGAAATGAAGCTAGCCAGAGTCTTATCTAGTCACAGACAAGTGCTCCAGGCTACCAGAGCCGCCAAAGAAAAGAGAAATTAGGAATATCCATTAAATTGAATAATACTTGAAAAAATTAACATAATTTAATTTTTATATTTTGTCTAAACAGACCTTTTAAATATATTTTCACAAATTTTTTATTACAATAAATTTAGGCTAAAAGTGGTAAAAGCTCCCTTTCGATCTCCAACAATAGACTACAAGTTGTAAAAACTCCTCTAAGTTCTAATACAAGTTTGTATTAACAAATTCAGTTTGTATTAACAAATTCAGTTTGTATTAACAAATTCAGTTTGTATTAACAAATTCAGTTTGTATTAACAAATTCAGTTTGTATTAACAAATTCAGTTTGTATTAACAAATTCAGTTTGTATTAACAAATTCAGTTTGTATTAACAAATTCAGTTTGTATTAACAAATTCAGTTTGTATTAACAAATTCAGTTTGTATTAACAAATTCAGTTTGTATTAACAAATTCAGTTTGTATTAACAAATTCAGTTTGTATTAACAAATTCAGTTTGTATTAACAAATTCAGTTTGTATTAACAAATTCAGTTTGTATTAACAAATTCAGTTTGTATTAACAAATTCAGTTTGTATTAACAAATTCAGTTTGTAAGATGCTAAACAACAAATTACTGTAATGCCTAATTGCGCTGACTGTAGATTCATCAAATTCCAATTCCCAACTATATTCCCTTATAGTTGGCTATAAGAGGTTATATTGAAGGCTACATTGATTATGGTATCATGGTACTGAGCATAGAGGTATATAAAAAGTGGAGGGAGCATAAAGCCAGAAAAGTGTAGCCAACGGTCTTGAGCGGCTATCCAGCGGCTTTACTCCACTATAGGGTGGTGATTGGTCATGCGGTAAGCGTGGTGTTCAAGTGATCGTGATGTTCAGTCACGACCGCTCAAGACTGCGCTTGGATGGGTGACCGTGCTTCAATGACTTGATGTTACAATCTTTATTATCACTTACCCGGTGGTTCGGAACCCACCTAAAATAGTAGGTCCACCATGTTCCCCGTAACATGGCACAAACGGCGAGGTGGAACTACCCGTAAGGGTCTCCCCACCATTAAAAGCCATACGCTTATTATTATTATTATTACTCCACTATATATAACACTACACCAATGTTGTTGCAGTTGTTATATATCTATGATCTCTACCATAGCTATCTTTAAATATGGCTGCCACTCTGCTCTTCTTTGTAGGTTAAAGTCATAATTAGCTTTAAGTGATCACTACGACTGCTGAATATTGACAAATGTATTTAAAAAGTTGTTTTGTGAAGCAAATCGCATTCGACAGATGATAAGCGTAGTTCAAACATTTGATGAATTTACAGGAAAGTGGAATCTTGTGAAAGTGAACTACTTTTTGAAATTCGCGGTGATATAGCCGCGCATGGCGTCAGATACCATGCCCCTTTGCTTGCTTTCGTTTCCGGTTACACTCTTGTTATGTAAGCTCCCTCCACTTCTTGGCACTGAGTATTTAGCTCTGGCAGAGGTCACAACTGGAAAGTTGGGTGGAGGATATTAAAAAATGGGATTTTGCTGACCTTTTTTACGATATATCCTCTTCTTCCTACCTTTTTACCAGATAATATCTCAAGTCCACCATGACTTGTACCCAGTAAGACTCCCTTAGAATAAATACTGATAACGACGCCCTGGAGCCAAATTACAAATCACAAGTGATAACTTCCATAAAATCATAAGATTTTATACTATGACTACAAGTACTAATTAAAAACACTTATGTAATTACTATAACTACAAGCAGGTGCTTCAATTACTCCACACTATATTAAAAGCAGAAACTACAAACTGCTGGCTCTCGTTTGAGGGTGACCGATTGGATTGGCCAGCAAAAAGTACTCTGTTCTATGCTGTAAAACCACCCTTTAGTAGTTCGGAACCCACCTAAAAATTGAAGGCCCAACTCATCAATCACCATGAAACAACTCTACTCACGTACAGGTCTCATACCTATGTGGGCTTCATTCTAAAAAAAACAAACTAGTAAAACTAGTTTGTTAATTATTGTTATCCCCTAAATGCTGCATCATTCAACAGCAGTGATGTAAGATTAGTTAGGATTGTTGTGCAGTTTCAAAGTTTGTCTAGAGAAAATCATTTTAGAGAAGTTGCGCGCTCTAAAGATATGTATTGCAGTAAAGTTACTCTGCTAACTTGAGTAGTAGCTGTGTGAGGAGGAGACGAGGAGGGTTCAACTGGAAAATGCAATGGATAGGAACTCTTGTGGTTGGGTTGGGTGTGAAGGGGGGGTTGATGTGCCAGATACCACCCTTCATCAGCTAACCTACCCCCAACCATACCCTACCCCTACCCTTCCTACCCACCACCCAACGCAGCATCCACCACCCAGTGTGGATCGATTGCCAGGGCAGGCAGGGAGCATCAGTTTAGCAGGTGCTGGCCCATCTGTCACCTCTGCTTCAAACCTAAACCCTCTTCCCCCCTCCCCTGCGACTCAACACATGACTCTCAAATACCCTCCTCCGCCCCATCTACATCATACACATTAGTTCCCACCCGCCACCCCTTTGATCATACAACCAACCATCTGATCAACCAATATCATACTCTAGTTAAGTTTGTCTTCGTTTGTGCTTCATTTGCAAAAAAAATGATTTTTCCTATTAGGTATTTATTTTACTGATAACTCACTTTATCCTATGCATTTAAGTCTCATTAGTGTACTTCATGCAAGAGCTATCCCAGGGTGGGTTTTACTTGAAAATTGAAATTAGAAAGACACGGGAAGTAATCTGTAACTTCACTCTAAAAAAATAAAGGCTAATTTAATTTGAATAGAACTATTTTGGGTTGCTGTTAGCTTGATTGGAAGGTTAATAACTTGGTTATTGTGGCTTGAACTTCAATAACTTGTATTTGATTTCTGCAGTACGCTTACCTGTATTCGATTAAAGGTGAAGAATTACTTGTCAATAATAACCTTATAACCAAATGAGGCTTCCTGAAACAACTATAATACATTATGCTGTTACATGTTTATGATGTTTCTTGCGATCCGGTAATATATCTTCATCGCATCAAATAAAAATCATTTCTCGCCGTACAAGAAGATAAAAAGTTGAAAATTCCTTAATCCCTCAAAGTATCAAGTTATGTGAATTGTAAGTTTGACAATAAGATTCGAGATGGAAGATGTCAAGTTTAATTTCAAATTACTTTTTTTTAATGTTGATGCCCTCATGGGTCTGAGACTTGTGCGTGGGTAAAGATTAGATTAGATTTATCAAGCTGTCACTGACCACCTCTCAAAGGGGTATATGGATTTGTCATATTTTTAATATCATAATTTACACAATTTATTATTTTGTGTAGATAAGATAATGAGGTGAATGATTACACATAAATGCTAGACGGAGGAGCGGGATTCGAAACCACGACCGCTGAAACGACAGCAAGCTGAAGTTGCGACGCCCCAACCAACTGCGCTAAGCGCATTGAAAAAATTTAGAAGTATTTTACATAGTATAAAACAGTATAGTATATGAGATATGTTACATAGTAAATATTCTTCTTTATCTCATTCCACCTAAAACGTTTCATAAGCGGCACATGGAGGTTACTGTTAGATAGTATGAAATAAGTAATGCATAAAATATGTTATGTTACATAGTTTATAATTATTATAGTACAGTTCGGCACAGTTTGATATTATTAAATACATCATGCTTTTGTTACACAACATTAATTTGTATTAAAGTCTTGAAATTTGGTGTCTTAAACTGCGTGTATCACTAATAATTTATGAGTAATTTCATGACTATGCAGTCAAATATTTGAGTAGAAAATTAAAATATTTTATTCACTGAGTAGATGGCCATTTCGGACCGCGTTGGCCCATCATCGGTGCTGACTAGGTTGTTGGATGTTGGATCTTGTAGTGGCGCTCTGGCTTGTCATTTTTAAAAAGAAGTAAAATAGGGATATCTGAAGTTTGTTTGTTCGTTCATTATGTTTTGTTTATTGTTTTTTATGTGTTTGTAAATTTTATATTGTTCTATATATTGTCTAATTCATGACTCAAATATTTGACTGTCTACTCGTGCAATTACCCACAAATTATTATTAATTTGTAGTTTACCCAAGAGAAAATGTGTATTGTGTAATTGTATTATTTCAAGTGTTATCATACTCTACATCAAAACACATCATTATTGTAATGTTATTAATTACAGTGTGTAATTTTGAGATTGCATTGTAATAAAATATTATTACAGTAGGAAATAATTAATTACTTTAATTTCAGATTCGACATAGCCTACTTCAAATGTAATAATGCAAAATACTACTTTGAATGCCGGGGAAACAATGCTTTTGTGACTTCAAATAACTTGTGATGGAAGGTACCTGGATAGCAGAAATTTGGACGACAATTCTAGCTGTGAGTAATGACATGAAAACTATAATAATTATATTATTAAAAATTAATAATTATTATTAATATCATATATTTAAGTACCATACATCATCATTCATGAAAAAATGTAACTTACATTATGAACGTACATTATATTTATGCTTAAAAATGAATAAATTCGGACAAAAAATAAATATTTTCGAATTGAATGAATTCACAAATAAAATGAATAATTTGCATTTTACTAATGCAAAATACATGGATTCAGTAGATAATTCTGTAAATTATTTAGAAATAATCTTTTTTACAAAAATATAGCAATGATGTATAATTTTATTGTTGGATAATTGCGTGATGGTATTCTTAAGAATAATTCATAGAAGAATAAATAAAATACAAATAAATAAAGAAATAGAAATTTAAATGCAATACAAATAAGGAATAAAACTGAAATATATCAATTTCAACAAATTTGAATTTTGATTAGATTAGATTATCTTTTTTTATCCATGTAAATTCACAAATTTCACATATAAGTTATTGAAAAAAAAATATAAACAATAAAATTATTAATTCTTTGGGTTTAATAGAGACAATTTGATCTGAAAAAAATTGATTGAAGTTAGTAACAGTGATACACTTGATATTATTAATTAGTGTGGTTGTAGTAGTTACACACAACACAAGGAATCCAGACGAGTCTCTCAAATTTTTAAACGTAGTACTGGCAAGATATATTTATCTAAAAAACTGTATGATTTATGCAATTAATACAGATGGAATTATTATTATTATTATTATTAATACAGATTAATGCGATTAATATTTCAAAAATTGTCATTTGCAATACAATATTAAGATTAAACTAGGAAATAAATAAAGGCAGCCAATCGATCAATTAATTTATTAATTTCATTGCAAAATTGATTGATATATCAGTGAAAAGAAAACTATTTAAAAAACTGAATTTATCAATTTCGAATTCCTTCAAGTGCTATTACTTATAAAACATAGCATGCTGTTGTGACAAAACTCATTGTTGTGATTACAATTTATTTTAAAAATCTTTGTTAATGCATAATTTATGAGGTTTGTACAATATGGTATAATTAATGAATTGCCGTATAATCCTTGGTTTTATCTGATTCAATAAAAATGTTCAGAATAAATTTTTTTTTCAAAAATAAATAGAATGAAACGAATAAATAGTCTTGAAGCCCTAGTTGGCCTTCAGTGCCTCACTTTTGTAAAAAAATAAGCCTTATTATTATTATTATTTTATGTATAAAATCATCCCGACTTGATAAAATGCTCACTTCCCTTACCTCTGTACACTGACTAAAAAAAAAAAACGTTGTCAAATCTTCGGTGTTGATTGAAAAAAGTTTGCAAAGTTGAGATTGTGTGAAAGAAAACTCATGTAAACATAACGTTCTCTCACTTATTTAACACGAGAGGAGGTATGACGCTACTCAGTTGATAATAAAACCTCTACACCATTCATAATCTCTCTTTCAAGTAAGAGAGGATCCGGCCGTGATTCTCATTCACAGCTTCCTTTCTCACTCACTCTTTCTTTTTCGCTCTGTCTCCCTCTTCCTTCTCTATAAATCTTTCTCACTCCCTCTCAATCACTATTTTCTCATCCTTCTCATGCTTTCTCTTTCTTCTTTCTTTTTCACTCTCTGTTTTATTTATCTCTGCCAACCTCTCTCTTCTCTCGCTCGCCACTCACTCACTCTCTCTCTTTCTCCTTTTCTCTATCAATCTTTCTCTCTCTTCCTCATCTCACTCTTCCTATTTTCTCATACCTCTCTCGCTCTATTTTTCTTATCGCTTTCTCTTTCTTCTATCTTTCTCTCTCCCTCGTACATTCCTTTCTTACTCACTCTTTCATTTTCACTCTATCTCCCTCTTCCTTCTCTATCATTCTCTCTCACTCCCTTTCTCCCTCTCAATCACTATTTTCTCACCCTTCTCGTGTTTTCTCTATCTTCTTTCGTTTTCACTCCCTTTTTCTTTATTTATCTCTCTTTTTCTTTATTTATCTCTCTTTTTATCTCTGCCACCCTCTCTCTTCTCTCGCTCCTCTCTCACTATTTCTTTCTCTCTTCCCCCTCTCACTCTTCCTATTCTTCTCATACCTCTCTCGCTCTATTTTTCTGATCTCTTTATCTTTCTCTCTCACACACTCTCTTTTCATCCTTATCAGTCTCTCTTTTTCTTCGGCTATCTCCATCTATCTCTCTATTCCTTCTTACACTCTCACTTTCTTTTGCTCTTTGAAATTGAAATCTTTCTCTTTTCATCTATCCTCACTTACTACAACCTACCACTCTCCGCACCGCACTTATCTCCCGAGGTGTATTTAACTGATAGATAACTGACGAAACAAAAAGGACCGACTGATGGAGCAAGATGGAGGGGATATATTTCGGGTTAGATTAGAGTGGGGGTAGGGGAAGTGCTTGCAGTTGCTTCGCGCATGGTTTGGAAGTAGATTGAAGCGCATTCTTGGTGGTTCTCTCTCACTCTCTTTCCGCCCCTCAAACACACTTATTCTCTCTCCCTTATCACATCCCACCATGTTCCGTCACCCACTCTGTGTTTGAAAGAGACAACGAAAATAAAACGGACAGTAGGACTTGTTGAGATAAATGAGAAGAAAGAAGAACAGTAGGTAGAAAGAGAAAAAAGAACACTAGGTAGAAAGAGAAGAAAGAAGTAGAGGAAAGAGAAGGAAAAAGAATAGTAGGTAGAAAGAGAAAAAAGGATAACAGTAGGAGAATGAGAAGGAAGAAGAACAGTAGGTAGAAAGAGAAGGAAGAGGAACATTAGGAGAAAGATAAGGAACCGACAGGGGTAGTATGAGTTTAAGAGAGTGATTGAGTGAGAGAGAGTATGGAGAGTTAGTTTCAGAGGGTGAGTTAGTGAGAATGAGTGAGAGAGTTTGATAGGACGAGAGATGAGAACCGTGGCAACAGTGTTGGAAGCCCCGCGTCAAATCAATGAATGTAACCCCCCGGGCAACATGTAGCTTGTTAAGATGATACGCAGAGCGTTGTGTTGCTTCCTGAGTGTCTCAATGTGTATCAAAATGTACTTGGCACTGGTTATCATGTTGTTTGTTGAGTTGGGAAATTCTTATAAGGGCGGTGACCTTTGAAAGGGGTTGATCCTTTGACAGTACCTAATCAGTAGTGAACTTCTCGTAGTTCTTTCGTATTAATGGTTTCACAAAACGAAATAATGTTTTAAACGTAAAATTTAATATTAATGAATAGCCATCACAATATATCTCGCAGCACTTTAAAGTAGCCGGTACCATATGTTACAGGTTCTAAAATAATGTTGACCTAATTCTAAAATAATGTTGGAAACACTTGAAAGTAAGACACAAAACTCTATTCTTTCAATTCAATCAACAGCAGACACTCATTGATAATTATCACTTGACAAATCAATGAAACATACATACGTTCAATAACCTCCATCAAACAAAGATTATTTTAATAACAAGATCAATCACTATCCAATACTAATTAATAACTGTGAAAAGGTTGATCAGTAACAATCAATGAATTCCCAGTCAAGTCAATAATAACAGATAACAACTGTCCAATTACTCAATAGTAAACTAAGCTCTTACTGACAAAAGAAGTTTGGTTATCACTAACAATCTTATTACAATCACTATCACAGTTATTATCACACCTGAAACGCTCAAAACCACAATAAATTGTACTGTGTATAGAACTGCGTTGTACAGTAGTGGTCTGACGAGTTGATCCCTGGCCGATTTTTCCCCTTCTCCTCCAACTCTCTGCTACTGTGCGTTGCAATGACAAATGCAGGCTAGTTGAAACGCAGAAAACCTGTTTGTCTCTGGCCGTAGTTTTCAAATTAGGAATAAAGCATGAATAGAGCATGCGCAGTTGGCCTCCTACTACCGCCGCCCGCTCCCACACCGTAAAACCAGGGATCAATTCCTCAGACCACAACAGTACTGTACCAAAATAAGAATGCTGACTGCCACAGAAAGAACTGTCACATTAAAAAAGGACTGACCCATATGAATATGTTATCACAAGATCTGAATGAGGACGTTTTTTGAGGATGAAGCCCACATAGGTCTCATACCTGTTCATAGGTAATGAGTTAAATGATGTCGGACTGTCTGACTGCTGACCTACACAGCCCTTTTTATAGGCTTGTCTTGTCTTGTTCCTGAACCTACTATTCATGGTGTTATGTCTTCTCAATGATCGAGAATTTATTACATTACACAACCACTCAATCACATTCTACTAATAAGAGTAAAAGAGAGCAAGGGGAAAAAGAGAGAAACAGCAAGCGTTTGATCTGTAAACTAAGCACAATCGACAAGCCATTGTATACACATAACAATATAATGCAAATAAAACCTTGTTGTCACTTGCAGGCACTTTTGAAGGGCATGCTCCTCTTTAATTTTAGTTCTGTAACAGTATGGTACTATATTTTTTCAATTACTTTATGAAATTGTTGCTCATAATTCCCCCAGACGGATTTAATCCATGGGGAAAATAACCCAAAATTTAGTTTTACGATTATGTATTCGTTTTGTGTGATTAAGGCATTCATTTATTTATTGTTGTTCATAGAAATTCTCCATTTTTCAGTTTATCTACAGAAGTCCTACTCGCGTGCCAAGTACACTGAGTCAGTCTTTTGGCAATTTTGACCTCAAATGGTAGGGGGCCACCAGGGCCCACCCACGCTCCTGGGCCTGTTATCGCCCCCACTCCTCAACAGAAATGTGAAAGATATCAAGTAAGGATACACAAGATTCAGATATAATTTTATTATTACTAATCCAAAATGAAAAATAAGCTTTTTATGTGAATTTAACGACTTGCAGTCAAATATTCATTAAGAATAAATAAGATTTACTTACTCTGTAGGCCGAGCGCTTTCGAATCTTTGAGATCCGTTTTCAGAGGCGTTCTTCTTGATCTTGAGCGTCCTTCTTGTTTTGTTTATTGTGTGTGGTGTGTTTGTATATTTCAAATTGTTCCAAGGTGTTGAGTTCGTGTCCTTCAGATTTTATATGTAGAATGTGTTGGTTGGTAGTAATATCAGTAAAAGTGTGTCCAGTTTGAATGATATGGTCGGCAAAATTTGATTCAGCTTTTGATGTCAGGGCATGAATATGTTCCTTGTAACGTTGTTTGAATGGCCGCACATTCAAACAACGTTACAAGGAACATTTTCATGCCCTGACATCAAAAGCTGAATCGAATTTTGCCGACCATATCATTCAAACTGGACACACTTTTACTGATATTACTACCAACCAACACATTCTACATATAAATTCTGAAGGACACGAACTCAACACCTTGGAACAATTTGAAATATACAAACACACCACACACAATATACAAAACATCCTCAACGAACAACTAAATTTTAAATCACACAAACTTTTCGATCACATTTTACAAAAACCACAACTCTTCTAACCAAAAAACTGACATCGATGATCAAGAAGGACGCCTCTGAAAACGAATCTCAAAGATTCGAAAGCGCTCGGCCTACAGAGTAAGTAAATCTTACTTATTCTTAAAGAATATTTGACTGCAAGTTAAATTCACATAAATACTCCTTTCGCAGGACCTGCAAAACTTAGCGAATTTCTGTATTTTTTCAAATATTTATGAATCTATAGGCTATATATTTTTTTTAATTTCTGGAAAAAAACACGAAGCGTTCTGTACTCTAGGGACCCCAAAACAAGTTTATATCGAGGTCCAGGGTGAAGTAGCACATCACGACCCACTGTAATATCTGCATTTCAAGAAATTCGCTCAAACCCTCCCCCCACGAAATTAAAATAATTTGAAATTAAAAAAAACTAGCTCCATATTCGCTTTTATCACCAAAAAATACTGGTAACTAATCACTTTTTTCATATTGCACAGAAATTGACAAATTAAAAAATTTTCGATGCCATTTTGAAAATAGCTGCTTTTCTCAAAACGCACTGGTTTTTCGAGGTGGATGAGTTGAGATTCGGATTCAGCGCCTCAAAAACCATAAGGAACAGTCAAGAAAAAGATTAAAGTTTTTTCCTGAAACACTTTTTTAGCACCAAATAACTAACTCCATAGGGCAAGATACAGCTTTTGACAACAATGGTTTTTCTTGATATCTTGAAAATTTGTTGAGCTAGAAGGCAGTGCAATACCTTAAAATTTTTGACTCCATGAGCTCTATCTTAAAGTCTAACAATAGAACTAAAATTTTCAAATACAACCCTTTTTTTCTTGAAAACCCCTAATTTTGGCGGGAAAATACCCCCGAAAAGGGGGTTAACCTTTTTGGATTTTCCTGGCTAACGAACTTGTCCAAGCTATTCACAAGAGGAAAGTGTATACCAAATTTGGTGGAAATCGGTCATCTCCTTCAAAAGTTATCGTGCTATCAGACACATAGATATATATATATATATATATATATATATATATAGATATATATATATCTACATATATAACATTTTGTGCCACTATGATTTTTGTACTCTGGGGGCTCCAAAACAAATTTCCATCATGGTCCCGGGTGAAAGTCGCACATCACGACCTGCTGTAATAGCTGAATTTGAAGAAATTCGCTAAAATTGAATATTAACAACGCAGTTCGTCATGGAACAAGAAATCCAGGAAAAATAAGCATATAAAATAGATTGCCACTTTAGAACTCAGAGTAATTTTTGTTAAACTGAATGTGAGGACAATGCTCTTAGAAAACCCTCTATATTCAGTTCAAGAATCTTCTATGAGACATATTCAAAAAGAAAGGGCTGATTGCTTATATTTAAATACTGGCGCTTCAAAACTTAGTTTTACTCCTGCAGTACCATCTACTGACTCATTGCGAAACTACAGCAGCATTTGTTTTGATTGAGAAGTCGTCTGCTTGTCCGTGAATGCAAACAAGAATGTCCGTGAAAATCGTTGATCCCGTCAGCTGAGAAGTGCGTTCTGTGATACGATTCTTTTGGTGGATTTTATGTAATGTGGGACAACAATTACAGCTGACGTGTACTGCGAAATGCTCAACAAACTGAGATCCAAAACAAACGGCGCGGGAAACTTTCATCTGGCCTAATCCTCCTCCACGATAACGCGCGACCTCACACTGCTGCTAAAACCAAGGAGAAAATTCAAGACTCGTTGGGAACCTTTTGACCACCAACTGTACAGTCCCGAGCGTGCACCTAGCGACTACTTCCTCTTGCAATTGAAACGGTGGATCGGTGGACAACGTTTTGGAACCGAAAAGGAACTCAAGAACGTCGTCGTTGTCAACTGGTTCAACTCTATCTCAGGCGGCGAGTTTCTATGCAGAGAAGCTGGTGCAGTGGTACGAAAAATGCTTAGAAGTGAATGGCGATTATGTAGAGTAGTGTAGTAGGTTTGTAGCTAACTAAATGTGCCAATAAAATGTGTTCTTATGACTAGATTTTTTCTTGACCAAACGGCCCTTACTTTTTGAATACGCCTTGTAAATTGTCTCCCAGTACAATTCACAGTTATTTTGAAGTTGATGTTACTGGATATTGTATCTTATCACTTAGTATTTTAGTATGTTTCGAATTAATGCTTTTAGTATGTTTAATATTTAGAATTTAATACTTTTAGACTTTTTTTCGTGCAGGGTCTAATGTACATGACTACTGTATTAGATGGTCTATAAAACATTTCTATTTCTATTTCATTAGAGAGGTTGTGTAAATCACTACTAAATTCATTTAGGGATAATTTACTTGAGGAAACTTGTACTCTTTTGTGCAAGGATACAATATAACTGTACAACAAAGAGGTTAGAGTAATTTAACTAATTTCATTCTTACCAAATTCAGATTTAATGCACATGAATAAAATCAATAACTGAATGAAATATTTCAAAATAGTAGCAATATGAAAAATGTCAGTTTTATGCAACATCTTTGGAAGGTAGCTTCTGAGGTTGCAAATTGCAATCTCTTTGCCGGATCGGCCATTTCGTTGCCAGTAGATAGTTACATTATATTGGAATAAATAGTTATATAGATAAGTAAATAGTTATATTGATTAAATAAATATTTATATTGGAATAGTCACCAAACCAAACAATCAATAAGACACACTTTTTAACGTGTCTGAATTCTTCCAACTTTTCAGGAACAAAACAAAAGATGTATGCACCTCTGAGTGGGTTTTCATATAATTCCCAAGCTGCTGTTGTTGATACTTTTAACGGAGTTCCGTATCTTTTCATCACAACACTTGTATCACGTATCATGAATTACTGTACTCTGTTGAGCTTCCGTTGCCCATCTAATCCCGTATTTCTTTTTCTTCTCACACATAGTATCCGATACCCTTCATCAGCACTCACCAATTCTTATTCATCACTAATTTTTCTCTCACGCTCTTTCACACGCCCCTCATTCAGTCTCTCTCTCATAGATTGCATTCACTACCTTCTCCCTTTTTCAAATTCTCATCGCCTCTTATCTCCTCAATCCGCTCCTGCACCGACTTGCAGTCTCTTTTTCCTTTTCTCTTTTTTCAACTTTCTTCTCCCTTTTTTCAAATTCTCATCACCTCTTTTCTCCTCAATCCTTCTCTCTTGCACCTGATACTTTTCCAACTCTCATCACCTCTTTTCTCCTCAATCCTTCTCTCTTGCACCTGATACTTTCATCGACTTCCTCCAAACTCCCTTCTCCTTTCCCTTTCCTCACACAATACGTCTACTAACTCCATCAATCACAAATTTCTTAATTTTCTCTCTCAACCCTTTCATCTCTCTTTGCCTTTCTATCCTCCTTTTTATTTTTATTCCTTCTTCTCATTTTCTTTTTTTTTCTACGTCTCGTTTTTGCTCGTCCACTTTTTTCCATTGTCTCCACCGTTTTCCTTGATTTCATACTTTTTTCTATTTCTCTTCCTTTTACCTCTTCTCCTACTAATTTTCTTCATTTTTTTCTCTTTCTGCTACAACTTTTCTTATTCTGCCACTATTCTTTTTCTTTTTCCATCATCTTCTCCTTCTCCTTCTTCTATCTTCTACTTCTCGTAAGATGTCATTAAAAAATATCAAATATCTCCTTCTCCTTCTCATCTCCTTCCCCCCTCCTCCTCCTCCTCCTCCTGCTCCCCCTCCTCCTCCTCCTCCTGCTGCTCCTCCTCCTCCTCCTCCTCCACCTCATCATCTTCTTTCTCCTCCTAATCCTCTTCTTTCTCCTCCTCATCCTCTTCTTTCTCATCCTCGTCCTCTTAGCCCTCCTACTCATCCTCCACCAGCACCTCTACCACCTCCTCTTCATTCCTGTCTCCTCCTTCTCCTCCTCCTTCCACTATTCCTCCAACTACTTTTTTCAACCCCTCTTCTTTCTCTTCCTCATCCTCGTCCTCTTCACCCTCCTACTCATCCACCACCACCACCTCTTCCTCCTGTCTCCTCCACCTCCTCCTTCCACTATTCCACCAACTACTTTTTTTCAACCCCTCTTTTTTCTCATTCTCATCCAATTTTTTCCCTTCTCGCTCCCCTTCCCCCTTCATCCCTTATTCATCACCAATTGCTTCTTTCTCACTTATTTATCGTCCTCCGTCTTTCTGTCTTTCTCTTCTACCTACATCTACCAATTACTCCTTCTCTCTCTCTTATTTAATCGTCCTCCGTCATTCTGTCTTTCTCTTCTACCTTCATCCACCAATTACTTCTTCCCACTCTCTCTCTCTTATTTTATCGTCCTCCGTCTTTCTGTCTTTCTCTTCTACCTACATCCACCAATTACTCCTTCTCTCTCTCTTATTTCATCGTCCTCCGTCATTCTGTCTTTCTCTTCTACCTATATTCACCAATTATTCCTCCTCTCTTTCTTATTTCATCGACCTACGTCATTCTGTCTTTCTTTTGTACTATTACTACGACGTTTCTCCCAACTCCAGCTTGTTTTCCCCTCACTCATTGCATCTCCTCTTTCTTTATCCCCTCCACCTACTCCAGCGTTCCTCGATTCCCCTTGGAGATTGCTTTCCTCAGGCGTTCTTCCCTTTCCCCCCTTTCCTTCCCTGTTCCCTTCAGCTATTACAAACTTTTCCCTCAACTGATTAACACAGCCTGCCTACAATGTCGTATATATAGGCATAGGGACTCCTGTACCTACTTACCTCTCAAGCTGCCTTCAATGTCGTATATATAGGCATAGGAAGTCCTGTACCTACTTACCTTACAGCGTACCTACAATGTCTCATATATAGGCATACGGAATCGTATACCTACTTACCTTTCACCATAGAAGTTGCTTTCCACTTCCACCTTTCCTACCTTTCCTCCCTTATTTCCCCGCTCTTTGCCGCTCCCCCATTCATTCACCTTCTCTTGCCCCTTCCTCCCCCTTCTTCTCACGTTCCTTATTTTCTCCTCTCTTCCCTTTTCTGACAGCAGCCCTACTTAGTTTCCCTCTTCCTGATCTCAGTCTCAGCCACTTTCATGGCTTTGTTTGATTCGCTTGCTTTCGGTAAGTAGGCTCACAGTGAAGCCTCTTCATGCCACCAGATTATGACAATATTTTATAGTGAGATCTCTACACATTATTTATTTATTTACTTATCTATTCATGTAATCAGGCTACTTATTTATTTATTTATTACAATCCAGAAGAGATACAGACTGTAGCATTTCACATAACTAAATATTTACATTTATTCTAAAATAAGTGAAAGGTAATGAATCGATACAACGGAGTATCACAGGACTCGACGAGTTTACATAAAACAATGATAATAATAATATTAATTGTTGTTATTATTATAATATAATAATAATAATAATAATAATTATTATTATTATTATTTTTATTTTTATTATTATCATTTGTGCTGATAGGCCCATTTATTAAACTGCTTCCATTTTTAAAAACATCATATGCTTCCCAATTCACAAAAAAATTAACATCGACAGTTCTGGGAAACGAATTTTGTTTCTTCTTTTTCTTCTTGTTCGACAAATCTCATAATATATCACGACTCAATATTTTCTCTGTTTTTTTTTTGTTTTTTTTTTGCAACTTGACGATTAAAATAACGTCAACGCTTGCACTGTAAAAATAGACTTGATAATATTGAGCTAAGCATCCGCCTTCGTAATATTCTTCAATTTTTTATATTCGAAATGAATCAGCTATCTATTGTTTTAATTTTCACTAGCCAAACCTAACCTAGAGCCTATAGTGGAAATCTATTTTACATAACAATTATCATTATATTCGACCCCCAAACTTCAAAATCATTAGCGATCTCACGTGGACTGTGAGGAAGCTATATACCAAGTTTCAAAAGTCTAGAATCTTCATTTTAAGAGCTACTGTAGGGCACAGACGGATGCACGATTTCAATAAAGCCCTGTCGGGTCCTTAATAGAGGGTCCTTCAATACGATATAGGGAAATGTATGAGTGAAGCTAGGATAAAAAAAGATAACACACGAGATGAATGTACAAAAAATAAGATAAATTATTAAGAAATATTTCATATCAATGTTATAACCGGATGATGTTATATCAGGAATGATGAAGGAAACAAGAAAATTATAATATGAATATCTGAGATGAAGATTAATTTTGAGAGAAGAAAAGTAGTGATGGAAAAACTCAGATCTGGTGTAAAAAAGATCTCTTGAAAAAATAAATGTTGGAACTTTGAGAAGCCTTTAAAGATCATTTTTTCCAAAAAAGTCCAGAAAGTTGTCTAAAAACGCTAAAACTATGATTTCATGCACTGTAATAATCATTTATTCACCCAATTAACTCAACAGCAGATACTAACTTATTAGTGATTATTACTCTAGAAATCAATAAAACATACAAACTGTTCAATAACTTTCAACTAGCAAAGAATATTCCAATAATACTATTAATCACAGTCTAAAACTAATCAATTGTTGAAAAAGTCTATCAATAACTCAATGATAAATGCTTATTAAACCGTTCAATAACAGAATAATAAACTATGCACTTGGGCATATTAAACTATCCAAAACAAGTTTGGTAATCACTGTCACAGTAATCGTCAGACTAATCGCCGAAATGCACTTTACTGTTTTTAGTAACAATACAAAGAATGGAGGTAACATTGACACTGTTCTCTGCTGTAAAATCACTTCCCGGTGGTTCGGAACCCGCCTAAAACTGTAGGTCAAACTCATCAATCACCATCATCCAACTCATCACCCACGCACAGGTCTCAGACCTATGTGGGCTTCATCCAAAAAAAAAAAAAACAAAAAAAACATTGATTTCCATGGTCCGGTTTATCACTGTATTTATACAATTATATTTACTCAAACATTCAAGTGCCATCGTTTGTCTCTTTTGTTTATACAGTTTATAGAAAGAATTGTATGTATCTTGATTCCTATTTAACGCATGAGAGTGAGCAAGAGCGAGAGACAAAGATAAGATAAGATAAAATTTATTTATTTACGTAAATTTACAAAACATAATAAATTATGACTGATTAAAAAGCATATTATTAACAACATAATAGATTGTATATGAGAAAGATTTTGGATATTTATAATGAGATTTCATGTGAGGCATTGTCGTAATAAGGGTGAAGTCTGGACAAAAATTCATCCATTCAAACTTGACCTTGATAACTTCGAACTGCGAGACTATATAGTTAGTAATACAGTAAAAAATGGAAAAAGAGAAACAAAATTGAAAGAGAGAGACAATGAACTCCAGTTTGTCTATTTTATGATCATTAGACCCTTGTGCAAATAGAGCACTGCTATGCTTGTCCAAACAAAGTTATTCATCACTATCTTCTGCTCGTTGTTACAATAATAAAAATTCGAAGTTACTAAACTTACGAAAGACATTCTTGAAAGGGGTCCAGGTGGGTTACAATTTAGAAGCTGGGCAAGTTTCGTAGAGATAGCAGAGCAGTAGTTTTGGAGACGTCCTGTTCAGTAGTCCTTGGCTAAGCATAAGATAAGAGCAAGTTGGATTTGGAGGAAAGCTCCACCATCAGAACTTGCTAATCTTGATCGTCCAATGGACCTGCCGAGTATTCACTGCAATGTACTTTTCTCCTGGTAGGGCCGTATTTATAAACGTCCCTTCAATGTCTTTTGACTCAAGGGATTCTTGGAATGCATTTAGAATAGAGGTATTTGAAGAGTCCCTCGAGTCAAGAGACTCTGAAGGAGTGGTCATAAATACAGTCATAACCCAAGGTTGCACAAACGTCCTATCGTATTGATGATTCATTATCCGTTCAACTTTTACATCAAGATGCTATGTGAAAGCATATTGTTACAAATGCAAAAGAAGTACTCATTCTACAGTAGAAACAATTAGTCTGGGCGCACGGCCGTTTGGTAGTCAGCCATGGTGAGGGGAGTGTTTATAGCTCATTTCTAAAAACATGTGGCCCGTGCGACGCTGCAGATGTCTTCAAGGTCAACTAGTCAACTTTTACAGGATGGCTAGTGGTGAAACCAGAGCCACGCGCCCAGACTAATTGTTTCTACTGTACCTACATCGTTTCCATTCATAGACAAATGTGACTTGTAATCTGAATCTTCATTCTCTTGCTTTTCACATGTCGTCGTCACTCTTATTCTTCAAATATGCATCTCTCTCACTCAATTGAACTTTTCAACAATTCTACAAACTTCCTTAACAATCGAGGTCGTGTTCTACTATATTCTGTGACCTTCAATGGATTTCTCAAAACTTCTAGTGGCCTCCAGTACTTTGTTTACCTCGAACGACAACTATATAAGAAGTCCTCATGAATCAGTTAGTATAGTCTTACAAACTCGCGTAACAGAGATTTTGTTACAGATCTCATGCTGTTGGAGTAAACAGTGCTCGATTTTACTGTAAAGTGCAGAGACAATAGTGTTCACTATTTGTGCAGCTTACTAACAGTTTAAAGACGTTGTGTCAAGTGATATTATTTGGGACTGTCAAATAACATATGGGACTGTGTTTTGTAAGTGTTAGTTGTTCTTTTTATCATTTTTTCCTACATTATTGTACAGTTTATTGGACTCTTGTTTCTTTATTAATTGATCGGCCTGCAATTAATTATTCATTAATTCTTGTGAATAATTACTGAAAATAAGTATTAGCTTGTCATTTGTTGTTCTGTTTTTTCTTCATTAATTGAACTTGCAATTAGTCTAATTTGTGTAAATAAAGTGCAAGTGTGAACTTTAGTGTTGCCAGCCTTATTTTAGCCATTAGAACCCGTAACAAATTGATTATACCTATATTCATGCTAGCATTCGTATGACCTATATGTCTGGAATTGTGGAACAGATACCAGCATATAATAATAAAAATGGTTCCTGCATTCACTCACATGCGCCATGTTGTTACAAATCAACTTGCCATAACCTAAAAAAAGCTTAATATTAATGGTCATGACATAGTCATAAACACATACATTTTATAATAATTAATGCTTATACTCTCTCCAAACCATATAATAATTTGATTTATTTACTTTATTCAATTCATAACGAATTATTTTAATATTTTATACACAATATATTTCAAGCTTGGGGAAGTGATAGCCGAGTGCCATAGTAGGTATTTAACTCCTGGGCGCTCTTGTAAGGGTGACTGATTGGATTAACCAGCAAAAAAGACTCTGTTCTCTGCTGTAGAATCACTTCCCGGTGGTTCGGAACCCACCTAAAACTGTAGGTCCAACTCATAAATCACCATCATCTAATTCATTACCCACGCACAGGTCTTAGACCTATGTGGGCTTCATCCTCAAAACAAAAAAAGCTCAGCTGATCTCGGAATTTGAAATTTTTAGTAGACTCTGTTCGCTGCATTGTAATCCAGTTATCATTGCTCAAATAACAGAACACTTTTATCTATATAAATAAAATTAGAGTTTTGTCTGTACATTTATCAGAATTGTATATTTTTTGGTTATTTTTACGTTTTATACATTAAATAAGCCGAAAATAGTCTTATCTCACTTTCTGTCTGTCTGTCTGTCTGTCTGTCTGTCTGTCTGTCTGTCGGTCTGTCTGTCACGGCCGCAAAGGTATTTTTCGCGGCCTTCTCCTCAAAAACGAGAGCATCGATCGGGATTTTAGTTATTGAACAGTATTGAAAACATTATTGACAATGTCTTTAGCTATAAAAAACTAAATTAACTTTTTTTTTAACAGAGTAATAAACGTTTAAAAACCAAGTACTGTGCGATTTTGGATACATTTTACGCGGCCTTCTCCTCAAAAACGAGAGCATCGATCGGGATTTTAGTTATTGAACAGTATTGAAAACATTATTGACAATGTCTTTAGCTATAAAAAACTAAATTAACTTTTTTTTCAACAGAATAATAAACGTTTAAAAACCAAGTATTGTGCGATTTTGGATACATTTCTTCCAAGTTTTATTACCACATAATAATAATAATAATAAAGATATTACATAAGAATAAGAACAAATCATGTAATTTATCATGATATATCAATCAGCTGTTCTCAAATATAAATGGTGGGCCCTTCGCGGGGTTATTTACGCTGTCTGCAGACTTGTGTAGTCGGAGCATTGCAGTCTTTTAGGAAACATATGTCTGGTGAATTAAAGCTCATCTTATGTTTTATCAATTATTTCTTTGTTGAAAAAAACAAAATTTTCTAATTTCAATTTATCAAAACAAAAATTAACATTTTAGGAAGGTTCGGTTTGTGCCAGGCTCTTGGGAATTCGCCAGGTAGCACTATTATTACCATGTAAGAAAAAATCACGTAATTTATCATGATATATCAATCAGCTGTTCTCAAAAAATATTCTCTCTGATGCCTCTCACTGAATTGTTTACATTCTAAGTTGTTTACTAAGGGCCCGTTCACACGATACAGTTCTTGTGCGGTACAGTAAATTTGCTGTAGCAGTTATTTTGCAGTGCTTTCGTTTGCATGTAAATTTCATATTGTATGTTCACACAATACTGTTTCGACTGGATCCAGTAAAAAAAGCTGTTCTAGCCGATTTCTACATTCGGTTTTGTCTTCGAAAACTGTATCACTAAAATCAGCTGTACCGCAAAATAACTATCCGTATCCGGTGGCACATGTATTGTACCGGTAATGGATATGTTCAAACGATACGCTTATTACGCTGGAAGCAGTCTTCAGATCGTCAGCATTGATCTTCTTCATTGATATTCTTCAGCATTGATCTTCTTATTAGTGAATTCCAGTGTCCAGAAGTGGAAGATATTAATTGTGAAAATTTAATTTCTCTAATATATGAGAGACCCGCCTTGTGGGACAAGACTTAAGATTAATATAAAAATAATGAGAGAAAAATGTGTAGAATATTGAAACCAGAATTTGCGTACTTTGATCAAAATTTAAGAGAAACCTTCAGTAAGAAACTTATTTAAAAAAATCTTACACAAATAAAAAAATCCTGGACTGGAATAAATAAAACTGAACTGGAAGCGCAATGGAAGAAGGAGGAGAGCACAGCAATAAGCAGCAAAGCCGGACCGTGTGAACATCACAGTACAGTTGACGCCGTACAGTAAAAAAACCGTACCGCAAAAAAACTGTATCGTATGAACGGGACCTAAGCTGCTAACAACTTCATGATCGTTGCTATCAAAAAAGCCGAAATTCTTATTCGAAAGTCTTATTTCTAAACATAATCCGTACGAAGGACGGGCACAATAGCTAGTACCAAATAATTGCTCACTTTTATACTCAAAAGTGTGATGAATAGCCAGTAGCCTGGTATAAAAGTGGAACGGATAATGAAGTATAATTACGATAGAACATTTGTGCATCCGGGGGTAAGTCTGTGATTCAGAGCACTTACTGTTATGTACTATTGATATTTCAGTCGTTTCAATCAGCTCGTTTACGTGTTTGTTCCTCTTGAATAGGTGTAGTTGAACACAGTTTATTTCTGTGAGGAGGAGGAGAAAGACAAAAAAAAGCACGAGGAGTGGAAGGAGTAGTAGAAAAGAACCAAGAGGACTAAATTAGAAGCAAAAGAAGGTGGAGGTGAAAGAGAAGAAGAAGAAGAAGAAGAAGAAGAAAAAGAAAAAAGACATACATGTTGGAGGAGAAGAAAAAAGAAGGAGAGTGAAAGAGAAGAAAGACACGACGAAAAAGTAGCTAGAGGAAAAGAAGAACAACAAAAAAAGAAGGAGGAGGTGAAGGAGAAGAAAAAAAAGGCGGAGTAGGTAAAGGATAAGGAGAAGAAAAAATATGAAAGGAAGCTGGAGAAGGTGGAGAAGAATTAGAAGAAGAAGAAGAGGAAGAGAAGGAGGAGGAAGAGGAATAGGAGGAGGAGGAAGAGGAGGAAGATGAGGAGGAGGAGGAGGAGGAGGAGGAGGAGGAGGAAGAGAAGGAGGAAGAGAAGGAGGAAGAGAAGGAGGAAGAGAAGGAGGGGGAAGAGGAAGAGGAAATGAAGAAAGGAGGGGGTGGAGGTGGTGGAGAAGAAGGCAGGAGAAAAAGGAGAAGGAAGAAAGAAGAAAAAGAGTAGGAGGAGGAAGAGGAGGAGAAGAAGAAGGAGGAAGAGGAGGAAGAAGAGCGAGTTGGAAGAGAAGAAAAAGAAGGCGGATCAGATAGAGTATAAGGAGAGGAAAAAACACAAGAAGAAGCAGGAGAAGGAGGAGGAGGAGGAGAAGAATTAAAATAAAGATGGAGGAGGAGGTGAAGGAGAAGAAGAAGGAAAATACAGAACGAGAAGGAGAAGAAAAAGGAAGGAGTTGTTGAACGGTGAAGGAGAAGGAGGAAGAAGGAGAAGAAGAAGCTGAAGGAAAAGAAGAAGAAGGAGAAGTAGATGCAAAAGGAGAAGTGGAAGTAAAATCGAAAGAATGAAAAGAAAAAGAATGGCAAAAGAAGAAGATGTCTGTTCCGGGTTGTAAGTCATTGTTATGAAGAGTCGAGGTATCGATCCTGCAGGGTACTTGAATTTGATTTGGGTCAGTAGTGCACTAGCACTACTCTATCTGCTCGCCAAACAGAACAATGAGTAGTAATAAGGCAAGTTTCATCCGATAGACGAAACTTTTTTCTGCTGGAAAGTTCTGCAACAACTGTAGTGATATACTGTATTTGCTCTCCTCGCTCGGCAAGCACAACTTTAAATATTGCAACTTTTAGCATACAATCCTGGCGTAAAGTTGGTTTTGCAAGTTGACCTATATTGATTTGAGAAAATATACATTTGGTACTGACAGGCTTGTAGAACAAATTCATTCTTGTATTATGCAATTCTTTTGAATGAAAATATTATGAATCTATTATTATAAATTTCAATTTAATAATAAATAAGCCTCCAAATAATTTCGAGGTCAATTATTCATTGGCAGTGTAGTATAATTGCTAACATTAGTGAATGAAGTCAATGAAATAAAACTGTCAACATTAGTGAAGACTGTTTTGGGCGTAATTCCTGTAGTTTTAAATTAGTAACATGTAACTTTGTAAAACTAACGTAATATTTTTTTGCATGTTCTAATACCTTATAAAGAAATAGACAAAATAGTGGAATCCGGACACATATTTATATAGTGGGAACAACAAAATTCAGAACTGCAATACTTTAAATTTAAGACTTTAATTTATTTTTTGAAATGTTAATTTTTTTAAATTTATTGTGAATAAACTCCTCTGGTAGTGCTGTACTCACAACCAGAGAATTTATTATTATTATTATTATTATTATTATTAGTCTTCCCTGGCATTCTAATAAATAAATAAATAAGTATAAATGTTTTCACGTGGGGTAGCAAACATTTAAATACGATCGTGCTTTGTTATAATTTGTATTACAAATATACAAAATATTTAAATTTAAAAAACGTCTTTAATGAAATGGTGAACAAAAATTGAATACCCACAACTCACACACTAAAAAGTTTAAAATAAAGTATTTATACTGAGAAAATTAGAAATAATAATAATAATAATCTTTATTTCCGCAAATACAAACAAGCAAAAGAAAAAAAATGCACAGGAAAAAAAATTATACATGATAGAAAATAATAATAATTATAAAACAATCAATTATTAGGAGAGAAATCCATTACAAGTGGCCTTTCAAAGCTGGCGCCAAATCTTACATGAACTCCTTTTAAATATTATATAGAATTTTTTATAAACTCATAAAATATTTGGCGTCGACTTCCTAGGGTTACTTGTATTGGATTTAAAATTTTCTCAGTTTAAAGTGAATATTTTAAACGTTTTAGTACGTGAGTTGTGAGTATTTAATTTTTGATTACCGTATTTAATTGAAGTTGGTTTATTTAAATATAAGAAGACAAAATTAAAATTTTTCTGAACAGAACGGTGTGATTTTTTTTTTCAATAAATACAGAAACAGTGATATATAAACTTATTAATCCCTTATAAACTTAATGTTACTTATAAACTTATTATTATTGTCCCTTTATTGCTTAAAACAGACTACAACAGCAGTATAGCCCCAAATAAGAAAAGTCACAATAAAAAAGTACTAATGCCTTTTAATAGTTTCTTATTATAATCGGCTATGGTAGTATAGAAGCATACATACGAAGAAAGAATACATAAAATAATAACAAGAAAAAAAGAAGGAAAAGATAAAGAAGAAATAGCAGAAGTAGGATAAGAAGGAAAGTAGTATAGAAGAAAAAAATACGAAAAAAGGAAGAAGAAAAAGATTAAAAATAATAGTAAAATACAAAGTGAAAGAAAAATAAAGAAGAAAAGGTAGAAGAAGTTTAAGAAGGCGTAGAAAATGGAGCCGATAGAATAGAAAAAGAAGAAAAGATAGTAGAAGTATAAAAAGAAGGAGGGAGGTGAGAAAAAGGAAAAGGGATGAATGTGGTACAGTGGTTTGGTTCCAGCATCACTTATTTATAAACGAAACGCACGAGATGGTTGCTCTCTGTTACTTTTGTCCCACTCTCTCTCGCCCTCTCTCTTCCCTCTCACTCTCTCTCTCTCTCTCTTTCTCCCTCTCCCTCTCTCACTTTATCTCTCGCTCCCTCTCTGTCTCTCTTTTGTATGTGTACATGACATTGAGTAAAAAAGGAAAATGAAGGAGTAAGTAAGAGCAAGAAGTGCAAGGATTTAAATAGAGACCGAGAATATGTAAATATATACAATATATTCATAGAGAATACAATACAGATACATATTATGTATGTATGTATAGTAGCATAGCCGATTTCGACGGTGGGTGACTCTTCCGACCTCATCATTATGTTTTGGTCGAAAGAGCGTACTACGCAAACGAGGAGTGAGCTAGGCTGCGATTCTTCCCTCACTGAGCTAACAGTGTTGTATCCATGCCAATCCCACCGAAATCCATTCTGGAGCTCTATGCTAAACTGTTCACTCTCATATTTACACAGGGTATGGCTGCACAGGTGAATGTGCATACTATTTAGCACACTATGACCTACTTCCTGCGTCCAAACCATCAATCTTAGTCTCAAGTTTTTATCTTATGAAATGCTGTTTATTTTAACATCGTCATTTATCTACAACGTTACAAAACTGAACGCTAATAATATGAAAGCATATTTTGTTGGGTTTCTTTCTTTCGTAGTGTTAACAAATGTATATTTTTAATTTTCTAATCCATGTGAAAATTCTTAATTATTGTCAATTCTAAATGTTTTGTAATTGATGAGAAGTGAATATGAATATGTACTACAACTCACTGCCAACACACAAGGTTTCTTATGTTGGCAGTGCCAAAAAGAGAAAAGAAAAAGAGAAAAAAAAATTTTGTATTTGATAATGATGTTAAGAAACGTGATTTTATTTATTTTTATTGTATTTGTGTATTATTATCTATACTGTTATTTCATTTTGCACATGTATTTTGTTTTTGGCAATAAAATTCAATTCAAATTAAAAAAAAAATTCTTATAACTTCTTCATAATGGAGAATATTACAGTCTTGGTTGAAACCAATGATCTTATGATGCATTAAACGTTTAAACAATTCGACAGAGATATTTAAAAAGCAACACAATATTGATGTAGCCTTTTTTCGTATCTGAGACGAACAAAAGCCGCAATAAGGCCCGTTTCACACACAACGATTTCATCCGTACGGTGAAATCTCGAGCGGTCCACATGCCAACAGTGGCGCGAAGAAATAAATGAGGCTCTTCACACATCGATATTATGCCGAACGGTAACGACAACCGTCCGTTGCCGTGAAGCAGCCGCCCAATGTCTCGACCAGGACGGCCGCTGTTCGGTAGGCAATGGGTAAAGGTATAGAAAACTTGTGGGCATTTTCAAACGCATCGAATTAGACCGTACGATAATTTGCATTGTTTATTTAATGCATTATCTATTTGCATTCCTTTTCCTATTTAGAGACTTCTCTGTCTATATAAATAAACTAATTTTATCTTTATCTATCCCCATAAAACCGTTCGGTGTTAAAAATTTGTTCACTTTTGTCCATTCCGTCCGAGATCAACCGAAATCGTACGGCTGATATTGATGTGTGAAACGGCCCTAAGGCTTGATTGATGAAATCAATTAATAAATTCTACATTTTTGTCTTCAATGTCGATTATTGTAAAATTTTAGTCACAGTAACCAGTGACGTCATTCCTTTAGAGCTAATGTGTGAATTGATTCCATCATACAGTGATGGGAATTCAGCGCTTGTAAACAGCACGAAATTGAGCTTTGACACGCGCAGATATGACATGTGGAAAATGTCAGTCTCTTATTTGAATGACGACGACGTTGATGTTTGCAATTTTTTCCAGTCATCGTCAGTCTCATTAGCCTTTCATTCACCTACAGCACCTAGTCAAGCCAAGTCTATTTGCTGCATGAAGGGCAATTAGCAGCTCGTCAACAAGTCGAAATGATTGAACGAGAGTATCCGAGCTGAACAATTTTTACATTTTGCAGTATAAATAATTCACCGTAGAATACAACAGATGTGCTAAAATTGTTGTACATGTT
Source organism: Conomelus anceps (assembly GCA_948455865.1). Classification (NCBI taxonomy): domain Eukaryota; kingdom Metazoa; phylum Arthropoda; class Insecta; order Hemiptera; family Delphacidae; genus Conomelus; species Conomelus anceps. The sequence goes on from OX418217.1 coordinate 22,977,877, forward strand.
TTGTTTAAAAGTTCATGTCTTGAATATATTTTTTGATGAAGAGTCAGTTTGTTTGAAATCAGTGTACTCACCAGGATTTATGGTAACCACAAGATGAGTGTAGCAACAAATTTAGGTACAGATACAGATTAAGATGACTTTATTGGTGTAAATTTGTATTGAATTATGAGAGGATATTACATTATTATAGTAATAATCTGCGTCACAGATTGAAGAATGATCTGAATAATTTTCCAATACAAGTATGAAGCTTCTTTTCAGAAGTGAAATGCATCCCTCTAACATCTCCAATATGAGTGAGTAAAACAATATATAAAAGTGTAACACAGTGTCAGTGTCAGTAATACAGTTGATGAGGTCAGAAAATGATATTTGTTGATTTTTTTCTGGTCGATAAATGCATACTTCACTCTTGAGACTTTTGCGTGGGTGAATGAGAGAATGACGAGAAAAATCCACAGCTGAATGAGATTCGAACTGAAGATTGCAGGAACCGAAGCCAGCCAGAGTCTTATCTAATCATAGACAAGCGCGCCAATCAACAGCGCCACCAGAGTTGATTTATTGGAATATTAAAATGAATGAGAAAAAATGGGATGAATCAAAGTGATGACTTGGAGACTTACACGAGTAGGCGAAGTTGAGGACTTTGGCCTTTCTCCCCTTTTTATCAAGAAGTAGGGAAATAAAAGAAAAAGATGAATAAGAAGAAGAGAGTGGAGATTAAGAAAAAGGAAAAGGATAGTTGAGATTAGTAAAATAAGAAGAAGGGAAATCCTTTTCTCTCATTTAACCAAGAAAAAGGGAAATAGAGAAAGGAGATAAATAAGACAGAAGAGAAAGGAAAGATATTAAGAAAAAGGAAAAAACCAGTAGAAAAACAAGAGAAAGAATATCATAAAAACTAGTAGAAAAATAAAAGGAAGGTTGAGATTGAGTACTTTTGTCCTTTTCCAAGAAGGAGGGAAATAGATAAAGAAGATTAATAAAAAAGAAGAGAAAGGATATTAAGTAAAAGGAAAAACTAGTAGAAAAACAAGAGAAAGAATATCAAAAAACTAGTAGAAGAACAAGAGGAAGGTTGAGGTTGAGGACTTCTTGTCCTTTTCCAAGAGGGAGGGAAATAGATAAAGAAGATAAATAAGAAAGAAGAGAAAGGATATTAAGTAAAAGAGAAACAAGAAAAAGAACATCAATAAAAAGTAAAAAACTAATAGAAAAATAAGAGGAAGGTTGAGATTGTCCTTTTCCAAGAGAGAGGGAAATAGATGAATTAGAAAGAAGAGAAAGGATATTACGGAAATGGAAAGAGAGTAGAAAAATAAAAAAATGGGAAAATGCTTCTCCCATTTAATCAAGAGGGAGGGAAATAGAGAAAGATGAATGAAAAGAAGAGAAAGGTTATTGGAACTGGTGGTTTGGAACCCACCTAAAACTGTAGGTCCAGCTCATGAATCACCATCATCCAACTCATTACCCACGCGCATAGGTCATAGACCTTTGTGGGCTTCATCCTCCAAAAAAAAATATTAAGAAAGAGGAAAAAATAGAAAAATAAGAGAAAGAATATCAAGAGGGAGGAGTACTAGTTTAAAACTAAGAGGGAGTGAAAAAGTGTCATGACAACGATATTGGTGGTTGGAATTGTCAAGCGGAGTGTAGCAATAGCAAGTAAAGAAGCAATAGCAAGCTCTGCTCTATTCAGCTCGTTGTAACGTTGCCAGCTTTCAACCTCGGTGCAGACGAGATATTTGTTGACAAGTGAATGAATGATTTCACCACTGCAGAGTAACCAAAATTGGCGGGGTGGTGGGGCAGCTGAGCGTTGAGGGGGTATTAAGGAGAGTAGGGGGCAGCCGATTTTGGCAGAGATCAACAGAATTTAGATTTCTTTTCCAAAGTCTACTGTGGAGAAGTGCGGATGGATATATATAAGTAGCGAATAAGATCTACTTCAACAAAGTATTTTTTGTAATAATTTCATACAAAGTAATGGAGACAGACCTGAAATAGCTGTACTAATTCATATCTGGAACTGACTATAATACACCCAATCTCTTCATTTACTCCGCCAAGTGGGACAAACAAATAACTTAATTTTCAACAGGAGTGGATAATGAAATAGTGTTTCTTATTCTTATGAATCTTTCCTACCTAGCTTCTAGTTTTCATTAGTTAAATTGTGATGTAGTTGAAGATATCATTAGTTCTTTTTTTGGAGATTGAAGCCCACGAAGGTCTGAGGTCTGTTGGATGATGGGTTGGACCTGCAGCTTTTGGTGGATTCCGAACCACCGGGAAGTGATTATACAGCGGAGAACAGACTCTTTTTGGCCAATCCCAACGGTCACCCTTGCAAAGAAGGCGCATGATTTCGTAGCTTATCTTATCTGACTGGACAGATGCCAGCACGTGAATTGAGTTTTGTTGAGTTCAGATACAAAAGTATCTGAGAAGTGATAGCCGAGAGCAGTATCCATTATCTGTTCAGTCAGATACAGATAAGTTACGAGCTATTGGACCCTTTTGTAAGGGAGACCGATTGGATTGTCCAGCAAAACGACTATATTCTCTGCTCTAAAATCACTTCCAGATGATTCGGAACCTCATCCTCTTCCTCCTTCGTCAATATCTTCTTCATTATCACCTTTTTCATCCGGTGGTTCGGATCCCACCTGAAACTGTAGATCCAACTCATAAATTACCATCATCCAACTCATTACTAATGAACAGGTCTCAGACCTATGTGGGTTTTATCCTCAAAAATATATTAGGCTATCTAGTTTGTTGAATATTTCAAAAAAATAATGTAGTAATCTACTTCTAATTCGATTGTTTTCGATTTCAGCTTATTTTACATAGAATCAGACCGAATTACAAGTAAAATGAAGGCACCACAAATCTCAAATGTGAGTGATGGAGCAAGCTGCTTACATACGCCATTTTTAATTCTGTGACGAAGCATTGCCGGATCTATGTTCATGTGAACTCTTCTCATTATTTCGGTGAGTACAACAAATCATGAAGTATTGGTAACTGTATGTGAAACACTGTAATTTCCACTAAGGTATAACAATTAAGAAGCGTTCCTGCAATATAAGTATGTATTTAAAGTATGGTACTATATAGCCGATTTCGACTGAGGGTGACTCTCCAGACCTCATCATTATGTTTTGGTCCGAAGAGCGTACTACGCAAACGAGGAGTGAGGTAGATTACGATGGCTTTCCTCACTGAGCTAACAGAGTTGTATCTATGCCAAGCCCTCCGTAACAAATTCTGAATCACTGCTTTGTTTCTAAAATGTTCTCTCAATATAAATATGTAGTCAAGTCTCTTTACTGTTCATTTTTTCTATCTCATTTCATACTTTTTATTCTCTCATTGCATTTCTCTCTATTTCATCTTTCTTACGTTCTTCCTCCCTCATCACTCTGTCTCTTTCTGTTTTTTCATCCATCATCTTTGGAAATCGAATTTTATGTAATCTTTAATAATGTTTTAATTTGTTTGTAACTCACACCTGCGCACAAGACTACCTCAGCAGGCATAATGTATTCTTATTTTGTTATAGTTTTAATTGTATTTGTATTTGATGAATCGGAGTTAATTTGATTTCAGCTAATTATAAACACTTGACAGTTACTAGTAATAAAATATATAAATCTTAAGAAGACACTATGTAACTTATTTGTAAAGTGTTGAAATAATTTCATTATGCAACCAGTGTGCTGTATAGACATTGCTTTTTTACCTATTATGTTCACTTAATAGTGTAGCCATGGATAAACATGTTTTCAACTAACTGATGATGTACAACCTGAACAAGGAAGTTGAATACAGCTCAACTAATCTCCAACTACCCAGTTCAGATTGGAGGCTGCTTTGACTGAGCAGAATGATTAGCCTATTGTCTATAAATGGCTGCTTGTTGATGCAGTGTAACAACAAGAATGGATGAATGTGTATCATTGTCAGTGTGCATTTTAGTCAGACTAGACAATTCAACAATGCTTTCTCCCTTCCCCAGCTGAAGTAGAGCAGCCGCCACTGATTCACCACTTATAGTCTCACTCCGTGCATTTCTCTCACTTACTTCTCCACTTTAAATGTACCTCTTTTTCAGTGGTTCGTTATCAGTTTATTCCTATATTTGCATCGCTCTCACTTACTCCTTCATGTTCAATGTACCTCTACTTTTTCTCTTCCTCAGTTGCCCATTCTCAGTATATATCTATATTGCTGTTCCTTCTTCACATTGTCACACTCCTTGCATCGCTCTCCCTTACTCCTACATGTTCAATGTACCTCTACTTTTTCTCTTACTCAGTCACTCTTTATTGATGTATATCTATATTTGCATCGCTCTCACTTACTCCTTCATGTTTAATGCACCTCTCTTTTTCTCAGTGTATATCTATATTGCTGTTCCTTCTTCACATTGTCTCACTCCTTGCATCGCTCTCACTTACTCCTACATTTTCAATGAACATCTTTCTCAGTCGTAAATTCTCAGTATATATCTATATTACATTCTATGCATAATGTATATCTATATTGCATTCTGTATATTCTCTCTGTCGCTATTTAAATCCTGTGTAGTAGTATCTTGAGAGAGAGATTAGATTAGATCATCTAGAGAGAGAGAGAGAGAAATAGTGAGTATGAGAGACCTCTCACCCACTCTAGCAGGAGTGAAGCAGACACCACTAATTTTCCCACTTCTTTTCTCACTCCTTGCATCGCTCTTTCTTGCTCCTTCATTTTCGTTATATCTCTAATCTCGTTCTCAGTCGCTCATTCTCAATGTATATCTATATTACATTCTCTATATAATGTGTATCTATATTTCATTTTCTATGAATGCATTGTATAGTATACATTTTTCTTTCTTTTTTTTCTTTTTTGTGGGATAAAACCCACATAGATCTGAGACCTGTGTGTGAGTAGTGATTGATAAGTTGGACATACACTGTTTCAGGTGGGTTCCTAACCAACAGAGTACCTCTCTGTCTCTATTCAAATTTTGGCACTCATACTTACTCCTACATTTTCAATGTACTTCTACTTATCTGTTTCTCAGTATTACATTCTCCATATAATGTGTATCTATATTGCTACATATCTATCTACTATCTATCTATCTATCTATCTATCTATCTATCTATCTATCTCTATCTATCTCTATCTATCTCTATCTATCTATCTATCTATCTATCTATCTATCTATCTATCTATCTATCTATCTATCTATCTATCTATCTATCTATCTATCTATCTATCTATCTATCTATCTATCTATCTATCTATCTATCTATCTATCTATCTATCTATCTATCTATCTATCTATCTATCTATCTATCTATCTATCTATCTATCTATCTATCTATCTATCTATCTATCTATCTATCTATCTATCTATCTATCTATCTATCTATCTATCTATCTATCTATCTATCTATCTATCTATCTATCTATCTATCTATCTATCTATCTATCTATCTATCTATCTATCTATCTATCTATCTATCTATCTATCTATCTATCTATCTATCTATCTATCTATCTATCTATCTATCTATCTATCTATCTATCTATCTATCTATCTATCTATCTATCTATCTATCTATCTATCTATCTATCTATCTATCTATCTATCTATCTATCTATCTATCTATCTATCTATCTATCTAATCTATCAACATGAGCTTTGTCTCTATTGTATAGTATCTATGTATAGTATACTAAGTTATCTTTTCTCAATGTATATCTCTCTATTAATGATTTAGTAATATAGTAATTATAATATTAAATAATATATTTAGTAATATTTTAGTAATATATTTAGTAATGTTTTAGAAAATATGTTTTAGTTTTTTTATAATGAATGTAGTGTTTATCAATGAGTATCATTTTCAATTTATATAAGTATTACATTCAGCATTCTCTACGTAATATACAGTATATTCATATTTTATTCTCTATATCTATAATATAATGCATATTTATATTGCATTTTCTATGTAATGTATATCTATACAATTCTCTCTGTCTCTATTTAAATCCTGTGCAGCAGCATAGCGTTTGGAGGCGTATAGTGTGAGTGTGTGTGAGAGAAAAAGAACGAGAAAACGAGTGTGAGAAAGACAATGACAGAGTGTGAGAGAGTGTGGGTGTATGAAAGAGGGTGGCTGGTAGTGTAGCAGTGTTGGAAGTAGGAAGCTGCTTCTGTAGTGGGCCAGAAGAAGCAACAGAGAGCAGCAGAGTCGTTTATAAAAATAAGGGCTGCTAGAACCAAACCACTGTACTTCATTTATCCCTTTTCCTCTTTTTTCTTAACTCCTTCTCCTTCTTCCTCCTCTTTTTGTACTTCTACTATCTCTTCTTCTTTTTCTACATCGTCTTCTTTTTTTCTTTCTTTTTATTTTTATTCTACTTCAAACACTTTCTTTCTCCATTTTTCTTTGTCGTTATCTTCTTCTTAATCTTCTTCTTCTACTTCTTCTTCTTCTTTTTTCTTCTTTTGTATTCTTCTATTACATCTCCTATTTTCTCTTTCAAGATCTACGTTTTGCTACTTCTTCTCTTTCTCTCATGAAATAGGGGCCTTATCCATCTACCTTCTCTTTTTTCTCTACTTCCACTCATCCTTCTTCTTTATCTGCTCTCCGAAATCTAGATTTCTCTCTTCGTACTCTTCACACGATGATGCGGAGAGTGCTAATGGGTTGGAAAAATGATGATGATATTCATGATCATGATGGTGGTAGGAGAGTTGAAAAAAAATGAAGGGAAGACGAAGATGGTGATGATGATGTTAGTTGGAGAATTAAAGAAAATGATGAGAGGAAGAAGAAAGTGATGATGATGATGATTATAATGGTAGAAGGAGAGTTGAAGGAATGACGAGAGGAAGAAGAAAGTAATGATGGTAAAGGGAGTTGAAGAACATGACGCGAAGAAGAAAGTGATGATGATGATGATGATGATTTGTAGAAGGAGACTTGAAGAAAATGACGAGAAGAAGAAATGTGTTTAGATGGAAAAGAGGAACTATAGAGAATGGATGTGCAATGAGAGACAGGACGAGAGTGCTTCCACAAGAAGAGGAAGAGGCCGCTCTTGTGTAGAGTCACGCCAAAAGAGGCTGGAAAGGGATTGTAGTCTCTTTCAGTGTAGGTACTGAATTTTGAAGCTGTGTGAGGGAAAGAGGATGATCGAAGGAGAGAGTGAGAAAAGGATGCTGCAAGTGGAATGTTGAAGAGAGATAGACAATCTCGAGTTTTGTTAGGTGATGCTCTGTGTGAAGATGCCTCTGTCTATCCATTGGTTTGGGTGGGGGGGGGGTGTTAGGGACACCCCTCATTTTGGGACAGAGGGTTTTGGGTTGTATCGATCCAATGAGCTAGTGGTGTGGAAGGGGGGGGGAGGAATAGATGAGGGTGAGGAGTGGTAGCCGACCCGCGCGCAAATACAAACAAACCTCAGGGGATTCCCAATACCCTTCCCCACTCGTGCGCGCACGCACGTCACCTCACACGCCAATTTACTGGCACGTACATGCTCTTTCGCCAATGAGACACGAACACTCACACACATACACTCACCCACACACAAAGCTCCTTGACCTGCCAGATTGACTCTCAGAGACTACAGTGCTCACTCACTCATTCTCATTCTCTCCCACTCACTCTCTTTGCTCTCTTCACCTCTCTCCTTGCTAATAACCAACTGATCTCCTTAAAATCACGCTTCCCCTCTCCATACTCATGAAAGCGTGCATTCACAATTAATAGAAATAATCGGCATGCATAAGATGCAGGATTTGAACGCTGGATTTTAAATACACTTGAGGCTGAGACACTACACTTCAAACTAGGGGATTCTAACGAAGTTCACACAGTGTAGATGTAGGAAGCATGAAAATGAGCATGTTTCAGCATAAAAACTGTTTACTGTTTTGGCTCCCAATCAGTGTTGAAATTTAAATGTGTGAAATGTATTTTGTGTATTGTGACTAAATTCCGCAACTGTAAAAGGAAGTGGTTAATTTAAAAAAACTTCATTTTAAAATTTATGCTCAATTTTGGACGGAAACAACCTTAAACTGGACAATTTTATTTGAAAAAAAAATATCATCTGTTAAAATGGATCACCATACACCCATATAACTAACAGTGAGTGGAAATTACCTTATGAGTGTGCAGCTTGTTCTAAATACTCTCACTACTTGTATACAGTAAAAAATGCTGAATTCATATCATATATGTCAATCTAAATTTAAGACTAGCCTGTGATATATATATATCAGTATTAATTGTTGCTGACTTATATTTTGGTATTTGACTGTGATAATTTCCTTGAACTTATTGTTTTTGTTGTTATTTTTTAAATTTAGATAATTCTGACTATATATAAATGACGATTGTTTTAACATTTGTAATGTTTATGGCAATAAATGATTGATTGATTGATTGATTGATTGATTAATATACGTAATGGGTTTCCACACTATAAAAGCCATACGCTAATAATAACAATGTAGAAAGCAAGTATGATCTAGTAATGCATCAATGAAGTAATAAATAAAAGATAAAAATAAGTGATGGCTTTTATTGATGGGGAGGCCCTTACGGGTAATTCCACCTTGCCGTTTGAGCCATGTTATGAAGAACATGGTGGATCTGGTATTTTAGGTGGGTTACCACTGGGTAAGTGATAATAATGCTTAGAACACCAAGTTATTGAAGTACGGTCACCCATCAGAACTCAGTTTTGAGCGATCGTGGCTGAACATCACGATTGTATAAATACCACGCTCACCGCGAGACTAGTCACCACCTGGCGGGCCGCTTAGCGCAGTTGGTTGGGGCGTCGCAACTTCAGCTTGCTGTCGTTTGAGTGGTTGTGGGTTCGAATCCCGCTCCACCGTCAGGCATTTATGTGTAATCATTCACCTCATTACCCACGCACAAGTCTCGGACTCATGTGGGCATCATCAGCAATAAAAAAATGTCACCACCTTATGAAACAATGCTAGTAACTTACTATGTTCCGGTGCTGGTATGTAAGTACGAAGTTTTTCGCAATTTAGATCTTGAAAGAAACTATGTACTGTAGTATAGTTAAGTCCTATTATTATCCACGTCATCAAATTAAACAGTGTCAAAAAACAACTGACTGCGGTGACAAGCCATTTGACTGCTAGCGTCAGACTTGTAGACTAGGAAAAACAAAATTTCAATGAGAGTTGAATGTGTATTTTTGTCAATTCGTGAGGTTGGTCTACCTTTTTTTTTTTTTTTTTTTTTTTTTTTGTAGATTACGTCTTGGAGACTCCAGTTAAGGAATATAAGACAAGTCAGATCAACAATATTATACACTAGATACCATAATTACTTCAATTAGTTGAGGTGAGGCTTAATTTTGATGTGAAAGGAACTCTTGTACACTATAAAAAGCTTTATCAACTAAATATTTCTTCAATTGATTTTTAAATATTTCTATATTTTCAAGACTCTTCAAAAACTGCGGTAGCTTGTTGTAGAATTTCCTACCAATATAACTAGGTTTTTGATTGAATAGGCTACTATTGTGACTCACCAAGTGATAATCTCCTCGGCTTCTTGTATTATAATCATGTACATCAAGATTTTGGTTAATATCATTCGTTTTTACATATAAAGTAGCTTCATACACATATAAGCAGGGTACAGTTAGGAGACCAAGTCTCTTGAACAACGGCCTACATGAATCTAATCTATTTACTCTTTCTATACACCTAACCGCTTTCTTTTGGATCTTAAACACCCTATCAAGATTTTGTTTTGATGAATTACCCCATACTAAGATAGCATACCTAATATGTGACAGTAAGAGCCCATGGTAAGTTGTAAAAAGTAACTTTTTGTCATTCAATCTAGCGAGCTGTCGCAGGACAAATACCCCAGATGAAATTTTACTACATATTTTCTCAATGTATGGAGTCCAGGTCAATCGTCTATCCAACGTAACTCCTAGAAATGCAATTTTTTCTTCCTGGTCTAATTGATTATCGTTTACAAACACGTTTATAGCCCTATCTTCATTTAAATTATGTTTGTTTTTGAATTGAAGGTTTGAATTGAACCTCAACGCGAGAATTGTTAACACAACTCGTACCGTGTTGTGTAGTCTGCAAGTCTGATGCTAGCAATTGTATGGTTTGTCACCGCAGTTGCTGTAGTATTCATATAACTTGACAGCGTGTAGTAGATGGGATATGCTACATCTAAACCCGGCATACTGCTGCCAAGTTATATGAAAACTACAGTAGTTTTGTTTTTGCTTCACCATAATTTCTTTGAGCCACCTAATTTTATGACGTGGAGTAAAGTCTGTATTCAAATTTATTGATGAATTTTTGTCAAGATAGTGAATGCAACCTGTCCAGGGAAAAGAAAAAACTGTTTGGTATACACTACATTATCTCTATATCAATTGCATTTTTCAATATATTCATTTTCTATCCTGTACGCCTTTAGTCTTTTTGTGTTTGAATTATACAAATAATTAAAAATACCATCAGTTTTCTCTTTCCATTGAATTGAACCATTGTATAACTTCTGCATCAATTACCATTTCATTTTGTATATTTCAGATGTATTTTTATGTTTCTGATGTTGATATGTTTCTTTGTTATGAAAGATGAATAAATTTGAAATTTGAATTGTAACCCCCACCTGTAATTGAAGTAAAAAGTAAAATTCAATTTTTTTCAGCACTTCGAGAAGAGACTCCATAGACTGGTAAAGCTAGATTCTATCGAAAGTGGGATCACAGCCAATATCTACTGACCAAACTATCGACAAGCATCATCGTATGTTATTCAGAGGTACAGTAATTCGATTTTTAATCTTATACACATTAAAAATTTTCCAACCACTTGATTTCTTCTAATTTTTTTTAGAGGATGATTCCCACATAGGTCTGAAACCTGTGCGTGGGTAATGAATTGGATGATGGTGATTGATGAGTTGGACCTACAGTTTTAGGTGGTTTCCGAACCACCGGGAAGTGATTTTAAATTGTACTATGTTTCTCAGAAGAGTTTTTACAGGGAGAGTAGTCTCAGGCAATCGTTATGTTACTCTACATGACTGAAGCTATATTATCACTCACCCGGTGGTTCGGAATCCACCTTGAATAGTTGGTCCACTACAGCATGTGTTTTGATTTTGCGATGCTGACTATCCTTGAAAATTATTAGCATCACTGTATAAGCTGTGGAACATCCTATACTCAAATATATCCACTATCGCAAAATCAAACTCATGATGTGGAATGGTGTATAACAGATTGCCGAAGCGTGAATACCACCATACCGCAGCATGTGTTTTATTTTGCGATGTTTACTATCCTTGAATATCAGACACTTTACTGTACAAACATGTGAAGAATCCAAAACTCGAGGATAATCACCACACCACCGTAAAATCGCGTGCTGTGTAATCTGTAATGATGTAGGTATGACAGATTTAGTCAGCGTGAATACCTCCATTCCTCAGCATGTGTTTTATTTCGCGATGGTGTCTATTTTCGAATATTAGTTGCTCATACTTCACAAAAAGCAACTGAGAATGATGATAATGTTATTGTTGTATGTTATCTGTGAACTGAGCCAGTATTGTAGAAACCATCTGAAACAGCAATAGGCTATGTGTTTTATTTTGTTTAAGCATTGAAAATCAAGAAAAAATTCAATTTTTTACGGTTTAAGCGAAGTTTAATTTTTGTTGGAAGTGAATGTTCTTTCATACATTCAACAGGAGGTGCAGGTATTAGGGCTGTAGTTCCATATCTTCTGGGGAAGCTATCTTCGTGGGCGAAGCTATCACCTAAGAGAATCGATAGTCGATATAAAAGGAACGTTAAGTTTAGCTTTGAGTTTGGTACAGATATCGATTATTGAAATTTTCATTGGATTGTTTTATTTTTTCATTTGAGATTACGACTTGAAGACTTATGGAGTATAAGACAAGTCAAGTCAGATCAACAATTATATACAAAATTACCAATATTATTCACATACCACAATTACAATTTAAAATAATTGTGGTGAGGCTCAATTTTGTTGTGAAAGGAACTCATGTACACTATAAAAAACTTTATCAACTGAATATTATTTTTCTTAATTAGATTTTAAATACTTTGATATTTCCAGGACTTTGGAAACTGCGGTAGCATGTTATAGAATTTCCTACCTATATATCTGCGTTTTTTCTCGAATAAACTACTATATATTGTAAGAACACTTACGTATCTATTCTCTAATCCTTGCATTTGTCTCCACGACCGGTTTCGACACCTAAAGCGTCATTATCAGGGGAGAATCTTCAGTCTGATTTGCAGACTGATCAGACTGAAGATTTTTATTTGATGATTATGCTTTGAGTATCGAAACCGGCCGTGGAGACAAATACGAGGATTAGAGACGGTAGTTTTCTTATAATATTTAATATCACCAATCCAGGACTGAAGATGACAGTTGCACTGCTGGATAATAAAATTCTGTTGTGACTCACAAAGAGATAACTTCGTAAATTTTAACTGAGTATACTTTGATAATTTTTATCAAATACTATTTGATACTTTGGTTTATATCACTCTTTTCATGCATAATGTAACTTCGTTCACCTATGAGCAAGTTACAGTTACCCCCAACGTATAGAATCGTTTCGTGGGAAGATATGGAACTGCAACCGGTACTGGGGTTTACCACAACGCATGCGCTAACTTAATTCTCACAAATACCAAAGTGTACAATAGTCTCAATTTTATGAATATTCTCAGCTTGCCACAAACGTTATTTTAGTTGTGCAAGTGTAAGTTTGACCATTTGCTGTCTGCATGAGCCGGTATTAACCCTGCCTTACCCTGCTCATGAGTTTGCTGCTCAAAGTTCAAAGGAACCGCTAGCTAGAGATGCAGGAATGAAGATCATGTACACATATAAGCTCTGCCGGTTATCTTTGAGGATCTTGTGAAGAATTTCAGCTCTGAATCTGTTCGCCGTGACGGCTAAGAATAAACTTAATCAGTAAGATTGTCTTGCAGAAATCTACGTGGATTTCCACTTAGATGCCAGTAAACGTTGTAACTCCCCAACAAGCCGAGAAAGGTTAGGAAAGTGATTGTCCTGGAATGAAAGATGTGACAAAAAAGTTGAAAACAAGTCTATGTAAGTGTATATGTATAGTACCATAGCCGATTCGACTGTAGGTGACTCTTCAGACCGCAACCTTATGTTTTATCTAATATTAAAACTGACACTGTATTTCACTTTTATGTAATGTTTTACTCACATATTGGAGATGTTTGGTTTGGTTCAAACATCTCCAATATATGTGAGTAAAACATTATATAAAAGTGAAATACAGTGTCAGTTTTAATATTAGATTGTTCATTAAGTATTTCGTCATGGAAAACATCACAGACTTATGTTTTAGTCCAAAGAGCGTACCACACAAACGAGGAGTGAGGTAGTTTGTGATTGCTTTCCTCACTGAGCTAACAGAATTGTATTAGTATGCCCACCGAAACAAAATCTGAATCTGTATGCTTGACAGTCCACTCCCACCTTTAAACAGGGTCTGGCTGCACAGGTGAGTGTGTATACTATCTAGCACACCTCAAAACAGTCTATAGTATTGTTTATTCGCAGTACTGTATTGTTATTATTATGCTTTTTATTCAATTATTTAGTTCATTATGAGAAGTGATAGCCGTGAGCCGTAGCAGATATCGATCTATTCAATCAGATAGAGATGATAAGCTACGAATTCTTAGGCCCTCTTTTTAAGGGTGACCGATTGGGTCAATGTTAAAACTCATTCAATTGATTCAAAAGAGGGCATTGAAAAGCTTGTTCACAGGTATGCCAAATGGCTCAATCTATAAGGTGATTATGTTGTAAAGTAAACATAAGTGTTCATACATTTTGGCATTGAAATGATTTGTTCAAATTTATTAGTCTTTTATTAATGGTCCACGAGGGGTTTAAAAAATAACCCTTTTAGGGCCTACAATTATAAAATTGATGTCACTTAATATCAGGGAACTCAGGTATCAAATTGAAAGCAATGCTTCAATGCCATCACATTGATGCGTGATTAAACCGGTAGCGTTGCGTGGTCAGGGCTGGGGCTAGATAATTCCATGCCCGGAGTATTGCTAGCTGTGCTTATCGCATAGATTATAGGTGGGGGTTGAATCTCTGTGGGGAGGGAATTGTGCCTCTGTTGCGGGGGGGGGGGGGGTTGAATCTCGGCGGGAAGGGGGCTTTCTAAGGGTAAGTATCAAACGTAGCAGCATTGACCAGTGGTAATAGCCAGCCGGCCTAATATCAATATTGGGCTGAGCAGCCCCAAAGCACTTGGTAATTGAATTCTGCCAATTACCTTGAGAACGGATGGGATAGGACGGGACGGTACAACACAGTCATTAACCCAGGCTACTGGCCCTTGGACAGCGCGGAGCCGCTCTGTACTACCACTGTACAGGATTCTCTCAGCCGATTGCACTAAGAACCGCATGGGTCTTTCTCTGGTCCTGCGCTGGTTTAGTTGGCAGCAGTGGATGTACTTTGCAGAGTGTCACACAAATGATTGCGAAACTGTGGGAGAGGTCACGGGGATAGACTCCCTCCAGAGACCCTGAGACAAAATAAATTTTGGAATTTTAAGAGTTCTCTTAATCCTCGGTTCTCTAGAACGCGGATTTGGACTAAATGGACAGGGTCGCATACACTACATTTATAAAATCGATTTGTTCTATTTATTTATAAAATAAATATTCAATATTAAAAATGAAATCAACATTATACAAAAATTATATCCATAAACTATTTTAAAGTATTATTATTGTATTGTATGTGGAGATGAAAACCCCCTCCAACTATGGTTGCCCACGTATTAAGGAGGGGTTTTCAAAATATTAGGGTAGGAGGAAGAAAGAGAAGAAAGGAAAGGTTGAAGGAGTAAATGGACAAAAAGGAATGGTAAGCTGAAAATGTACAAATGCAAATCCAGTAAGCAAACAAAAAAGAAAACTGTTATTTTTTCAAAATTAAAGATCAGAAAAGTAGTTGATGTTGATCCAATTGCTGATATAATTTTTAATTTGGTTGTTTATTTTACTATTGTTAAGGGATTGATTGGGGATTTTGTTTATAATCTCAGTACTTATATAATTATATTAGCTGTCTCCTAATTGATTCAATATTGGTTTCATGGATCTGAAATTTACTTGAATTTTGTCTCAAACTGTATTGATTGCTGACAATATTATGAGCGTAAGAGAAAGTAGTTTTGCTCTTAATAATTATGTATCCTACTACATTGATAAAGTACAGCTGTAAGAAAGTAGTCATTACCTGAAATTCAGTAAATATTAAGTTAGTTGGATATATTCAAAACTGTTTTAATTATTAATTTCTGCATTATGAAGAGTTCCTCAAGATGAATCCCTCTTGCAAATGAATTTTCATGCATGCCCCATTTCATATGCTCTATCTATTAAAATACCTAGATATTTAGTGCTAGTAACTTTCTTTTGCAAAGGTGCAGTTGTTTGAGTTGAGGTTGCATTCAGAGTAGAGCTTTAGAATTAAATTTAATTTGGTTTCCCTATTCTATTCGAAGAGAAAGCGATATAATTAGTTATATTTATGCTTTATTTTTAGGATATTTTGTTTAGCAATTGAATGTATCTCGTTTCAAGATTCACTTGAGAAAATTACCACTGTGTCATCTGCAAAGGATATTATTAAATGAAAAGGATCGGAGAAAGAACCTACAGTCTTGAAGTACACAACAGGATGTTGGTATGAAGGTGTTTGTCAACATTGATTGTGAGGTATTGAGTTCTGTCCTGAAGGGAGCTCTTTTTAAGATTTAGGAAGACTCCTCTGAAGCCATATGCCTCCAGTTTCTTGAAAAGGGAATCATGAGGGATTATGTCAAAAGCTTTCCCGATATCTAAGAATACAGCAAGATTTTTTTTAATTAGAATTGAGATTCTGTGAATTCTATCAAGGCATCGTCTGCACTATGTTTTGTAAACCGAATTGGTTGCTAAAGACGTTAAGAACTCATGTATGTTTAAAAATAATATAAGTCCATTTTTCTACACCCAGTTTAAAAGGAAAACACTTTTAAAGAAATGCAAGCTGAAATCCAATATCGACCTTTCAACTAGCACTGATACTATCTCTAATATATTAGAATAATACTAAATTTTTGTTTTAACAGGTATCTTTGGCGTCATTTTTCCAGTAGAACGTTCTTTCGTTGGATGACAATTCTTTAGAGGTTTTGAACCATCAAATCCAGGGTTTCATTGAGAGAGTTTTCAAATGATCAAGAAGTGTACAAAATTGTGAGTACTCTTCTCTATATTATTTTAATCAGTTATGGTACAACTGTTTCAGTTAATCTTCCCTATTCGTTATTAGTTTTCAACGTGGAAATTTTCCACAATTTTTATACTATATCACTACTGTGAGGAGTTTAACTGGAATGTGATTCCAATTATGAGTCATCAAAATGTGAAGTGTTCTTGAATAACAAAAAACTGTTCTATTGAGATTAAACAGCTTACAAATGAAATACAGTAATTTGATATTTTCCCGCATAACTTTCAACACTGGTGGAATTATGTATTTCTTGAAATATAGAACTGTATTAGAATTTACCATTCCAATTTTATTTGAACTATTCAATTATTATATTATTTAATATTATAGAAGTCTGATTCAGTTTCATATGACTTAATTTGCGCAAATTTACAATTTATATGAATTATGTATAAATGAATGGATAACATATAATATGAATGACAGTATTATTAAGGTTAGAAACTTTCAGATCCTGTAGTTGTAGTGACGTACAATGACCCAGGAAAAGTTAAATTCATGCTTAAATGAAATTAGTTATAAGAATAGATTATAAATTATTGAAAATAAAGAATAAACGCTTGGATCTGTGAGATGAGTTACACAAAGTGGCGATTGGCGAGATCTTGGTCATTCTTACTTAATAAGCTGAACATTTCCTGCTACTGTATTTTACATTAATATGGATATATCTCTGAAACAAGATAAACAAGGTTTATAGTTTTCAGAGGAGTATGAGAGAGAAGGATAAATTAGGGAGGAAATGGCTAAAGAAGTGACTCAATATGAAGTGAAATGAAGGATGGAACAGAGAAAGATCGATGGGAAAAATTATGGAAAACAGAGAGTGAAAGAGGGAAAAACAGAGACATGAGGGAAAACAGGAAGTTGAGTGAAAACACCCTGAAAAGAGGGAAAAACAGAGAAAACTGTAAACAGAGTGTGTACTAAGCAGCAGTGGGTTGTTGTCGTTGTCGTCATCACTGTTCTCCACTTCTCCAACAGTGAAGATGAGGGAACAGACAAAGAGGGAAAAACAGAGAAATAAGGGGAGAAAGAGAGAAAAAGGGAAAACAGAGCTGTACTAAGCAACAGTAGCTTGCTTTCGTCATCACTGTCTCTACTTCTCTAGCAGTGAAGATGAGGAAAACAGAGAAAAAGAGGGAAAAACAGAGTGATGAGGGAAAAAAGGGAAAACAGAGCAGCAAGTAGCAGTAAACTAAGCAGCAGTAGGTTGTTGTCTTTGTAGTCATCACTGTCTCCACTTCTCCAGTCTCTGGAGAAGAGCTGCTACTGGAGAAAATCATCGGTGTCACGGCTGCTGGAGAAGGGGGTGATGAGGGGGCTAAAACAGTTCTGCTGTTGGTAATGAGACAATCACTCATCCCCCGCCACGCCCCCGCCCATGACCTTTCCCTCTGAGTGACGTCATACTCTCTCATTTCTCATTAAACGCGTGGAGGCGGCAGATGGTTGGAGGCGGCAATCACCCCCCAACCACCTCCTTCGCCAAGTGCTGCCCCCCATTGGCGCCGTCTCATTGATTTGTTTACGGCGGCCGGTTACACCCCCCAATCTATCAGCCACGGAGGACACGACGCTCTTCAGTACTGCTTTTAGCACCTTTAGCAACATGTCAATGATAGTTGGGAGCCTAAATTGATGCGCGCACACTGATGGCTAGTTATCTGTCACTGTTTTAAATACTTGGGCCATATTCTTAATTGCAGTTCAAACTACTTTCAGATTAAACTTAGTTTAAACTGCAAACAAATTTTAACTAGCAGTTTAGTTTGAACAGTTTATATTAAATTCCCGAAACCTAACTTAATCCAAGAGTTAACGCTTGGTTTTCATGGTGAAATTGTATGAGGCTGATGTAAATCTTACTTAGTCTTACTAAATCTTACTTAGCGGATGAGCAACCAATCAAAATGAACCACACTAATTGACAGTACCATAATTATTCATCACATAAAATTCCATAATGTCAGTTTACAAAGTCAAGTTGCACAACAGAAATCATGAAATAAAATGTTTTCAATAAAATCACAGTTTGAACAACAGTGGGAAAATTATATTTGTTACTGGAAAATATTTTATGATATTCATACAAGCTAGAAAGGGTTCATAACAATAGAGGGTAAAAATCAACTAGTTCAATAAATTTATTGGACCAAATGCCTCTGCCTCATCATGATGGCTAGATTTTTTGAATATTCTGCAATAACATAACCATTATCAATCAATACAGAGCTCATTATCAATAAAGAAAACTCATGTGTTTTCAAAAAATCATTTCGAGAAGAAAATATTTTTCCACAGATGATAAGCGTAGTTTAAACATTTGAACTGACAAAAAAGTGAAATCTTGTAGGAGTCTTGTAAGACTTCTTGGTTTAAAATTTATAGCCGCGAATGGCGTCAGATCCCATGTGGTAGGGCCTTGTTTGCTTCCATTTCCGGTTACACTTTTTAACATTGGCGGTGTACGTTGTGCTCCCTCCACTTTTCAATACCTTTATGGTTTTACCTTATTTTTTTGTTGTTTTTGATCTGTACTTGTTTTTTATATAAAAATCATATTATATCCTCTTTACACACTCTGTACATTAGTGACATGGAGTTATTCCTTTGTTTTGAATATATCATTTTTTTCATTGGGATTATGCCCACATGAGTCCGAAACTTGTGCGTGCGTAATGAGGTGAATGTCGACAAAGTGTGAACATCTGAGTCTGAACGAGATTCGAACTCGAGGCTGTATTAGAAGCAGCCAGCCAGAGTGCTATCAAGATGGCGCCGGCTACCCTTTTCTGACTTTATGCTCCCTCCAGTTTCTTATACCTCCATGGTTTCAACATCCTCAGAACTTGTTGGTTATGCGGAAACGGTCCTGCAAGTTCTCTTGTAAAGATACCGATGATTGCTGAGCAATATATTATAATACAGTCAGAAGGGTGCAATATGAATCATAGTGGGGGGGGGGGAACCCGGTTTACCAAAGGAGGGGAGAGGAAAACCCGATGTACAGAAGGAGGGGCAAAAGGGAAACTCGATGTACAGAAGGGGCAAAAGGAATTGCAATAAGCGAAATGGGGCAGAGGGAAAGTTCGGGAGAGGTAAGTGTTGTTACGGATTGCAGGGGGGGGGGAGGGTCGTTTCAATTTTGGAACTGATCGAAAACGACGGTGGATGCAGCAAATGACATGTTGGGGTGTTGGCCTTGAGTTTGGTGTCCCTTGTGGAGGTGTATTGGAGAAGGGAGTTGTAGCATAGCCTCCTCTAACATAGGAGGCTATGGTTGTGGATGTCAGTGATGTAGGGAATCAAAAATACTAGCTGGTTGCCCGATCTTATTGAATCTGGATTTCTAGAATTTAGTATAACCTATCAACAAATTTAATTTCTCATTGCTAAATCATTTCTAAAAAATCTCCAATAAAATATCCTATTTTGAAAATAATTCTCAAATTATCTGTCTGAATGAGAATCTACTTGATAACCCCCTTGTAATGGGTTCGATTCCCGGATTGTTATGGCACTTTTGTTTGCCTCATTGACTTTGTACAAGCTTTTAATCAATAAGATTCATCCTTATTAAAAAAATGGAGTCATTATTTTAACAATTAGCATAAATAATTATAGCTTGTTGAACAGTTATTGATAATTGAATCTAGAAAATCTAAGAGCTTCTGCTTTTTCACAAGAATCGTTTAGATTGGCTAATTTTGAAGAATATCATTATTAGTGTATTGGAAGATGCCAATCAATTAGGCGGTTGTACACAGCCTTTTTGCCAATGCAATAATATTACTTTTTTCGTTATTGTTCAACATTTTTAAAGTATCAATGTGAACTACTTATATAATGTAAAGAGTATGTGAAAGAATGTAAAAGTTTATTTGTTCAAGTTCAAGTTTATTTATAACCTAAAGTTCATTTTTTACTATTTATATTTTTTTTATGATGAATAAGTAAATTGAATTGAAAAAAGCTAGTGAAAAATTGATAATCACTGTCTTTGGGATATGAAAGATAAACTTTATCATTCGCGTGATATACAACACAAATTGCAGAACAAAGTTCCACAGTATCTCAAAACTGCGATGTTGTATGGGACCATGCTAGCACCTAATAGTAGGGATTCACCAAATTCAATGCACGAATTGGCAACACTAGCCATGCCGTGTCTAAAAGTCTGATGCTAGTAGTTGGTTTGTCACGACATTCAGATGTTGTTTTTTTGCAACACCGAAATTTGCTTCAACCGCATAGTTTGATGGCATAAAGTTTAGAGTTAAATAAATTGGAAGTCTATTCAGGGACTCTGGCTAGACTACAATTCTAGGTGGGTTCCGAACCGCTGAAATAGATTGTTTTTTTGAAAAAGTGTCTTCTTTTGAGGATGAAGCCTACGTAGGTCTGACACCTGTGTGGGTGTAATGAGTTGGATGACGTTGTTTGATGATTTGGTCTTACAGTATTATGTGAGTTCCTAACCATCGGGAAGTGATTTCCACAGCAGAGAAAAGAATCGTTTTTGCTGGTCAATCCAATAGTATTATTCTTATTGTTATTATTCTTATTATTATTATTATTATTATTATTCTTATTATTAGTGCTTGTTAATTGTAGTTGATACTTTGTAAAAAGTGTCTTGTATTTGTACACGGTATATGTAATTCAATTTTATACTCTTAGATCACTTTTTAACGTATTTTTATTTGTTGCAGGCGATTTAAATACTTGTAGTAAGGTAGATAGTCGCTGTAGAGCTAATTAAAGGCTGTATACAGGGTTTTTGGTCATTTTAATAATGTTTATTACATTGGATATTATTAGGGCTTTGAAATGTTATCCATTGCCATAAAAACATATTTTCTTTAAAATATGTGGGCACAATGTTGAATTTTTTCGTTGTTTGAGGAGCAATTAATCTCACCTACGACTTTTTTTAATTTTGATAAATTTGTTCATAACTAAAATACACCTTGAGAAATAAAATGACATATTTTGATTTTGATCAAACAATGTTTTTTTCAAAATGAAATGTTGAAAGACTGATTTTTTCCATATTTTCACAACTTTATTTTAAAAAAATTGAGTGTTATTGAAATGAAAAATGAGTTGTTTTATCACTCAAAGTGTCTTTCATTTATAAAAAATTTATCAAAAGTTTAAAATTACTTGTAGGGGATCACTTGCCCCCCAAAACAACGAAATATTTCTACTTTGAACCCCCAAATTTCGCAAAATAATTGAAGAAAAAATGTTTTCTTATGGAAATAGATAACATTTCAATGCCTTAAAGAAATTTTGAAAAAATATTGTGACCAAAAACCTTGAGAAAGCCTTAATTGAGAAGGATAGTTCGAAACCTAGTGGATGGAATAAAATGCCAGCTAAATCCAGGAATAGAACCCTGAGGGTTCTTGATCATCGGAACTTGGGGTTGACAAATGAGGTTCTAATTGCAGGAAACATTTTTTCTGTGCTTTTCACTGTTAGCCAGTTTTTATTTTGTGCTAGGCAATTTTTATTATTTTCTTAACATTTTGAAATTTAATTTATTAATGAAACTGGGATCTTAGTAAGTTAGCATATTTGTTTTCAATTTATTCTATATTTTTCAATTAGTTCTTTTTTGTGTGCTATAGCAAATTTTTAATAGTTATTCAAAAATTTGAAATTTTATTTCTCAATGAAAGTCTTAAATTAATTCTTTGATTTCTATTTTTTGTCCTAAAATGGTAATTTTTGTTACTTTTCAAAATTTTGAAATTCAATTTGTTTCCAGTTTATTCTATGCACGCAATTCATTGGTGGCTTTATAACACAGAAATTGATCTATATTGATGCTCAGTTATATTGATTCCTTATAGTTATTCTCAAATTAATTATTTATTCATTTATAAAAAAAAACACAATCAAGTAAAGGCACAGCACACTGCTGCTTTCTTTACTAATTTTTAAAACGAAGAATCCAAATGTTAACTGATAATAATTAAAATTGAAATTGAATTATTGATTGAAAATTGATGGTTTAGGATCAGAAGTTGAATTTTCTTATTGAAATTGTAAACGTCGCCGATCGTAAGGCTTCACTCTTGTGTGGAGGGTCAGCAAGGCCTATTTACCCTACCAAAACTACCATGTGTCTAAGCAATTTCTACGCACTAAGGGACTGTTGCACCTCGCCAATACTACCCCAATGGTGGCGTCAGCTTGGCTCACACTCTTGAAGAGAGAGTGGTTAGAATGAAAGAACTTAAGGTTTGCTGACCTCCGCTTCTCATCGAACCATGGGAGCAGCAGACCACGGAGAGGTGCATCAGAGACCCTCTAAATACTTAACACTAATCATGATCAGGAATGAGAGAGCAACAAAGTGTAAGGTCAAGCACTTATTATTGACTTTTATCAACCAACAGATAATAACATAACTCAAAATCACACAATAATGATAATCTTGAAAGAAATAAACTGTCCCTTGTCAATGTAGGCAGCTACAGTTTACCTACATCAAAAATTATACGAAACAACAAAATATCTAAATAACTGTTATTTATAACTGGAGCAGTTATTAATCACTGGAACGGTTACTAATCACCGGAGCAGTTACTGGTAACTGTTACTAATCACCGGAGCAGTTACTGGTAACTGTTACTAATCACCGGAGCAGTTACTGGTAACTGTTACTTTGTACCGACAACGGAACCTATTATTATTCATTGTTATGGCTAACTGTTACTTCCCAAAATTAACAAATTCTAACAATTACAGTAACAATTAACATTAACATTTACTTCCCAATTAACAAATATCCCCAAATAAATGATTCAATTAGTACTTCTTGAGCTATTTCTCAATTAAACCCTTTAATTGCGGTGCTTGCTCACAATAGGCGAATATAGACCATTATATCATGATTATAACTATAAATATTCAACTATCATTACTATATTTATCTCAAAATTCCTCCCTCAAGATACATGGCACTAAATTATGCTTCCATTAATACAACTTTACTATACTATCAAATAATGCCCAATACAACAGTTTAACTTCCGTAAAAAGAAGAACACCCTAAAATCTACATTTATCATTTAGTAATACACCCTCTTATGAAAAATACCCTACACTGAGCACTTTGCCCATACTACGCAATCTTACTACTAAATTACACTATAATATAATCATTATTAATTACAAGATATAAATTGCCCTCTCTCTCGCTCTCTCTCTCTCTCCTTTTGCCAAATAATAACAATTTACTATTAATCTGAAATGGGTCACTCACCCAGCAACAAATAAACCAAAGTCATTTCGCTCCTAGTGGTCATGCCGGGACACTCGCGATAATTCGGTCTGTCTCGCACTGTACTCTTTTTCAGACTGAAGAAAAATTATTCAATTATAATATTGAAAGAATAATTACGCTTCATAAAAATGTACAACACAACAGGCGACTGGACGAGGCACCGGTCAGAGAACAATAGGTGTAACCCAGCACCAAGTTACAGTGAGAGAGACAGAAGAGAGAGAAAGAGCGGTGAGCATAAAAACATCAAGATAGCTCAACTGATTGTATTCCCTTTTTCTCGTATTCCATAAAATTTCAATTGTTCACTCATTTCATTACATTCCCCCCACCTTTTAAAAAGGGTGCCTACCCTTGATTCACTGGTCACTAACACTTGACACTCCTGGATTAATTGATGGTTGTCCCAGCAGGGTGGTTGCCTTCTTGAGCTCTTGGAGCACCACTGCTACAGGAAGTTCACTGGTGCCTGCAGCATCCACCAAAGGGTGGGTCCTCACGGGTGCAGATGCGCCCAACTCAGATTCAGGTCTCCGTGGCTTCCATTTCTGCAACAGGACTCTTGCTACGACTGCTCCGGATAGGACGACCACCAAGATCACCAGGATGGTCACCACAATTGACCCAATGGGCCAGGACTGCTGCTTTGGTGTTGATAGGTCTGCCAAAGATTTCTGCAAGTTGTCAATGGTTGTCTCTGCATCTCCAGTAGAACTAGGCCAGTAATGACCTTCCTCTCGCAGCTGGTCCACAGCATCCTTGATATCCTGGGAGGAGGGCTGAACCTCCTCAGCATCCAAAATCAGCCTTGGTGGAACTGGGATCTCCACCACCCGTTTCTGCAACTCTGTTGGGCTGGTGGTTCTGGTATTTGGAAGGAGCTGGTAGGAGTTGGTGGACACAGTACACCGTGCAGCTGCCTGGAGCTCTCCACTGCCCTGGAGATTGGTCTGGGTGACTATGAACTGGTCACCCCTCTGGCAACGAGAGACCAATTGTTGCGCCTCCCGCAGGCTGAAGATCCAACGGTTATTGGGTTGATCAAAATACCAGGAGTCGGATGATCGGTCCACCACCACCACCTTGGGGCAGCGAACCTCTGCTTCTTTCATGTTCCCCAGGAACAGTGAGCTGAGACATGAGTGTTCATGTCTACGAACCACAGGTCTGGTAATGGGGCAGATGGTCAAGATGCCCGCACGACAGAGGGACACCTCTTCCTTGGGAAGCACTACATAATGCTCCCGATCTTGGCTGATAAGAAGATGGTCAGGCATCAGTGTGTACTTCACCACCAGGCTGGAACCAGGTGAGGTAATTGGCACAGACAGCCCCTGGAATAGCTCAAATCGTCTGCCCCCTGCAGACAAAGGTAGATCCACCAAGATTTTGATGATCCCATCAATGGAAATAGCACTCACTTCTGCCACCCGGTAATAGGCATAAACACTGGATGGGCTGGTCCCGGAAATAAACTCTAAACCTTGCGGCAGACCGTTTCTGACCCTTTCTAACATTTGGCTCAATTCGAGAGGAGAGATTAGGCTTACACTAAATTGATTTTGAGAGATTTCTTCCATTGCTTTTAAAATATTTCTTAAGTCTATTAATGCTTTCATAGCTACTAATTCTAAATCATGAACTACCGAAGAGGTATTAACAAAATATCTAAATTGGTGTTCTAACATAACTGTCCTATTGAGTAGCCTTGCCGCCCATTGTGCTGCTCTTGCAGTCTCTTTCTCCAGCCTCTCAGACAAGGTGTGTAGTTGTGCTGAATTCTCCTGAGATTGCTTACTCAGCTGTCTTGTCAAGGTTAGGTGTTCTTGCTGAAGGTGAATGACATCTCCCGTTTGTTGTTTCAGAATCTCTAAGGTGTGCTGTACTAGTTGGACATCTTCATCTTCTGCTGTTCCAAATAATAACTTCAAAATTTTTCCACCTAGGTTTATTAGTCCTCTTTTGACTCTTCCATGTGGCAAGAAATCATTCAGGGTATTGATCACTTCTCCCATTTCTGTCTCCAAATTCATGATCCTTTTCATGGCTCCTAGATGAATTCCAAAGAGTGGTTCTTGTGTAGATAACTTGAGCAGTTGTTCATTTGTTGCCTCAGTTCTAGTCCTTAGCAGGGCTAGTCCTTCTCCTATCTCAGTGACATTGATAGCAACCATGATCCGCCACCGATCACCTGTCAGCAGCACATCACCATGGGGTATAAACCAAACCCCCATCTCCCGTGAATTGTCTTCTGCGCCATACACATACAAGATTCCTGTGAACATAAACAAGGACTATCTTGTCACCTATTCTTCTCCCAGCTCCTCAATTAGCTGGAGGTTCAAATTTCCATATCAACATAACTAATCCTCTAATCAAACTATATAATAACAATGATAATAATAATAACTAATTCATTCAACAACATAACAAATAATTAATCATCACACATCATTATTCCCCCTCCTCCAGGGAATATTTCTCAACACTCCTTCATACCGGCATCTGATTCACTCACAAGGAACTCCCTACTCGATCCAGGAGCTGCCCTGTTTGATCCTTGGATGATTAGGTGAGAGTTCTTGTTCGACTTCTTAGGATATAGGGGGATACTCTTGTGGACCCCTGGTCTCGACCCTCAGGTTCATAAGTTGGATCAATTGGATTCCTAGCAGGCAGTTCTGGACTTGGAGGATCATCTTCCTCTGTAAACACCTCATCTTCGTCACCGGCTGACTCTTCCATCTGATTTCCTATTTCCACAATATCTCCCAATTGTCTATCCTCCTCTTCCTCCTCTAAGGGGGGACAGTATTCATTTTCTTCATCTTCTATTTGGTCATCCCGAGGAGCAGTCTCCTTTACTTCCTCTTCTGGAATTGTCCTCGAATCATTCTGTTCAGTACATACTTCTGGTTCTGGTTCAGTCACTTCATGGCCTGGCTTCAGGCGATTAATATGCACATTCATCTGCCGACCACCTGGCATAGCCAACATATAATTGACTGGTGACATTTTCTGATTTATCCTAAAAGGACCAACCCAGGGTCGATGAAACTTGGTAGCTTCGCCTGGCTTTACTGCTGGGTCATGGAGATAGACCCAATCTCCAACACTAAATTCTCGCAGTTTCCTACCTTTGTTTGCAACAGCTGTTCGTCTGCTGGCTGCTTCTGTGGACTGTTTCACTGCATCTTGATAAGCAAGCCGAAGTCTCTTTTTAAGTTTCTCTAAGTGTTCCTCTACAGTGTGTCCTTTGATCTCATCTGGAATTGGCTGACTTCCTGGAAGTATCATTTCACGCCCATGCTGTAGGTAAAATGGGGAGTACCCAGTTGATGAGTGGGGTACTGAACGGTAAGCCATCAATGCAAATGGTAACCACCTGTCCCAGTCATGGCCATCCCTCTGGACAAAGTGGGCCATGGATTCATTTAATGTTCGGTGTAAACGTTCCACCCTACCATTCCCTTCTGGATGATAGGCGGTAGTCTTGATTTTCTGTATCCCCAGCAAACGGCAAGTTTCTGTGAATAGCACAGACAGAAAATTTCGCCCTTGATCACTCAGAAGCCGAGTAGGAACGCCATGCCTGGATATTATTTGGGTTACAAAAGCTGCAGAAATAGTTTCTGCTGTCTGGTCTGGTAAGGGTATTGCCTCTGCATACCGGGTAAAATGGTCAATAAAGCTTACATAGTACCGATTTCCATTCATGCTGGTAGGCAGTGGTCCAACAACATCCATTAACACCATCTCAAGAGGATAAGTTGGTTCATAGACAGTCTCCAAGGGTACCTTTAGAGACTTTGGGGTCTTTCTCAGGGCACAGTCTTGACATTTATTCACATGCTGCTTTGAATCTTCAGACATTCCAGGCCAATAATATCGTTCCTTCAACCTGAGAATGGTTCTCTCAACTCCGGGGTGCCCAGCCCAGGGTGCATCATGACATAGCTTTAATACTGCTTTTCGTAAATTTGAAGGGACTGCAATTTTCCATTGAGCTGCCTCTTTCACACCAGCAGTCCACCAAATGAGGCCCTGTTCCTGCACTCCTGTTCCCTTGTTTACTAACTCCTGACACCAGTTGTCATTTAGCTGTTCTTCTAGGATATCTCCTTCATCAAGACCTTCCATCATAACTCCCATCACTGCTCGACTCAGAGCATCAGCATTGGTATGCAGTTTTCCTGGCTTGTGGACTACATCATATTCAAATTCTTCCAAGCGGAGTGCCCATCTGGTCAATCGGGATGATGGATCTCGCAGACTCAGCATCCAACGCAGAGCAGCATGATCAGTCACAAGAGTGAACTTGTGTCCCAGAAGGTAACAGCAAAATTGGCGTGTGGCCCATACCACTGCTAGTAGCTCCCTCTCAGTGGTTGAATAGTTGCGCTCTGCAGAGTTCAATTGACGGCTGGCATAAGCCACTGGACATTCACCCTCTTCGGTTTGCTGAGATAATACAGCTCCTATGGCTGTTCCTGATGCATCCGTTGCCAATATGAATGGCTTTTCAAAATCTGGGAAGATGAGTACTCTTTCAGAGCAAAGAACATTCTTGAGCTTCTGAAAAGCTAATTCTTGCTTGTTTCCCCATTCGAATGGGCTCTCCTTCTTAGTAAGCTCAGTTAGGGGTTGAGCAATCTGTGCAAAGTCAGGTACAAACCTTCGGTAATAGCCAAATAGTCCCACAAGACCACGCACTTCCCGGACGTTGGTTGGTCTTGGAAAGTTCTTCACAGCCTCAATTTTTGCTGGATCGGGCTTCACACCATTTGATGTCACAAGGTGCCCTAGATATTGCACGGTGTCTCTGGCAAAAGCACATTTTTCCAAGTTGGCCTTCAGGTTTGCTTTTTCAAAGATGTCCAAAACATGTTTTAACCTTTCTGCATGTTGTTCTACTGTACTACTGAATATCACTACATCATCTAAATAGACTAAACATTCAACGCCCTTTATTGCTGCTAGTAGGTTATCCATTAATCTCTGAAATGTGGCTGGTGCTCCTGTCAACCCAAATGCCATTCTCCTATATTCAAAATGACCACCCACAGTAGAGAAGGCTGTCTTTTCCTGGTCTTCAGCTGCTATGCGGATTTGGTGGTACCCACTGTGAAGATCTAAGGTGGAGAAGTACTTACTCTTTCCCAGGCTTTCCAGGGTCTCATTGATCAGAGGAAGTGGATAAGCATCTGTCTTAGTGATTCCATTTAAGGCTCTAAAGTCAGTGCAGAACCGGTACTTGATACTGCCATCAGTTGACTTCTTTCTTACCAGCACAACCGGTGCACTCCAAGGGCTGGTGGAGGGCACAATTACACCCTTATTAAGCATTTCGGCCAAGTGTTCCTCTACTACTGGTCTCAGGTGATAAGGTACACGGTAGGGACGCTTGGCAATAGGTCCATCTGTAGTTGTGGGAATTCGGTGTTCTACACTCTCTGTACAACCCTCCAGTCCTGGTTCCTCAAAGACAGTGGAGTAACTCTGTAGTACCTCCTCTAGCTAGCGTCATTTGTTGGTAAATGATTCAGCTTCTCCTTCAGCTGAAGCTTCAATTTGTCCTTTTCTTCCTTTCCTGTGAGTGCTGCTACTTGGAAACTCACCAGTTCTGGCTTAATGAACTCGGCTTTTCCCATGAGTTGTTTTCGATGGATAGTGAGAGGCATGGAGGTCAGGTTCACCACACTCATCTTGGTACTTCCCTTTGTTGGTCGGTGGATACTTCTTCCAGTGCGCAGTCCTGAAGGAAGTGGAACTGGCTCAATTAATATGTCTTCATCATGGATATCCTGCTTGACCATCACTTCAATCAGTAATTCTGACTGTGCTGGCACAATGATATGTCTCACTGCATGTACATTGAATGTAAACTCGTCATCTTCAGTAACCTTGTTTCTACATGAACCACCAAGGGGTTGACAGTGAGTCATGTTCTTGATCTCCGACTTCTTCTTCTTGGATCTTGAACTACTCTCCCTTGATTCATCACTAGACTTGTCTGTCCTAGCTGTATTTTCTACTACTCTCACCAATCTGGTCTCTTCCTCCATTGAGGTGTTCAGTACCTGGTTGACAGTTCCTCCTTGGTCTTGCACACCATCTTCTTTTTCATCTACTAGGTCTGTTTGAATTCCAATCTCTTGAACAGTTGATGTCTGACTCTGACTATCCCTCACTCCGTTGATGTTCTTCTTTTCTTCAAAAATTTCTTCTTCCATCAGGTCCCTATCATACTGAATTCCCTGGTCATTATGTTCAATAATTTTACTGGGGCTAGCAGTTGGTCCCAGACCAGACTGTTCCAAACAGTACTGCCTCCCATGTCGCTGCTCCCAGCAGCACAATCTTACAGCTGAGTCATCCTTACACAAGCAAATTTCTATTTCTCCCTTTTTCATCCATACAGTCTCAGCCTGGACTCCTCGAAAAGTCACTCCACCATTGCGGACATCAATTACAGCTCCCAGCTTCTGAAGTAGGTCCCAGCCTACTAATCCATCTCCAGATATGTCAATGGGGGCCACCACAAATGTGTGCTGCACCCGCAAGTGTGCAACCTCACAATCCAGTGTTTGGGTTCCACAGATACCAATGGTGGCTCCAGTCACTCCTCTGGCAGTCACCTTTCCCACATCCATAACAACTCCTGGGATGGCTTCCTTCAGAATGCTAATTTCAGCCCCAGTGTCTATCAACAGTTCTTTCTCTTGCTTGCCTATTTTCACTCTAAGCAGGAGACCACTTTTTGAAGCTGATACACTGGGGACTATCACTGTAGGTTCCCTTATTCTGGTTGGCCGGGCAGCAGGGATGCTCCCGGCCCCTTGTCGTTTGGGGTCCAAGCGTTTCCTTGACTGGGAGGCATCGGCTGCTCAAATCTGCCTCCTCCTTGAGTTGGCCCTTGCGCTCTGCGTGCACAAGCATATGACAGGTGCCCTGGGTCTCCACACACAAAACAAAAGCGGGGAGGACGTTGCCCTGATGATCTGGGAACGTTTTGAACCTGACCAAATCCTTTTTGAGGCTGATTGCTTTGAGCTGACCCTTCTTGGCGTCGGGAGGCACAATCTCTAGCAAAATGACCTGGGCTCCCACATGCAAAGCAACTATTTGTTCGCCTATTCACTGATGGAAAGGAGGGCCTCCTAGCCTTCTGGGTATGGATAGCATTCACATTAGTCTCCTCCTCCATCCCTGGGGATTGACCATACAGTAAGGCAAATGCATCTCTTGGCTGGTTACTGGTGGCTTGATCAACCCTCTCGGCCACGGTGATTGCTGCCTCCAAATCTTGGGGGGGATGAATCTGCAAAGTCACAGCTGCATTTCCCTGGAGCCCTCGAACGAATGCTGCTAGAACAATACGCTGTAGTTGAGCACGTGCCCAGTTAGCCTCCAGAGGATTAGATGGAATTGGAATAGCCTTCAGCCCTAGCTCTAGACATCTGTCTGCAAATGCTCGTGCGCCTTCACCTCGTTGTTGTTGAATATTGCTTAGAGCTAACAGCCACCTCTCAGGATCTAAGGTTTTCTCAAATCGCTTGAGCAGAACCCTCTCATAGTCTAAGAATGTTGAACTTTCCTCTGCCAGCTCTGGATGAATCTCTAAGCATGCAGCTGCTGCACCAGTTGTTTTGAGCCGACAGATAAATTTTCGGTCCCTGTCCTCCCAATTTCCTGTCTGAGCACAAAGCTTGATGTTCTGAATGAATTCTTTGATGGTTTGCCCTCCAGTCTCACCAGAAAATGTCTTGATCAGTGACTGTAACCCCAGATCTTTTCGTGTAGGGGTGGGTGCAGTTCTAGTTGGATTGACCACCACTTGTGAATTTTCTAGCTCGGCCACTAATCTAGCCTTTTCCTGCTCATCTCGTGCAGATCGCTCTTGCAAAGTTCTTGCTCGGATTCGAAGCTCATCCAACTCTCTCAATATTTCTGGGGGCACAAAAGCTGCCGCCGCCCCAGCCTGATCCTCCCTTTCCGTGATAGGCATTATTGCAGCCTATCCCACCGCTGCCACCAATGTAAACGTCGCCGATCGTAAGGCTTCACTCTTGTGTGGAGGGTCAGCAAGGCCTATTTACCCTACCAAAACTACCATGTGTCTAAGCAATTTCTACGCACTAAGGGACTGTTGCACCTCGCCAATACTACCCCAATGGTGGCGTCAGCTTGGCTCACACTCTTGAAGAGAGAGTGGTTAGAATGAAAGAACTTAAGGTTTGCTGACCTCCGCTTCTCATCGAACCATGGGAGCAGCAGACCACGGAGAGGTGCATCAGAGACCCTCTAAATACTTAACACTAATCATGATCAGGAATGAGAGAGCAACAAAGTGTAAGGTCAAGCACTTATTATTGACTTTTATCAACCAACAGATAATAACATAACTCAAAATCACACAATAATGATAATCTTGAAAGAAATAAACTGTCCCTTGTCAATGTAGGCAGCTACAGTTTACCTACATCAAAAATTATACGAAACAACAAAATATCTAAATAACTGTTATTTATAACTGGAGCAGTTATTAATCACTGGAACGGTTACTAATCACCGGAGCAGTTACTGGTAACTGTTACTAATCACCGGAGCAGTTACTGGTAACTGTTACTTTGTACCGACAACGGAACCTATTATTATTCATTGTTATGGCTAACTGTTACTTCCCAAAATTAACAAATTCTAACAATTACAGTAACAATTAACATTAACATTTACTTCCCAATTAACAAATATCCCCAAATAAATGATTCAATTAGTACTTCTTGAGCTATTTCTCAATTAAACCCTTTAATTGCGGTACTTGCTCACAATAGGCGAATATAGACCATTATATCATGATTATAACTATAAATATTCAACTATCATTACTATATTTATCTCAAAATTCCTCCCTCAAGATACATGGCACTAAATTATGCTTCCATTAATACAACTTTACTATACTATCAAATAATGCCCAATACAACAGTTTAACTTCCGTAAAAAGAAGAACACCCTAAAATCTACATTTATCATTTAGTAATACACCCTCTTATGAAAAATACCCTACACTGAGCACTTTGCCCATACTACGCAATCTTACTACTAAATTACACTATAATATAATCATTATTAATTACAAGATATAAATTGCCCTCTCTCTCGCTCTCTCTCTCTCTCCTTTTGCCAAATAATAACAATTTACTATTAATCTGAAATGGGTCACTCACCCAGCAACAAATAAACCAAAGTCATTTCGCTCCTAGTGGTCATGCCGGGACACTCGCGATAATTCGGTCTGTCTCGCACTGTACTCTTTTTCAGACTGAAGAAAAATTATTCAATTATAATATTGAAAGAATAATTATGCTTCATAAAAATGTACAACACAACAGGCGACTGGACGAGGCACCGGTCAGAGAACAATAGGTGTAACCCAGCACCAAGTTACAGTGAGAGAGACAGAAGAGAGAGAAAGAGCGGTGAGCATAAAAACATCAAGATAGCTCAACTGATTGTATTCCCTTTTTCTCGTATTCCATAAAATTTCAATTGTTCACTCATTTCATTACAAAATTATGAATGGTTTATTTGTATGGGTATGTGTGAAACCAGCCTTAGGGCCGCTATTGAATAGATACCTAATGAATGATTTGAGAAACGATTGAGAACAATAATAGTATTAGAAGTGCTGAAACTAAATGTTTATTGAAAGTCTTAAAAACTTCAATTTAATTCATATTTTCGGTTCTCTCGTTCATAGCCTATTTGGCAATAAAATAATTACAATTTAATTCAAATTCTTTATTTGAAATTGTTTTCTTAACTGGTATGCGGTTGTTTGGGACAATCACTTGTTGCCTCTTCTGGTTCCGTGCTGCATTTTCAATCACCCTCTTAAGTACACCATCATTTTCAATAATGGAGTCCCACTGTGCCTAATAAGTCTTGACACTTTAAGATAGAGGTGCTATTTCCTGCCAAGATGGTCTTCCATACCCTGAATGTTTCCAATCCCACAGGTGCTTCAAGTCAGAATCTCTTCTCTGGTCTTTCTGCAGCTTTTTGCTTTCCCAAAGATCAGCAATTACAGTACTTCTTGTCAAGATGCCTTCCTTGTGGTCATAGTAGGAACAGTGCTTACAATCTTCCTCACAGGGTCTCCTTGAAAGAGCATCTGCATTTCCATGACTGATCCCTGTTTGATGAACTGATTCAAAGTCAAACTCCTGGTGTCATTCAATTCAGTGTGCCACTTGTCCTTCAGGACTTTTAAACTGGAGTAGCCACTTCAGTGCTGCATGGTCTGTCCTCAGGAGAAAATGTCTTCCATAAAGATATTTGTGGAAGTGTCCAACAGCCTTAACCACTGCTAGAAGCTCCCAGTGGGTGACACAGTAGTTGTGCTCAGGTTTTGACAGGACTCTACTGAAATACCCAATGACCTTTTCCACTCCTTCCTGCTCCAGAGAAAGTACTCCTCCGATGGCCACATTACTAGCATCTGTATCCAGGATGAAATTTCCTTCCTCCTTAGGGTAGTCAAGGATGGGGGCATCAACCAGTGCTTGTCTCAGCTCATCAAATGCATACTGGCAGTTTTCATCTCAAACAAAGCTGCTCTTGTCCTCAGTCAACTTCGTCAGAGGTTTAGCTATGTTGGAGAAACCCTTCACAAACCACTGATAATAAGTGCACAGACCAAGAAAGCTTCTCACCTCATGCTCGTCTTGTGGAACTGGCCACTTGGTTACAGCCTCTATTTTCTCTGGGTCTGGGGCAACTCCAGCATCAGACACAACATGTCCCAGATAGTTGACTTGTCTTCTGAACAGGTTGCACTTCTTTAGATTCAGTCTCAGATTCGCCTGCCTCAGCCTCTGGAATACTTGCTCCAGGTTGTGTAGATGATGACTGAAGGACTTTCCCAAAACAATTATGTCATCCAGGTAAACTAAACAGGTTTCCCAAGACAATCCTCTCAACACACTCTCCATTAGCCTCTCAAATGTAGCTGGAGCATTACACAGCCCAAAATGGCATTACCTTGAACTGCCAAAGACCTTCACCTATTGAGAAAGCAGTCTTTTCTTTATCCTCTGGCTTCAAGCCTACTTGCCAATACCCACTCTTGAGGTCTAGTGTTGAGAATAGTTTACATCCCTCAAGGTTGTCTAATGTGTCATCAATCCTTGGCAGAGGATAACTGTCCTTCTTGGTGACATTATTCAGCAATCGATAGTCTATGCAGAATCTCAACGATTCATCTTTCTTCTTCACCAGCACCACTGGAAAAACCCAAGGACTGCTTGAAGGCTCTATGATGTCATCTTCTTCCATCTCCTTGATGACTTTCCTGGCTTCCTCCTTCTTTGCTAATGGCAATCTCTGTCGATTTTGATGTATGGGCCTAGCATCACCAGTTTCTATTGCATGCTGTACAATATTTGTTCTTCCTTTTGGACCTGCCCCAATTTCAAAGACATCCTGGTATCTAGTGATGAATTCTTTCACTTTGGCAGCCTGCTCAGTTGTAAGCTCCTTGCAGGTGGTAAAAGTGAATTCCTGAAGTTCTTTTGGAAGTTCATACACCACTGATGAGGCTGTTGAACAGTGTCTAAGCATTCTTCCTCCATTTAGAGTGATTTTGTAGTCATTCACATTCATGATGGATACTGGGAACTTGTTGCTAGTCCATAATAATGTTCTTGCCACTAAGAATCCTTGATGCAAGTTGTCCTCTTGTCCTGATGGTTCTAATAGTGCACTCTTCTCTTCCTCCATATTGTCCTGCATAGGCCACAACCTGGCTCCTGGCTGGTAGGGTGATGTCAGTGAGTAGCAACACTCTGCTACTGCTTGGCTTCCCTGGGTGAAGTATGACCTCTTCTTCTCCAATTACAACAGTTTTCTTATCCAAGTCCAACTTCAGACCAAACTTGTTGAAGAAATCCGTCATAAGTATAACATCTTCCTGTATGTCTGCCAGTAACCCTTGATGCTTGGAGTTACTGCCACCAATAAGGAGGGTAGCAGCTGCCTCCCCAAAAACTGTAGCGAAATCCCCTGTAGCTGTATGGAGTGTCCACCTTTTTACTTCATTTTCTTCTTATCACAGACTGTGCTCCTATTCAGGATGGTCATGGTAGCTCCTGTGTCAAGAAGTAGTTGTCTTGCTTGATTCAAAATCGTGAATATTCCCTGTTCTTTAAAACTGTTATTTTTTATCCCCAACAGTATCAGGAATGACAGAAATTCAACATTTACATCAACTGAAAAAGTATGCCTATCAATCAATCAAATAATTTTTTATTTTGACATCACAATTAATTGAAACAATTTTGTTGGTTACAGGCAATAATTAAGCAAGAAAAATAATTTTAACAACAAAAACTGGACAAAACTGTCTCATAATAAACTAATATAAGGCCAAAACAAAAAAGTACTACTTGCTAAATTAGAACAATTTGCACGCAAGTAGGAGTTAAATTTTTTTCTAATTGTTACATTCACACACAGATTCACACGTCATACACGCTTTAAAAAACAAGAGATCCATATATGATTCAGAAGTGCGGTTGAACCTCAGAATAACGAAATCTATTATATCCTGACATATTTTTTGAGAGATTTTTATTAATGAATTTTCGTCTTGCCAAGAATTTAATGATAACATATACTATAAAAATCCTTTACGTACATTATTTCGTTATTTGTAAGTCAAGTTTATCAAATTTTAACTTTATTACATTTAATGATTCCAGGCTTGTTGGTATTGGCCCAAGGTCAAGGATTGCGTCAGGATGCAACTACCATCCTAAATTGTTTCTGATATCCGATTCAAAAGAATTAAATTGCTCTACCAATTGCAATTCTCAAAAACTATGCCAATTTTGATCGGTTGATGCCTCAACTCACTCTCATATCATCTGTCACTGTTCACTGAATTTGTTTTTTACACTTCAGGAGAAAGCAATAATTATTACAAGCTACAAGTTCTTTTTAGTCGGATGATCCCCAAATGAACCTGATGCTTGTATTTATGAGCGTTCCTTCAGTATCTCGACTCGAGAAATACTTGAAATGCCTTTATTCTAAATGTATTACATTTCAAGAGTCCCCTGAGTCAAGAGAAACTGAAGGGACGTTCATAAATACGGCCCTTATTCTTCAAGTTTAACTTTCTTTATAATTACATTTTAATGTGAAAATATGTTTTCCATTGACAATCCAGAAAATTCAATATTGATGAATTTGAATAGGTTTGAACATCTTATAATTTTTTGAATTGAATTCCTTTATTGTCAATAAAATTACATTTCAATAAAAAACATTAAAAAACAAATAATAATAACAATAGATATAATAGAAATGTAATATTTAATATTTCTTGGCAATAAATACTCTCATGCAAGGGAGCCATCAAGTTCCCTGTTCGACCCGTGTATAATAACGACCCACGTGGCGTATTAAAATAGTATGCAATGTTTCGAGGACACAAATGCGGAATTTAGGTTATGTAAACAAATTTAGACAGTAATTTTCAAGTGGGACTTGTAGCATTGTTTTTGAGAACTAAGAGAAGCGCATTTCCCCAAACGTATGAATAGCGTTCATCTCGAAAGTCTCTGTTACGCATTGTTGACAGCAAATTGGTCCATATTTCAACCGTCTGCCTGTCTCCATCACCCACCAGGCTTATTCTGTCTTCGTTAAGAAATACCAACTCACTAAATATAGCTTCCCAAACAAAGGGACAAGCCTGGAAATATACAAGTCTGTAGATGCGCTGATAGTAACTAGGGGGTTCTATTTCGAAAAAACGTTCTGATTCAATCTTCTGTAGCTCAAACAATATTGAAATATGAAAATAAGACATGAAAGCTAGACATGATTTATTTATATTAAATGCATAACCTACAATATAAATATCCACACACGTGTACAGTGTAAATTTCAAAATTCATACATTATAGAATATTTATAGAACAGAATACTTGTCTGAACAGAATA
Organism: Conomelus anceps; assembly: GCA_948455865.1. Classification (NCBI taxonomy): domain Eukaryota; kingdom Metazoa; phylum Arthropoda; class Insecta; order Hemiptera; family Delphacidae; genus Conomelus; species Conomelus anceps. Next base: position 23,015,646 of record OX418217.1, read on the forward strand.
CTTGTCTGAACAGAATACTTGTCTGAACAGAATACTTGTCTGAACAGAATACTTGTCTGAACAGAATACTTGTCTGAACAGAATACTTGTTTTTTAATATACTTCATCGTAATAAACTGCTCTTGTTTAGTTATGCATCTGTATTTAGAATTATCCAACAGGTAAAGGGCCTATCCAATGGAAAAGTTACGAACCTCCTAGAACACAAGCTTCTGGTTAGGGCCTAGGAAAAAAGTGTAACAATAGGGAAGTGATACCCATGAGCCGTAGCAGGTATCTGTTCAATCAGATAGAGATAAGCTATGAACTCCTGGGCCCTCTTTGTAACGGTGGCCGATTGGATTAGCAAGAAAAAAAATTAGCTTCGGGATATGTAGTGGGTCCACATAAGTTTTCTACTTGTAGTGGACAGGGCAACAGGTTGTTGGGCTGTGGAAAAGTACAGCTATTGTTCCTAGATCTATGAATGCCCATTGGAGAACTAGACCCAAAGGTGATTTGCCATCTGAAGAGAGCACGGTTTGGTGTAATGCGAAATACAACAACCTGCAGAGTGACTAAATCTCAATAAAATGAAGAGTAGATAGTATGATAATTTTTTAAAGAGAAATGTTTTGTGGTGTCAGATTTCTTGATTAATTGATTTTATTGTGTTTAAACTCACTTTCAGCTATTTTACAACTTTCAGGGGACAATGCTTGTTCCTAAGAGATATGTAATACAGTAATAAGATATTAAAAACGAGAGGTAAATAATTATTTCTGGCAAAGTGAGAATCACACACTTGTGCTATCAATTGATAGGACGTCATTTTCAAAAGACTGTTCTCTAAAATAACTTCCCGGCAGTTTGGAACCCACCTAAAACTGTAGGTCCAACTCATCAATCATCATCATTCAACTCATAACCCACGCACAGGTCTTAGAACTATGTGGGCTTCATTCTACAATAAAAATACCAATTAGACGCCTAAGTTTCCAGTGAAATTACCGGTGAACGGTAGGGCTCCCATGAACTCAACCAATTTGAGTACTGTACTGGTTTAGTAAGAATCGAATCCTGTTTTATGTTCAAATAATCTATATAGTCTATAAATAATCAAGCATATATTTTTGTAGTACTTTTGCTGAATCTATTTTGGTGTAAGTGTACAAATGCCAACTTCTTATAAATATTAAATATTAATAAATAAATGATCTACTAGTTTTTTTTTTTGAGGATGAAGGTCTGAGACCTGTGCGTGGGTAATGTGTTGGATGATGGTGATTGATGAGTTGGACCTACTGTTCTAGGTGGGTTCTGAACCACCGGGAAGTGATTTTACAGCAGAGAAGAATGTCTTTTTTGCTGGCCAATCTAATCGGTCACCGTTACAAACACGACCTACGAGAACGCAGCTTATCTCTGTCTGATTGAACAGATACCTGCTACGGCTCGCTTACGAAGTGATAGTGATAGTTATGTGAACTTTGAACCTCACACCCAAGATTAAGGGAGCTTGCACAGAGGAACATACTCGATGTACTCAACGATAATCACTATCGCAAATTAAACACAATCATCAGACCTAACCCTTGATTCAATTTATGTAGTTTATTTCATGTCTGCTTTCCACAAAAAGTCACTCTGTATTGCGTCACCAAGGCTGCCTTACTATTTCGCAGACAGCTGATTGCTCAAATCAGGTCAGATATCACATGTCTGATGAATAAATTTATATAACAATATTAATTAAATTTCTATAATTATAAATTGATAATAACAAGTGATTATTAAGTGAAATATGTTATTCATATATTATATGAATAACATATTTCACTTAATAATCACTTGTTATTATAGTATATTCAATAGATATATTAGAAATGACTTGTTTGTCTCAAATATGTTATTCTTGTTAATGAAACTTAATTCATATGAAGGCACTACCAATTGAATAAGAGGGCTCGAGGGTCATCTTGAAATCTAATTCCATTAGCAGATGATGGAGGATATCAGCTTATAAATCACATGTTTCCTTTAGAAGAAGGTCTGAGTGCCTTTCCTTTCAAATATCCTTTGAATGCCAGAAAATTTTCAAAATCCCTACACATACATCGCTGGGTATCCTTTAAGGAAGATCTATGCAAAATTTTAGAAATCGGATTTTTCATAGAATTTGGTTCAAACGTTTAGCCGTAAATGCGTTACTAACAGAAAAATGGAGAAAGGATCTATTTAAAGCATAGACTGTGTTAAATATCGTTTGATAAATATCGATAATATTAATTAATATTGAATAATTCAAAATGTTCGTTTGATAACATGTAGTTGAAGGTCCAAACAACATCCTCTCATCCTAAGTTGCTTTTGGTGATTTGTAAAATTGAAGGTTAATCTTAAAACGAACAAAGAATTGATCTTGCGTGCTATGAATTAGCACAGTGACCATCGAACAGCAATTAAACCGATCGTAAATGCAATACTCAAAGATAAACTAATTGCTTATTTCTTTTCATCCAATGATGAACCAATTTCTTTTACAATGCAATCTCGTTTCAATCATCGTCGTATGTACTTCATAATATATAATCTTAAGACAAGACAACCGAAAGAAATGGACATTATTGTCTCGTTCAAGGGCAGACAGTACGACACTACATAAAATAAAACGCATATTCAAGTGAGGTGTGTGTGTGTGGGAGAGTGAGATAAAAGACAGGTAAAAACTTGACCACCTTCGCATAGCTAAACAGCTTCGTCTAATGATTTACCGATGAATTTGAACTCCTCAGGATATTATCCAAGTCTACGTTATTCCTTTCTTTTTCTCCTCTTTCACACTACCTCTCTTTGTCTTTCTCCCTCTTCTCTTTCTCAATCTTTCCCTCTCTCACACTGTCACTCACTCTTTCTCACTCCCTCACTCTCTTTCTTTCTTTCTCTCCCACCTTTGTGCCAATGAGAATGTGGCTTGATCCAAATGAAACGATTCCGCAGCATCTTCTAAACTGATCCTGGTCTCATCGCATTTGAGAGTCTGCAATCGTAAATATAAAAACAGTCTTAGTAATGGCGAAGGTGATATTGTGGAAGGTATCCATAATGAATAATAAGACGAAATTGTCACAACCACATTTATTAAAACTTCGAGAAACTAGTTTCGGTTGTTACACCATTATCAATCTCAATCAAACTGTTTGAGTTTGAGTTTGATTGAGATTGATAATGGTGTAACAACCGAAACTAGTTTCTCGAAGTTTTAATAAATGTGGTTGTGACAATTTCGTCTTATTATTCATTATATAAAAACAGCTTGGGAGCAGATGAAAAGAACAATTTGCTTCTCTTTATTCTCTATCTGGAAGTGGTAGAGGTATTTGTTTTGTATGAAGACTTTAGATTCATCCTTCATTTTAGTGTCAGTGTAGAAATAAGCTGCCGAACTCTCGAAGAATTTCTACTATTTTCATAATAATTTCTATACAATGAGAGCTTTTTTTGGAGGATGAGCTCACATAATTCTAAGAAGTTGGGTGAAGGTGATTGTGAGTTAGACCTACAGTTTTAAGTGGGTTCCGAAACACCGGGAAGTGATCTCACATCAGCGGAGAACGGAATCTTTTTTGCTGACCAATCCAATCGGCCACCCTTACAAAGAGGGCCCAGGAATTCGTAACTTATTTCCTTCGGACTGTAGAGGTTTATTGAAGCCAGTGTGAACTGAAGAACTACTTTTTTAATAATGAATGTACTATCAAGGACCCGACAGGGCCTTATTAAAATCGTACGGTTGTCCGATGTGCTCTAGCTCTTGGAAGGAATATTCTAGAATCTAGACTCTTGAAACTTGGTATATAGCTTCCTCTTAGTCCAAGTGAGATCGCTATTGATTTTGTAGTTTGTGGATTGAATATAAATTATTATATTATTATTTTATTATTACTACTATTAATTATTATTATTATTATTATTATTAAAAATACTTTTTTTAAAGTGTTTCTGGTGTGTCTTATTCTTTCTTACAGGTACTAACACTAAAATGTAATGCAGGCAACACTTGAAAGTAACACACAAAACTTTAATTACAGAATTAATTGAACAGCAGACACTAATCAATAATTACCTGTCAAGAAAGCAATAAAAGACACTCATAGTTTAACAACTTTCAACTAGCAAGGAGTATTTTAATAAAAAAATTAATGACTATCCAAAACTACTTAACAACTCTCAATAGGCCGCTCAAAAACTTAATAACAAATGTTTAAATTCAATAAGTCAATAATAAATGTCAAATGAACTGTTCAACAACTCTATAATAAACTAAGCATTTAATGACTAACTGAATAATAGATGTCCAATTAACTGCTCAGTAACACAATAATAAAGTAAGCACTTACTTATATTAGTCTGTAAGAAGTTTGGTTATCATTGCCTATCTAATCACAATCATTATAATACAATCATTAACATTCATTTTTATTTATTTCATCTTAAATACTAAAATTATAATGTTTTAAAAAAAAAATAATTTAAATTATAAAAATTAATTGATATTTATACCCATAAAGTTGAAAATAATTAAAAACTTGTTATTTTTATCAATTGGAGGATTAATTACTTTATGTATAACTATATTTATAAAAAATGATCCCTTTTTTATGTACAGTATTTGTTTTGATAGCATGTGACTTATGATAGTTGACTTGAATAGTCATGTGATGATCCATTTTTCTAGCTTGACTATGAGTAATACAATATTTTTTTTTTGTTTTTAGGATATTGTTTGTGGGAAAAAGAAGATGATTTTTCTCTACTTTGGATGTGGTATTAATAAAATGGACTGCATAGAACGGCGTTTTTAATCTTTAGAGTGGAGCTAAATAAGCTAAATAATTGGTCTTCACATGTGTCTTTACATGATCTCAAACGTCGTCTTTCGTCTCAGATCTTCAATAAAATAAGGGGAGGGGATTTCTTTTTTTGTAGAAAGTTATGTACAATTTTTTACCAAAACATTCCTACACATTTCCTACACATTTAAATTCTTCTCTTGTTTTATACCTTCCTTCTCCTCTATTTTTATTATCTCCTATCCCTCTCATACCACTTGCATATAAATCGTGCTTCTTTTTCTTCCTTTCTCCTTATATTTCTTACACTATCCACTCATTTCTTTCTGTTCATCTCATTTTCATCTTCCCACTCTTGCTTAACCTCAACTTCTTTTCTTTTTTTCTTCTCTTCTCTCTTTCGTTCTATTCTGTCTTCTCTTCTTTTTCATTACTAACTAGCACCAAAACATTTATATTTTTCTTCTTCTTCTTCTTCTTCTTCTTCTTCTTCTTAATAGTTCTGTCTCTTTTCTGCCAGTCCAGCATTCTCATTCCTCCTCTCCCTCTAAACTTCATTTTGTCTGCTTTACTCATATTTTTTCCTTTCCCCTTCGTTTTTCTACAATTTTCTCCATCTCAGGCGTCTTCTCTTCTTTCTTCTCCTTCTCTTCTTTCTTCTTTCATAATTTTTTATTTCCCCCAAATGCTATTACTACTATTACTTTTATGTTACACTTTCGTACTAATTTCCATCTTCCCACTCTTACTCGTAATTAACTAAGTTTATTTTGTAGTTCTATATTATTATGAATATAAGCTATATTTTTGTTTGTTTTATTCACTTCTTCTCTTTTTCTTCTTATCTTCGTTCTTTCGTTCTATTCTATCTTCTCTTCTTTTCCCTTCTATACTTCTTTCCTGCTTTTGTTTTCTTTCTGCTTTCCTATCTTCCTGCTTCTCTCTCTCCTTCCCCCTTCACTCCCTTTTTCTTCTTTTCTCCCTTTTTCTTCTTTTCTCCCTTCTCCTCCTCTTCCTTCTGCTTCCTTCTCTTCTTCCACTTTTCTCTTTCCTTTTTCTTTCCCTTTACTAAACCATCATCCTCTTCCACCTCCACTTTCTTCTCTCCTTTCTTTCGTTCTATTTTGTCTTCTCTTTTTAAATTCTATTTCTCTTCCTGCTTCTTCTCTCCCTTCTCCTTTCCTTCCTTTTTCTCCTCCTTCCCCTTCTTCTGCTTCCTCCCTCTTCCTCCATCTCTTCTCTCTCCCCCTTCTCATCACTCTTTCCCTTCTTAGCCTTCACTGAATCATCATCATCCTCTTCCACCTCCTCTTTCTTTTCTTCTTCCTCCATCGTCTCCTTCTTTCACATCCTCTGTTAGGTAAGGTTTAGAGTTTCAAAAGTGGAAAAATTTTATCATCCTTTTAAAAATTCATCATTTAGATACTCATTGTTTAATATAATTTTTTGCTTCACTGATAAAACATAAGTTTATACTCTGTATGATGTTAGTGATATAATTATTAATTTAATGGGAGAAATTTGTAAATTCATATATTTACAAATAGTTTACTACATAGTAGACCATCTTTCTTTCTCTTTGTCTCTTTTTCTTCCATCTTTCTCCTTCTGCAACTTTTCCACTTTTTCCTGTTGTCTACCCACTTTACCTTGGCTATTTACCCGAACTACTGAAAACGAAACTCCTCTCCTTCTCCACCTTCTCTTCCTTCTCCTCCTTCTCTTCCTTCTCCTCCTTCTCTTCCTTCTCCTCCTTCTCGTCCTTTTTCTCCTTTTCTGCTGTATCCTCCTTCTGCTCCTTCACTGCCTATTCTTTCTTCACTGAATCACCATCCTCTTCCTTCTGTTGCCCGAATAAACTGAATTATTCACCTAAAATTAGCTAGTCTTCCTTTCTCCTCCTTCCCTTTCTTCTTCTCCTTCTCTTCCTTCTCCTCCTTTTCTTCTTTCTCCTCCTTCTGTTTCTTTACTGTATACTTTTTATTCATTTAATTGAATCATCATTCTCTTCCACCTCTTCTTTCTGATTTTCATACCCAAAAATAACTGAACTATTCACCTAAAACGAGCTAGTCTTTCTTTTTTCCTTCCTTCTCCTTCTCCTTCCCTTCTTCTCCTTCTGTTCCTTTTCTTCTTTTTCTCCTTCTGTTTCTTCACTGAATCATCTATCCTCTTCCACCTCTTTGTTCTGTTACCCGAACAAACTGAACTATTCAACTAAAATAAGCAATTCTTCCTTGTATCCTTTCTTCTCCTTCTCTTCCTTCTTCTCCTTTTCTTTCTTCTTCTCCTTTTCTTTCTTCTTCTCCTTCTCTTCCTCCTTCTCCTTCTCTTCCTTCTTCTCCTTCTCTTCCTCCTTCTCCTTCTCTTCCTTCTTCTCCTTCTCTTCTGCCTCCTCCTTTTGCTCCACCACTGCATTCTCTTCTTCCACTGAATCATAATCCTCTTCCACCTCTTCTTTCAGTTTTCTGTGCCAGAACAAACTAAAATATGCAATAAATTCTTCCTTTTTTCCTTCTCTTCCTCATTCTCCTTTTCTTCTTTCTCCTCCTTCTGTTCCTTCACTGCATACTCTTCCTTCATTGAACCATTATTTTTTCTCTTCTTTCTGTTTTTTTTTGTGCCCGTAAATTGAACTATTCATCTAAAACAAACAAGTATTCCTTGAAGGTAATTCTGCCTCTAACCAGAGGGCTAAAAGAAAGGCCTGGAGAATCCTGTAGTTGATGCTGGTGCTGTTGCTCGCACACTGATGCCCTTTCTCAGCTCACAGCCGACGCACGCATCACTTCGCGCACGCGCGCTATTTCCACAATGGATTTCTGTCACAATTCTCCCTAAATCCCTGTGCTTCCTACTCCCTTCCCGTTTCCGTTTCTTCCCAATCTTCATCTTTCTTCGCCTTGTTCTCTTCTCACCCGGTTCTATTCCACCTAATATACTTCGTCGTTTCCCCTTCAATGTTTCTTCATTCACTGTTCGTCGGATCTTGCCAAATCTTTTTTCTCTCTCCAACAGCTACTTCGGTGTTTTCACGCTGCCAAATCTTTTCACCCTCTCTCACACACTTTCTCACTCTCTCTCCATCTCTCTCTCTTTCTTTCTCACTCTCTCTCTCTCTCTCTCTCTCTCTCTCTCTCTCTCTCTCTCTCTCTCTCTCTCTCTCTCTAACGGAGTTTAACGCTCACGATATGCTACTTACATCTATCCAAGTATTGAGTTAACTTGTATTCTCGTTTTCTTGTCTCTCTCCTCTGCAAAACGCACTATTTTAATGATGTTTCATTATCCGTACTACTTTTACACTAAGCTGCTATTTGACAGCATATTTATATGATTATACCTACATACATGCTAGCATTTCTCTCTCCTCTGCAAAACGCACTATTTTAATGATGTTTCATTATCCGTACTACTTTTACACTAAGCTGCTATTTGACAGCATATTTATATGATTATACCTACATACATGCTAGCATTTGTATGATCTATATATCTTAAATGGTGGAACACATACCAACGTATAAAATGTATAAAGATGGTTCCTTCATTCACGCACATGCGCCATCTTGTTATAACTCGCCGTAACCTGAAACAAGTTTTATAATAATGGCCAATACTAGTCACTTATACATATATTTTATAGTTTAAAATGATAATTTACTCTAACTTCATAATAATAATAATAATATTTTATTCACATTATTTAATTTATAACGGATTATTTGACAACTTTATATACTAAATTTCCAACTCAGCTGATCTCAGAATTTGACATATTTAGTTGGCTCTGTTAAGTACATTGCATTAGCTATCATTGCCCAAATAACAGCACAAGTTTATTAATGACCAATACAAGTCACTAATAAATGCATTTCATAATTAATTTATTCAAAAAGCTAATACACTCTCTAAACTTTATAATAATATGATTTATCCACATTATTCAATTTTTTAGAATTATGCAACGAATTTATGTATTTCCAGCTCAGGTAACCTTAGGATTTTCAATTTTTATTTGGCTCTGTTGGCTGCACTGCAATCTAAACCTCATTGAACAAATAACAGCACACGCTTAATATACTGAATGATGTGATGGTATAAAAGTGGTACGGGTAATGAACCATTATTAGAGAAGTACGTTTCTACAATCAAGGGTCTTCCTTATTTCTCCTACCACATACACTTATAAGCAACTCAAATTTCTATCTCTGTTCCTCTGGATATTCCCTATTCTTTCTCTTACTCGCTCCACCTGAGAACCACTCTTCTTTCTTGCCCTGCCATTTTTTTACATTTTCTCATTCTTGTTTTCTTATTTTTTTTTCTCTTGCTGTTTCTTCCTCCCATAGTTTCGTTTCTTATGTATTTGCAACATTCGATATCCCATCCACTGAAACAATCACAGGAGCTTCGATACCAGATGGAAGTATCAATAATGTCTTGCTTATTAACAATACTCCTGTTCTGTATCATCCGAATGATACGAAACAGCTGATAACGTGGTACGTTGCGTTTTAACGACGTATTTACACTTTGAGGACTAGTACAACACACAAAAACAAAAGTAAAAAAGTTTCGTTTCAGCCTACGTGAGTAAATATTTATTTATTCACTATTAAAATTTTGTTTTATTTTTCTGTTTATAATATTGTGAAGTAAACAATAATAAACTATATTTTGTTCACAATACGAATTCAGAGATCAATTCATGCGTTAAAATTGCAGTTTCATACAGACACTTTGATACACAATATTGCAATCGATGGTATGAAGTATCGATACTCCTGTGATTTCAGTGGATGGGATATAGAACTACAGCCACAAGGAATATGCACATGTCATACAATAAATACCTTTTTGCTGTTATCTGTCGTCGAAACGCTAACGCTGTAGAATAGGAGATTGGGAAGTGATAGCCGAGTGCCATAGCAGGTATCTGTTCAATGAGAGTACGAAACTCCTGGCGCTCTTTGTAAGGGTGACCGAATGGATTGGCCAGCAAAAAAGACTCTGTTCTCTGCTGTAAAATCACTTCCCGGTGGTTCGGAACCCACCTAAAACTGTAGGTACAACTCATCAATCACCATCATCCAACCATCCAACTCATTACCCACGCACAGGTCTCAGACCTATGTGGGCTTCATCCTCCGATAAAAAAAAATCATGCAGGAGGAAGAATGAGAAAAAGTGGAAGAGGTTTGAGAAAAAGGAGACTATTAAATTAGATTTGTAGATAGGTTATTACATTCTAGAAATTCAGATTCAATAAAATCGGGCAACCTGCTAGATTGTAATAATCGTTTTCTTCTCTCCTAAAGTATCTCTCCAATATTTTCTCTGCCGTTCTTTTCTCAACTGATCAACATTCTCCACATTTCTTACTCTGTCTACCACCTTTACAGGTTATTGTGTCCCTCTTGTGCCCTTGGAATCGTTTCCCTTTTCATTTATTTCTTTGTTCATTATCCCTCCTTTATGTCTCTACCACTCTTTTTCTTCATTTCATTTCATTTTTTTATCATTTTGATGATGATTAGTGTTTGCCTTAGGTCTTTTAAGACCTGGCAACGTAAGTTGTCATTAATAAATATCAAATATAAAAAAATATCTTCATTCCTTTCTCGCACTATTGCATCCAACTTCTTATGATATCTTTCTTTCTTCGTCATCCTTCTCTTACTTACGCCTTATCTCACTTCCTCTTATAATATTTATTCTTATACTTTCGTCTCTCCACCGATTTCTTTGTCATTGTCCACCAATCTCTCTTACGTCTTTTCTTGCCTTCTCTCTGTCATTTCTTATCTTCCCCTTTGTTCTTTCTTCCCCTTTCGTACAATATCTGAATCTCTCTCTGCTCCTCTCTCACACTATCTTTCTCCTACTGGTTCTCTTCAACCCTCCAACTAACTCTCTTTTTTCTCTCTCTCACACACATATCGTACCTCGTATCTCATCTCTCTGTTATTTTTTATGTTGGACTTTCCCCTTATACACAATATTTGCATGATTTTCTCTGTTCTTCTCTTACTATCTTTCTCCCACTAATAATACTCTTCATCCCTCCAACTCATCCTTATTTTTCACCCACTCCTCCCATTTTTTCTCCCTCACCAATGTCTCGGTCTCAACCCCCCTCTCACTCTCATTCCCTCCCGCTCTCACTTTCTCACACAAACTCTCTCTTACCGTCGTACCCTCCTCTCATAATCTCACTCTCACAAATTCTCTCACACAAACCCTCTCACTTTCTCGTACTCTCCTCTCATACCCTCTCACAAACTCCCTCTCACTCTCTCGAATCCTCCTCTCATACTCTCTCACTCTTTCTCCCTCACACACACACACCCTTGTCACATATTTTCTATCCTCCTCCTACTTTTTCATTTCTTCAATTCACTCTATCTTTCCCCTACTAATTCTCTTTATCTCCTCAACACGCTCTCTCTCTCACAGTTTATTTTTTCCTTCTCCAATTGCAACAAGTAGTACATATATATTATATAGATTTGCATACGCTACCTTGCAGAATACCTATAATAAGGAGATTCATGCACACATTCTCCTGCTATACCATACACTTCCTCCCCTCCACCCCACCGCCCAAGCAATCTCTTCATCAACAGACTGCACTGTTGTCGAGCATCAGCCGACCTTTTCTTCTTCTTGCTCTCCATCTTCTTCTTCTTCTTCTTCATCATCATTTTCTTCTTCTTCATCTTCTTCAACGCTTCGTTTTCTATCCTCTCCTCTTTCTCATCAACTTCGGTTCATTACTTGAGAAACCCTCAAGAATATCTCCTTCCCCAAGCAATACTCGTCACACCCTGTCGTAATATTTCTTCTTCTTCGTCTTCTTCCTCCTCTCTTCCTTTCCTCCTCTTCCTCCTCCTCCTTCTCCACCTCCTCATCCTCCATCACCTTCTTCTTTTTTTCCTCCTCCTTCTCCACCTCCTCATCCTCCACCACCTTCTCCTTGTCTTCCTCCTCCTCCTCCTCTCTTCCTCCTCTCCTCCTCCTCCTTCTTCTCCTCCTCTTTTCCCTTTACCTCCTCCTTCTCCTCCTCTTTCTCCTTCTCCTCCTCTTTCTCCTTCTCCTCCTCTTTCTCCTTCTCCTCCTCTTCCTCCTTCTCCTTCTCCTCCTCACCGTAGAATAATAATTAAAACAATTCAAACACTAATAACAAGACTACCACTATCCACATTCTAAAGTAAACAATTTTTTTGCCACCTAATTATTTTTATGAGCTTTATAAAGTAATATGAAAATATTTAAAAGTTAATTAATCTCTATCTGATGACAAATAAGTAAAATCTCATTACAAACATAACAAACAAAAATTTCATGTTTTCAGTACCAAATTGTTGTAACAGCGAAATCTTACAGATGTTTCACTTGTGCGTTGTTATTGTTGATTTTTTGTGATAGAATTCTGTTTAAAAGATCTTATTCTTTGTAGTTCTCTGTTTATGCTTTCAATTTTTTTTTTGAGGATGTAGCTGACAGGTCTGAGGCCTGTGCTTGGGTAATGAGTTGGCTAATGTAATCGGTCACCCTTACAGAGAGGGGTCAGGAGAGCGTTGCTTCTAATCTGATTGTAGCAGTACCTGCTACGGCTCACGGCTATCACTTTCTTCAACACATGCAATTAGCTCAGTTTGTGAGATGACTGTTTGTAATAAATTCACTGTAGTGAAACAATCATTGTATATGAAACTCAAATACCACTGATTGACTAACTCTTTCATTCAGCACCGTTTTTCGAGAACCATCAGTTGAAATTTGGGACACACATTTTCATTTGACGCCCAGTGATACAGTTGACTACTAAAAAAGGGAGCAAATGGACTGTAGAAGTTATTGCTGGTTCTAGAAGTTCTTGGTAGTAGTGGGTGTCAACTATACATACTTCGAATAAAAGAAGGTCCACCGGGTAATCCCGGAAATAATAAAAAATGAAAAGGTAGTGAAATCAATAGCAAAGAATTCAACGTTAATAAAAAATATATTGACTTCAATTTAGACAAATGCCAAAGGCAAATATTATGAAGAGGATAAGAATGCACAATGGCAATAATTTTATAATAAATCAAATAATCGAATTGATTAACCTGACACGGTGAGGTTAACAAGCGGAAGGTTTGAATGATATTTAACACCCAGGTCGTGAGCTAAGAACAGGTTTTGAAAATAACCCCCAAAATGAACTATTTTTGAAAATTCAGGTGTCATTGAATCTCAAAAACCAAGTGGTCGAGAAATTTGGTTCACATGTAAGCGTTTGACGACTGCTGTTGAAGGGATTCAAAATATTCCCTGAAATACGGTATATTTTTAATATTCCCCGTTTCAAAACATTTCATGAGATCGCTTATCTTTAATATTTCCTGAGATACTGACAATTCTTAATATTTGTCGTTATTATTTGTCGTATATTTGCCAATATTTTTGCGTTCGGGCATAAAATAAATTAATAAAATTTTTTCACTATACGATTGTAATATTTTTTGAAAATTTAAGCTACCTAATGAGCCTTCTTGCTTGTATAAATTTTCTACTCAAAGGACTAGATGATTAAGGCAAGCGAAGCGAGCTTTCCGGTTAGAATAAGTGAACAATAAGCATACCGTAATACACCCTCACACAATACAGCAAAATGTCTCAATTGTCAGCGTACACACATAAAGCACTGAAAGATGCAATATCAATAAACTCTATTTTAGGCTCAGATTTATCAACACGTGGTTGCGGCACCATGGCACCCTTTCAACCCCCCCCCCCCTTAGCCCTTTAAGGGTTTTAGGGGGGAGGGGGCTCAGTCACGAACAACTACAGTGCCACTTAGTGCCATTCAAGGTACGTGTGCCTAGGTACCGTCACCAACTAGATACCAACAGACACCAACGAAACATTCCATTCTTCTCAGCTTAACTTATAATCTCAGATTCCTGTGTGATTGAAAGTGCTTGTCAATTTCGCCGACCATGGAAATTACTTCTTGCTACAATTTACTGGGTTCACTAGGTTTTCCTGTTATACATCTGCCTACTAGATTACTGGCCTAGTAGTTTCGGGGAGCTAGTCACGTTCCTTGTTCCCTAGTATTTCACCTTTGCTCTTTCAAAACAGTTTTAAACTGGAATCCTGAAAGGTGAATATAGGCATGTAAATAGATTATTTAGGTTCAGGTGAGACTGTAAATAGCCTCATATCCAAACTCATCATATTTGATATTTGATTTGTCAAAAATCAAGCAAGGGATGAAAAATTGCAATAAATTTCATGAAAGAAAGTAATCATAAGTTACATAAGAAATCAGTTGGTCTCTGTTTTTTAGAATTTTTTTTTAGAAAAGCCAACATAGGTCTGTGGGTAATGAATGACCTGTGCGTGGGTAATGAGTTGGATAATGGTGATTGATGAGTTGGACCTACAGTTTTAGGTGGGTTCTGAACCACCGGTTCTGAGTTATGATTGGTATTCATAACTCATTGGTATTCATAACTGGTACTCCTGTACCAGTGACAGTAGTCTAAAAATAGCTCCATTATAACACTACTTTGGCAATATTCTATTTAATTAGCCTTGACACAAAATTAATTCAAATGATAAACGTCATAACAAATAGAAAAGTATTCTAATATTTAATACTGAAAAACGAAGCAGTTCATAACCACCAATACTATAGTAGTAAATGCAACGATTGTATTATGACTGATTTTAAGCCACGTGTGAGATGTAAGTTAGGACATAAGTGAAGCAAGTGTCCCAAACATCTCAAAAGTGACTTTTAGGCAAAATACGATCATTGCATACAATATTTCATCTACGATTACTAATACAGTAGAACCCCTAATATCCGGCCACCACGGGACTGAGCCCCTGGCCGGATAACCGACCTATTTAAAAAAAGATAATTTATACCTAATAATAATGTAGTCAAAAGAAGTGTTAAAATCTATTTTAGGGTTATTTCTTAGAAAAATGGACTTCTCTGTAAAACAAATAAAAAATTTATGGTAATTGTGCCGCAGATGTTAGCAAATAAAAAATCACTTGAAACTTCACCAGATTGTAGTATTATGTCTCCTGATCACAATTATCAAGTTTTTAAGTGTCGGTCTCAATTAAATAATTAATTATTCAATATTGAAAACCTACCTTTCGAACAGAGCCCCAAAATGACTAACTTCAGCAATTAACTTTAATTGAGTGTTTAGAATGCATGAATCTTTGTAACACAATAATTTGCATTTTAATTTATTAATTATTTACTCATGCAATTTATCTACTTAATAATAAAGGCATTTTCAATTTGTTCCAAAATCTCATCACTTGATGCATCGCACATAATTATACATAACCTGTAGCCAGCTAGCCACAGCCTGGGTTTTAGCACAGATTACAGAACAACAGATTTAGTTGTCTGTGGTTTTAGGCTTTTGGATGTGCGAACATTTCGCGCATGCGCAGAAGCGTAGTCTGCGTGAATGGAACGAAGTGGAATGGAAATGGAATGGACCTGCTTAACCAAACCTTTCCTAACCTGGCTAGATGTGACTGAACCACCTTTGAAATGCCTTTAAATATTTACAGAGGTGGTTCAGTCACATCTAGCCAGGTTAGGAAAGGTTTGGTTATGCAGTTCATTCCAGTTTCCATTGCTGTTCTGATGTAGATGGCACTCCATTGCTCTATCTGTTCGTCTATGATGTTATGCTTAAGGTTAAGGCTTTTCAGAGCCGTATTTATGTTCAAAAGGTGAGTTTTTAATATTGAATAATTAATTATTTAATCGAGACCGACACTTAAAAACTTGATAATTGTGATCAGGAGACATAATACTACAATTTGGTGAAGGTTTCAAGTGATTTTTTATTTGCTAACATCTGCGGCACAATTACCAAATTTATTTATAGTAAAAAGTGGTTAATTAGCATAAAAATAATATGAATTCAGATAACATAAATTATTTTAATGTTAAATTAAAAAAGATGGAGCTAAAAATTGCATACAAATTACGTTTAATTAAGCAATTGGATAACATACCCACACTAACATAACCTAGAATACGTGTTTGTTGACGTTAGGTTTTGAATTGAAATTCAAATTGATTTTAAAATGTTTGGATCAGCTGTGTTTGAATTTGAATAAATCCTGAATTTATTCTGATCTTTTATTTATTCAAGGAGAGGGCCAGATGAAATGAGAAATTCATCTGAAATGAGAAACGGACCAAGAAAATCATCACTACCAATTTTTATGAGATAGACTTGTTTTTTGTACATGTCAGTCATTAATTTATTTTTTGGCCTCAATGATAATTATCGTCAATAGTTAAAAATATAGAAGAAAGACTCTTTTTCAACTCTCGAAGGGTGGCAATGATCTAACTGAGATCAGCTTTTCAGGTAACCTAATTCTTGAACCAATTCTCATGAAAGTTCAGGTGTCTAGGGGTATTCACCTGGAAAACCTTTAAAAATTGGCATTTTATAGCAGTATTTAAATTATTTCTAGACATACATTCACTCATTTTGACGCAGATTCTAATTTTAAATCTAATCCAAAGTGAATGAAATTTATTCAGTGCCCACATTGTCTTGAAAGACTCACTAATAATATTTATATGTATTACAATGGATGCATTTTTATGTTTAGTTCCACCTTTTATATTATTCAGTTTGAAGCAGATTAATAAATTTATTTTCATTTTTTTAGTAGTTTCAGTGATGACAGACATTTTTTCACTATGACCTTTAAAAGCTTAATTTCTTCCTTCTTGTTCTAGATAAAAATGATTTCACAAATTCATTGAGACCAAACATTCAGTAGAACCTTTTTCTAATGTGTGAACCTTTTGTTATTAAATAATGGAACTTGTCTCTTTCTCTTGTAACTTTTGCTCAATTTCAACCATTAGTTCCAATATATGAAAACTTCATTATCTACTGACAAAAAAGGCAGGAAACAGTTTTAGGTGGATTCCGAAACTAGATACTTAGGTTCAGAAGCCTGTAGCATAATACAAGTAATTGAACTCAATACCTGGGACCTGGGCCATAACAATTTACAAATTAGTATCAATGGTACTTGTAATGAATACAAATTTTTTAGTAACTTAGTTTTTTTTATAGTAAAGTAAATTCGTATGGCTTTTCGTGGTGGGGAGACCCTTACGGGTGGTTCCACCTCGCCGTTTTTTTAACGACTGCTTTTTTTATATGCAACCGGGACCGACAGCTTAACGCGTCCTCCGAAACACGGGAGTGGCTCGAGAAAAATATCTTGTACTCAACTGGGATCGAACCCTGGACCTTTGGCTTATCAGACCAGCGATAAGCCTACTCGGCTACGCCGACTCCTTTTTCTATAGTTTCATATTGTTATGAATATAAGCTTCATTTATGTTTGTTTTATTTCTTAATACGATAATGTAACCTTCTGATTAACTTACTATTTATAAACCAGCTGACAATTTTGGTCAAATTTAAATTTGGAGCTTTGTTCTCCTTTTACTCCTGTTTTCTTTTTCTCATCCTACTTCTCTTTGTTTTCTCTCTACTTCCACCCTTCTACGTCTGTAGGTAAAAAGTCATATAACACTGAAAACACACATTAGATATACAATACTGTATTCATCACACCGTATTCAATAGTGGGGTATCATAATTAGGAATAAAATTATATTTAGTAGCAATTTTAAAAGTCGGGATTCTCTTTAATATCTGTATGTTTGTTTTTTGAATAAACTCCTCTGGATGTTTCGTAGTATCATTCAGAGAAATTATTATTATTATCAACCTCCATTGACGATCCTCGTTCTTTTTTTTGTCAAACTTAGTGCTAGGATTTCCGATAAAGATGCCTAATTCAATTTATTTATTTTATTTATCAACACACAAATACATAATTATTATCTTGTAGATATTTAAAGAGAATCTCTACTAAAGAAACTGTCTTTTTTCAATTATGATACCCTACTTTAATACTATGTGTCGGGGTGATCACAAAAATAAAATCTAGATTTCTAGAACGTGACAACTTATGTAAAAATTTTATTAATTTGTTATTGCGGATGATGCCTAGATGAGCGTAGAGACTTATGCGTGGGTAATGGGGTGAATGGATAAATGAAAAGAAACATATATGGCTGAATGAGATTCGGAAACATGTTTGCAGGAAACGAAGCACGACAGAATCTTATCTAATCGCAGACAAGCACCTAAACCAATTGCGCTACTCTTCTTCCTCTTCTACTCCTTCCATCTTTCTCCTCCATCTCCTTTCTCATTTCCGTCTTTTATCCTCCACTTTCTTCTTATTTTTAATCCCCTCCTCCTCTATCTTTCTCTCTTCTTCACCAATCTTCTTCATCTCCTCCTCAATCTTGCTCTTTCACTCCTTCTATCCTCCTCCTCATCCTCCTCATATCCTCCTCTTACGCTTTTTCCTCCCTCTCCTCCTCCTTCTTCTCCTCCTCCTGCTTCTTCTTCTTACCCTCCTCCCTCACCTGTTCCTTCTTCTTCTTAACTTCCTCCTCCGCATCCTCCTACCACCTTCCTTTTTCTCCTCCTACTCCTCCCCAGTCACCTTCTCATTCCTATTCTCCCATTTTCCTCTTCCTCCTTCTCCTCTTCTACCTTCTCCTCCTCCTCCTCCTCCTCCTCCTCTACCACCACCATCTTCTACTCTTCTCTCTCCTGCTACTTCTCCTCCCCCTACTCTTCTTATCTTCATTCTCCTTCTTCTCCTCCTCTTCTTCCTCACCCCCATCCACCCATCATCATTCTCCTCCTCCCCACCTTCTCCTTTCTTCTTCCCCTCCACCTTCTCTTCATCCCTCTTTTTCATCTTCACCTCCTCTTCCACCTCTTGTTCCTTTTTCACCTCTTCTTCCTTTCCCCTCCTCCTCACCTTCACACCCTTCCTCATTCTTTTCTAACTCCTCCTCCTCCTACTAACTCTTCCTCCTTTTTCATCTTGACCTCCTCTTTCACCGCTTGTGCCTCTTTCACCTCTTCTTACGCTTCCCCTCCTCCTCACCATCCTTTACAATCCTCATTCTCCTCTTTCTCCTTCTCTTCCTCCTTCTCTTCCTCCTTCTTTTCATCTGCTCATCCATCCTCAACCATTCTCCTCATCATCCTCTTCCTTTTTCTCCTTCCACTCCTCCTTCTTTTTCATCTGCTTATCCGTCCTCACCCATCCTCCTCCTTCTCCTCCTCCTCCTCCTTCTCTTCCTCTTCGTCCTTCTCCTCCACCTCCTCCTCCTCTTTCACCTCTAGTTCCTCTTCTTCATGCTCCTCCTCCTTCTCCTTCTTTAGACTCAATAGATATATCTACATTAATCTCTCTCTCCATAAGAGACCAATCAGAACTCTCTCAGTGCATGAGAAGCGAGTCCCCCAACAAATGCGGCGAACGAAGGTATGAGATGCAAGAAAGTGGAAAGTGGTTAACCAGCTCCAGCAGCTCTGAAAAGGAAAGCGCGCAGATTTATCCTGTTCACGCGCATGCGCAGAACGTCCAGCCAATCAGAAAGCCAGACGTGACGCGGAGCTGTTTTTCCACTGTGGCTTTTCCAAATGAGCCGAGCCCGTCTCCAGCGTTCCAGCTCCAGCTCCAGCTCGACTAGGTGTACATTATTAATCCTCCGTATGAGCGTGCTACGCTGCACCCTCAGCCATGCTACGTCATGCTATGCCACGCTATACACTATTCACAACCAGTCCTCGCTCCAATATCCATTTCATTACACCCTCTACGGCTCTATCTCCCTACCGATATTATACATTTTCTCCCATTTCTCCGCAGTATACGTTTCTCTCTCTTAATATGTCTTTCTCATGTTCTCTTTCTCATGCTTCCCCTATTTATGTACTGTCTTCTTTCTGTTTTCTTTTTATTTATTGTTGGATTTCCTCTCCTCCTCCTTCTCCTTCTTCTTTTTCCTGTTTTTCTCCTATCTTTTTCTTTTACTTCTTCTTGCTTCTTCCTTTTCCTCTTCCTGTTTTTCTTTTCATTTACTTCCTTTTCTATTTTATTCTATTTTCTACTGTCTTCTTGCTTCTTTTTTTCTTCTTTCGCGAGCCCCACCCAACACTGTAGGGTTGAAGAGCCCTTCTCTATAGTTTCTATCAATTACTCTTCAGCATTTTAACATTACATCCTATTCATCACCAATTTCTATTGTTCTTCTTTTTATGTCTATCCTCTTATATTTTTTATTCATGCTCCTCCAATTCATCTACTTCCCTTCACTTTTTTAGCATTTTTTATTAAACTTTATCTCTATTCACCTCCTCTTTTATCTTTTTCATATCTAAATCTAATCTAAATTTAAATCTTATCTAACTCTTAAATATTATCCAACTTTTTACTACTGGGTTAGAAGTAAGGTCAAGTTTTCCAGCAGTAGATGTGCTTTGTCTGAACTTCGCCGTTAGATGTCAATGCATCACACACATTCTCACACTCTCTCTTTCTGACTTTTTCCATCTCTTTCCCTCTCTTATCTTCCAACTCTCACACTTACTCACTCTCTCTCCCATTTGTCGTTACTGTCCACAAGTGCATTCCAAGCACGCAGAGAGCACAGTGCTCCTCCTCCTCCTCCTCAGTAGCCACCACCTCACTCGTCATCCTGCTCCCTTCATTCACTAACTCTTCACACTCCATCCTCCTCCTCCCCTCCTCTTTATCATCCTACTCGTCATTCCCTACCAACTCCCCCCCTCAACCACCTCATCATCTATATCAAATTCAAAACTTATGTGATCCACTCTTCATTCTTCTTCTCCCTCTGATCCTTGTCCTCCTACTCCTCCTCCTACTTCTCCTACTCCTCCTCCTCCTCCTCCTCCTCCTCCTCCACCCTCTCATTATTGTCCTCCTCATCCTCCTACTCCTCTTCCTTCTCATCCATGTCCTACTACTCCACCTCCTCTTCCTCTACCTCCATCACCACCCTCTCATCATTGTTCTCCTACTCCTCTTCCTTCTCATTTACGTCCTACTACTCCTCCTCCTCTTCCCCCTCCTCCTCCTTCTCCTCCCCCTCCTCATCCCCCTCCTTCTCCTCCCCCCTCCTCCTCCCCCCTCCTCCTCCTCCCCCTACCACTCCTTCTCCTCCCCCTCCCCCTCCTTCTCCTCCCCCTCCTTCTCCTCCCCCCTCCTCCTCCCCTCCCCCTCCCTCTCCTTCTCCTCCCCCTTTTATCCTTGTCCTCCTATAACTCCTCCTCCCCTTCTGCTCCACCATCGCAACCTCCAACATATCAGATTCAAAACGTAACCATGCTATAAGTGTGTGTGTGTGTGTGTTTTGATTAAGGGAGAAGGGGGTGAAGGTGTAGCCATACGGATCGATTTGCATTTATGCATAATCGATTCAATTTTGTAAGTGCTGGAGTATAACGGGGGTTGCCACTGCTGCTTGCACCCGGTTGGCTGGCAGCTTGTACTGTATGTGATCTGTTGCCTTCAATATTCTGGTGACATTCATCACTTTTAGGGTATATTAATTGTGTTGTGAATTGGGCTAGAGCAACAACGTTTTAATTGTTAAAAATGAGTTGAAACTTTGGAAAATTTGATCTCAGATGAAAAAAATTCTGGATTGTTAGAGCGAGAGCTGTCAAGTCAACCGCTTTGCATTTGGCTGTCTAACGCATTTACGGCTAAACGCCTGGACCAAATTCAATGACATCAATACATCAATACATTCAATATATCCCCAGCGATGTATGTGTAAGATTTTTTAAATTTGCTTGCATTTAAAGGATATTAAAAGGACAAAAGAGAAATGTTCTTGGCCCTTATTCTATAGGAATCAAATTATATGATTTTTATAATGTGCTCTTCCATCATGTGCAATTGGAATCAAATTTAATGATAGCCCTCGAGCCCTCTTATTCATCTGGTTGAGCCTTCATATAACTTAAGTTATCATTCATAAGAATAAATTCTTAAGAGAAACAAATGATTTCTAATATTCAAATTAAAGTATAACAAGTGATTACTAAATAAAAATGATAACCATACAAATTTAACTAATATTGTTATATAAATTCAATCAACAGACATGAGAAATCTAATCTGTTTGAATTATCAGCTGTACGGGAAATAGAAACACAGCCTTGGTGATGGAAAACAGCTATACTTTTTGTGGAAGACAGACATGAAATAGTCTACACAAATTGAATCAAGAGTTAGGTCTGATGATTGTTTTTAATTCTGCGATGGTGATTATCATTGAGTACATCGAGTATGCTCCTCTGCACAAGCACCGTTATTCACAAAACTAATAGTTATAATGTTTTTTCCTTCGTCCTGGAACTCCCAGCAGAATTGAGTCTATTTAAACAAGAAAATACTGACATCTCACATAATAATACATAAAAAATTAAATATTTATTTAAAAAAAAAAATTGGATCACACTTTTCAGTAATAATAAACGATAAACTAATCTCTCAATAAATGAGGCCCTGACTTTGAAAAGGACTTAGGTGCCGAAAATTCGATTTTTGTATAAAAAGGTAGTAAATGCCAATGCCAATAGCATTAAAAAGGAGGTTAATCCGAATATTGTATCTGATAGTTGTAAGAATTGTCAAAAATAGCGCAAGTGATATCTCGATCTAGCTATTCTTTTAAAAGGAGTTGCTTCTCCTGTGAAATTCACTTTGTCACTTATCTCCTTTTCAAAGTCAGTCTAACTTTCTTCAGAAGGTTTTGGAGAGAGAGACTAAATAATAGTCTCTCCAAAACCTTCTGAAGAACGACTGACTATAGGAGTGCTTGGAATTAAAATTTTTTTATTCCACACATAAAATTAAATGAAGATAAAAGAAGAAAACAATAAACCATAACCAATGTATCAATATATTTGCATTTAATAAAAAGGAAATTTTTCAAAATTACAAGGCAATTTTCAACTAGTATTGAAAGATAGAAAATGAAAATAGAAGATTCTATGAAACTAGTAGCTAGAAGAGAGATTCTCTAGCTTTAGATTCCTAAAGCTAGAAGATTATGTTTTTATGATGTTGAAGATCCAACTTGTTTCCACTAATATGCAATATAAATTTAAAAATCACCACTAATATAAACTTAGAAAACACTTCTAAGAGGAAATCAACTCACGCTATGGCGTGGCGGCCGTTTCACTCTGTTGTCAAGAGCATCGTCAGACGACCACAGTACACACACACAAAGAAGTGTTTTTTTAAGTTTATATGTTTTTATTATTATTATGATTATTTGAGGTCGGCTTTTGTAATGTTTAGTTCCTCCACATGCTTTTTGACTTCCTTTATCCAATTTGGTGAAATCTTTTTATTCTAGAAAAATGCTATTATCCTTCTTAGCAGTCTTGTATCCTCCATTCTGATTACATTGGGAAGGATATCCATGGGAAGGTTAGGGAAGGTTTGGATTGGATTGGAAGGTTTGAATTGGTTAGGGAAGGATATCCATGTTATGTCTATATTGTATGTATAAATTGATAAAGAAATATTTACTACTAGAACGTAGTTGAATTATATAAGTGTGGGTGAAGAATCATTAGGATGACACACAGAACAGGGTCCATTGAGTGCAGAGTGCCACATTGCCAGAGTGCAGTAGCCGACAGAGTAACGCCAAAAGCATGTTAGCCACACACCGGTTGCCATGGTAACCGATCTGGAGAGATTTTGCTGCTGTTGCTGCTGCTAGCTGTTAGTTATGGGAATGGGACTCTGCACTGAACTGTGGGCCAAATACGTTGCTGCTGTTTGATATTCAGAGCAGAGAGAGAGTAGGAGAGAGAGAATGTGATGAGGGTGTTTCTGTGAGGGTGAGAGTGAAGAAGGAAGAGATGGAAAAAGAGAATTTAAGAGAGTGAGTGAGAGGTTAGAAGATACGAGAGAGATCCCATTTCTTGAAAAAGGGGTTTCAAATTATGAGAGAATTGAAATTTATTTCAAATTTATAGGAATTTTATATTTACAAAATAAAGATGATAATGATATAAAAAAGATATGTTTTAAATTAACATCATGTATTAACGGCCTTAAAAAATTCCAGGACACTCAGGGTGGGCCGCTTAGCGCAATTGGTTGAAGCGTCGCAAATTCAGCTTGCTGTTGTTTAAACGGTCGTGGGTTCGAATCACGCTCCTCCGTCTGGCATCTATGTGTGATCATTCACCTCATTACCCAATTACCCAGGCACAAGCCTCGGACTCAAGTGGGCATCATCAGCAATTGAAAAAAATAGACAACGTAGTGTTCAACGTCATGATACGCAGTTAGCAAGCTACAGTCAGCTGATGAAGTGACGTCATCCGGGTCTCTTTTCACGATTTCTCCTATCTTTTACATGTTAAATTGCATAAATTTATAAGTTTTTCTCTCAAAATACATATGCTTTTCAAGAAACTTTAATTTTTTATACGATCATACAATTATTTAATTCAGAGCACTTGATAACGTTGTAGCATGTACCTCACATGGTTAAGTGGTAGATTGGACATAAGGCCCATGTTATACGGGCAGCTTTGACGCGACAGATTTTACGTCGCGTACACGCCAAGGCCAACCGGTCAATGGACTTCCCTGTGTGCAAGTTATACGAGCGTTATATCTCTCGCGTCGGACCCTGTAAAGTCAGCGTCAGCGTCGACAACGCGTCCAGACCAATAAAACGGGCAGCAAAAACGCGGCAGAAATGACGCCGTTGCTATTATACGGGCAACTTTGACGCGGCAGATCTGCTACCTCAGCAAAACCTCCAGTGTTGCCACCTCTAGTATAAGTTATTTATTTGAAGTTTGCAGTAATTATGATGACAATACTGCTCACCACACATTCAATAATTATATATTCAGTATTTTTTTTATGATCACCCCGACACATATTATTATAGTGGGGTATCATAATTTGGAATAAAATTATATTTAGTAGCAATTTTAAGAGTTGGGATTCTCTTTAATATCTGTATGTATGTTTTTTTTTAATAAAGTCCTCTGGATGTTTCGTAGTATCATCCAGAGAAATTATTATTATTATTATTATTATTATTCCTCTGGCGTATTCACGTGAGTTCGCAAGTTTACGTAGACAGCATAATTTTATTGTTGTGACCTTCGTCAATTTCCGTTTTAGCTCCACCACTGAGCGTCTGCGTCGACGACGCGGCGTTTTTTCTGCTCGTATAACAGCTCCGTTTTTTATGATCAGCGTCAGCGTTTTATCTGTCGCGTCAAAGCTGCCCGTATAACATGGCCTTACTGTTCAAACTTCGCCACGTCTATCTATATAAATAAAATTAGAGTTTTGTCTGTACATTTATCAGAATTGTATATTTTTTGGTTATTTTTACGTTTTATACATTAAATAAGCCGAAAATAGTCTTATCTCACTTTCTGTCTGTCTGTCAGTCTGTCTGTCACGGCCGCAAAGGTATTTTTCGCGGCCTTCTCCTCAAAAACGAGAGCATCGATCGGGATTTTAGTTATTGAACAGTATTGAAAACATTATTGACAATGTCTTTAGCTATAAAAAACTAAATTAACTTTTTTTTCAACAGAATAATAAACGTTTAAAAACCAAGTATTGTGCGATTTTGGATACATTTCTTCCAAGTTTTATTACCACACTAGCTATTGTGCCCGTCCTTCGTACGGATTATGTTTAGAAATAAGACTAAATATGTTTCGGCTTTTTTGATAGCAGCTTAGGCCCCGTTCAGACGATACAGTTTTTTTGCGGTACGGTTTTTTTACTGTACGACATCAACTGTACTGTGATGTTCACACGGTCCGGCTTTGCTGCTTATTGCTGTGCTCTCCTCCTTCTTCCATTGCGCTTCCTTCTTCTTCTTCTTCAGTGGCCCTACAACCCAGGACGGGTCTTGGCCTGCACTAGTAATTGTCGCCAACGGTCCCTATCCAGCAATCGTTTAAATGTCTGTTCCTTTACTAAATTCCTTGAGGGCCGTCCGTTCCTATCATTTTGTGCTTCCATAACAAATGTTTTTTTTATGGAGTGGGGGAGTTAGCCCCACATCCAACCCCCAACCTGGAGGAGCAGGGAATTTTTTCAGGTTTCCTTCCTTAGCCTTTAACAAACCAATGCTGAACTACAAGGCAGCAGTCAATTTTCTATTGGGGTTTTCTTCCCCTAGCCTTTGGATTTCCATTGACCTCCATCTGCAAGGCAGCAGTTTCTATGCTGGTTTTGGTCCACCCCGGGTATTTCATTTCCCTGGTACCACCTATATCTAGGAGGCATCCCCCAATCCGCCACCTGGGGAGGCGCCCGATAGGAGACCAGCAACTCCCACCATTGCGCTTCCAGTTCAGTTTTATTTATTCCAGTCTAGGATTTTTTTTTTATTTGTGTAAGATTTTTTTAAATAAGTTTCTTACTGAAGGTTTCTCTTAAATTTTGATCAAAGTACGCAAGTTCTGGTTTCAATATTCTACACATTTTTCTATCATTATTTTTATATTAATCTTAAGTCTTGTCCCACAAGGCGGGTCTCTCATATATTAGAGAAATTGAATTTTCACAATTAATATCTTCCACTTCTGGACACTGTAATTCACTAATAAGAAGATCAATGCTGAAGAATATCAATGAAGAAGATCAATGCTGACGATCTGAAGACTGCTTCCAGCGTAATAAGCGTATCGTTTGAACATGTCCATTACCGGTACAATACACGTGCCACCGGATACGGATAGTTATTTTGTGGTACAGCTGATTTTAGTGAAGTCGAAACAGTATTGTGTGAACATACAATATGAAATGTACATGCAAATGAAAGCACTGCAAAATAACTGATACAGCAAATTTACTGTACCGCACAAAAACTGTAACGTGTGAACGGGCCCTTAGTAAACAACTTAGATCATCAGCAATTCAGTGACAGGTATCGGAGAGAATATTTTTTGAGAACAGCTGATTAATATATCATGATAAATTACGTGATTTGTTCTTATGTGGTAATAATAGTGCTACCTGGCGAATTCCCAAGAGCCTAGCACAAACCGCACCTTCCTAAAATGTTAATTTTTGTTTTGATAAATTTAAATTAGAAAATTTTGTTTTTTTCAACAAAGAAATAATTGATAAAACATAAGATGAGCTTTGATTCACCAGACATATGTTTCCTAAAAGACTGCAATGCTCCGACTACACAAGTCTGCAGACAGCGTAAATAACGCCGCGAAGGGCCCACCATTTATATTTGAGAACAGCTGATTGATATATCATGATAAATTACGTGATTTGTTCTTATTCTTATGTGGTAATAAAACTTGGAAGAAATGTATTCAAAATCGCACAATACTTGGTTTTTAAACGTTTATTATTATGTTGAAAAAAAAGTTAATTTAGTTTTTTATAGCTAAAGACATTGTCAATAATGTTTTCAATACTGTTCAATAACTAAAATCCCGATCGATGCTCTCGTTTTTGAGGAGAAGGCCGCGTAAAATGTATCCAAAATCGCACAGTACTTGGTTTTTAAACGTTTATTACTCTGTTAAAAAAAAAGTTAATTTAGTTTTTTATAGCTAAAGACATTGTCAATAATGTTTTCAATACTGTTCAATAACTAAAATCCCGATCGATGCTCTCGTTTTTGAGGAGAAGGCCGCGTAAAATGTATCCAAAATCGCACAGTACTTGGTTTTTAAACGTTTATTACTCTGTTAAAAAAAAAGTTGATTTAGTTTTTTATAGCTAAAGACATTGTCAATAATGTTTTCAATACTGTTCAATAACTAAAATCCCGATCGATGCTCTCGTTTTTGAGGAGAAGGCCGCGAAAAATACCTTTGCGGCCGTGACAGACAGACAGACAGACAGACAGACAGACAGAAAGTGAGATAAGACTATTTTCGGCTTATTTAATGTATAAAACGTAAAAATAACCAAAAAATATACAATTCTGATAAATGTACAGACAAAACTCTAATTTTATTTATATAGATAAGAATAAGAACAAATCATGTAATTTATCATGATATATCAATCATCTGTTCTCAAATATAAATGGTGGGCCCTTCGCGGCGTTATTTACGCTGTCTGCAGACTTGTGTAGTCGGAGCATTGCAGTCTTTTAGGAAACATATGTCTGGTGAATTAAAGCTCATCTTATGTTTTATCAATTATTTCTTTGTTGAAAAAAACAAAATTTTCTAATTTCAATTTATCAAAACAAAAATTAACATTTTAGGAAGGTTCGGTTTGTGCCAGGCTCTTGGGAATTCGCCAGGTAGCACTATTATTACCATGTAAGAAAAAATCACGTAATTTATCATGATATATCAATCAGCTGTTCTCAAAAAATATTCTCTCTGATGCCTCTCACTGAATTGTTTACATTCTAAGTTGTTTACTAAGGGCCCGTTCACACGATACAGTGTTCTTGTGCGGTACAGTAAATTTGCTGTATCAGTTATTTTGCAGTGCTTTCGTTTGCATGTAAATTTCATATTGTATGTTCACACAATACTGTTTCGACTGGATCCAGTAAAAAAGCTGTTCTAGCCGATTTCTACATTCGGTTTTGTCTTCGAAAACTGTATCACTAAAATCAGCTGTACCGCAAAATAACTATCCGTATCCGGTGGCACATGTATTGTACCGGTAATGGATATGTTCAAACGATACGCTTATTACGCTGGAAGCAGTCTTCAGATCGTCAGCATTGATCTTCTTCATTGATATTCTTCAGCATTGATCTTCTTATTAGTGAATTCCAGTGTCCAGAAGTGGAAGATATTAATTGTGAAAATTTAATTTCTCTAATATATGAGAGACCCGCCTTGTGGGACAAGACTTAAGATTAATATAAAAATAATGAGAGAAAAATGTGTAGAATATTGAAACCAGAATTTGCGTACTTTGATCAAAATTTAAGAGAAACCTTCAGTAAGAAACTTATTTAAAAAATCTTACACGAATAAAAAAATCCTGGACTGGAATAAATAAAACTGAACTGGAAGCGCAATGGAAGGAGGAGAGCACAGCAATAAGCAGCAAAGCCGGACCGTGTGAACATCACAATACAGTTGACGCCGTACAGTAAAAAAACCGTACCGCAAAAAAACTGTATCGTATGAACCTAAGCTGCTAACAACTTCATGATCGTTGCTATCAAAAAAGCCGAAATTCTTATTCGAAAGTCTTATTTCTAAACATAATCCGTACGAAGGACGGGCACAATAGCTAGTCAATAAATAAAAAAATCATTCTATTCTATTCACATCAAGGATAGTATTTCTCGAGTATTTAAATTTTTTGATTTGTCTTCAAACTCACTTGAATTAATTTTCAACAATTTTCAAGTACTGTGGAAGAATAAATATTCAATTTTAAAAGAAAATTGTTCGGAGAAATAGACATATAACTACAGTAAGCTATTGATTAGTTGAAGGTCAATTAGTTGATTAAGTTTAAAGAAATATATTTTTTTTTTCAAAAAATTTAATATTTCACAGTACTTGGAAATTAGTTGAAGTGGATTTATAGACGATTAAAATAACTTGAGTTCCCGAGAATTACCATCATGGATGTAAATGCTATAACATTATCGAGTGCTCTAAATTAAATAATTGTATGATCGTATCAAAAATTCTGTAGATCAACAGTTAAATCTCTATCTATAAAAGGATGATACCCTGACTCACTCATCAACGCAGAGCCAAAACTACTAGGCCGATGAACTTGAAATTTCGTATGAACAATCCTTATAGGATTTCACCGTGCAATAAGAAAGGATTTTTCAAAATTCGCAATTTTAGGGGTGTTTTTAGGGGGTTAAAGCTTTGTCTATGCAAAGCACGGGTAAATGGATGGCTAGCTAGCTTACTGGGATCTTTTAATCATATGGAAAATAATTTGAAATATTTCGATCTGCTGTACACGCTGTTTCGATGGACAAGCTGTTTGTGTGTTTTGCAAATTATCATTCTAATAAATCATATTTTAAAACAAAAAAAGAAACCGACTCCAGTGAAATGATAAAATACTCACGCACTAAAAAGTTTAAAATAAATTATTTACTTTAAACTGAGAAAATGTTTAATTTCCTACAAGTAATCTTTTGAAGTCGTCGCCAAATATTTTATGAAGTTGATAAGAAATTCTATCTAATATCAAAACTAACACTGTATTTTTTTGGAGGATGAAGCCCACATAGGTCTGAGACCTTTGCATGGGTAATGAATTGGATGATTGAGATTGATGAGTTGGACCTACAGTTTTAGGTGGGTTCCGAACCACCAGGAAGTGATTGATC
This sequence comes from Conomelus anceps, assembly GCA_948455865.1. NCBI lineage: Eukaryota > Metazoa > Arthropoda > Insecta > Hemiptera > Delphacidae > Conomelus > Conomelus anceps. Next base: position 23,045,778 of record OX418217.1, read on the forward strand.
AGATATTCTATCTAATATCAAAACTAACACTGTATTTCAATTAAATATGTAATTTACACTCACTTTTACTGAAATACAGTAATTGATAAGACATTCTATCTAATATCAAAACTAACACTGTAAATATGTGATTTACACTCACTTTTACTGAAATACAGTGTCAGTTTTGATATTAGATTGCTCAATTATTTCGTCATGGAAAACATCACAGAGTAATTCTGTTATATTTTAGAAGTTTATGGGAAATTTGGCGCCGACTTCAAAAGATTACTTGTAGGAAATTAAAAATTTTCTCAGTTTAAAGTAAATAATTTATTTTAAACTTTTTAGTGCGTGAGTATTTTATCATTTCACTGAAGTCGGTTTCTTTTTTTGTTTTAAAATATGATTTATTTTAAGCTTTTTAGTTGAATTTTCAAACTTTGAAAACATGAGAAATTTATGAGATATTTATCGAATTAGGAAGCCAATAATTAATTTATAACATCGAAAGTTAAGTAACTAAAATCCACTTATAAGAAAAGATAAACTAAGGAAAATTCTACAACGTTTTATTTAATGTGGAATATTGTATTTAGGAAAATTATAATAGCGAAAGGCTTCTTAAAAGTGAAATGGCTTTTGATTCATTTTGATGTGGTCCCTTTCAGAATATACCTACACTGAAATAGTAGGCCTATATTACGTTTATAGTATGTGTGGAAAATATTGTGCTTACTGAAAATATGATAAGTGAACGCAGGAGATGAAGTTGAGTGCGGTATTATCATACGAGTATGGTAAACATCTTCCCGGATGAGTTATGTACGATATTTTTTGTGATATTAGTCATATATATTTTTTTTATATAAAAAACATAAACTTTGAGCTAGTACAAAGGGATCATTAAACATAACCTCAAAATAGCCTAATGTATGCACATGTATAATGGCGAATAAATATTCTTAATCAATCACAGCAGGGAAACTAAAAATACTTCTGAGATCAGCTGTTTTTCCAAATTCTCCAACTTATGATTGAAACTAAATAATAACCTTATTCCTATGACTCAATAACATCAACTAAATTATTTACAATTTTCATATGGACAGAAATATTATATTCTTCTTATTCTCGATTCAAATTAAGTTCACGCGATTGGTCAAAACGGGACATTAAAGACTTCTTTCACACTGAACCAGCTTTGGGATGTAAAGCGCTCCATATGATACAATGATCAGCCTGGTAAACGACACCGGTTATCCGATTGGCGGTTATGTGTGGAACTATCCTATTCAAACTTGATTGAAATGAAGACATCGAAGAATGCTCCTTTTTGTTTAATATTGGGCTAAGTATTGGGCCGATCCTTGCGAAACTTGGATGGGACCACCGCTGAGCGATGCTCTTTCATTTAAAAAAAAATTCATCGAAATCGGTTCAATATTGTTCAAATGATTGATGTACAAACATAAAAAAAAAAAAAAAACAGGTCGAATATAGTAACCTTGTTGTTTTTGGAAGTCGGTTAAAAAACAAAGTCTATCAAACCGGTAAGGAACAACTGATAGAAGTCAACAGTTTTTAATCATATGGCAGGCCCCTTAACGGCGTTAATTACGCTGTCTTTGAACAGCAAACGACTTTGCACTTTGCATGTAGGCTACCGAGCAGTCGGAGCCTTGCAATATGTAGGAAACATACGACTGGGTATGATGAAATGTAATTATGCCAGGTTGATGACATCTGTTAACCAATGCAGCTAGAAATTTGAAATGCAGCCTCAGTGGGAGGTGGCGAATAATAAAATAAAAAACCTAGCTTCTACCCTTATAGTCGTAGGAGGTTTAAATTTGAAATGCTTCTTCATTCAGAGGTGGTGATTGAGAAAACAACGAAGCCTCTATGATCAGCTAGAAGAGCCCTAGGACTAACTTCTTTGCTAATTTGAAATGTAACTTCAGTGGGAGGTGGCGAATAATAAAATCAAGGAGAATTTTTATGATAACGCAGCAACGCGCGTCGGGCCAGCTAGTATACTATAAACAATTGGAGACGTTCAAGTATCTTGAAAATCGTATACATTTTGAGGTAAAGACTTATAAAGCTATGCAATTTAACATGTATAAGATAGGCGAAAACGTGAAAAAGACCCGGATGACTTCACTGCATCAGCTGACAGAGCTTTTGACACATGAGCTGAGATGCGCGTGAACATTACCTTGTCTTCTAATTACCTAAGGACACTCATAAAAGTTCAAAAATTGAAATATCATTGGAACTTTTCCCTGAAGAAACAAATATTGTTAAGAAATTTAATTACAGTATTGGCGTTAGTTGATGATAGTTTCAATAATTTATAAAATATGTGATTGAATTGATATGAAGATACATTCAAAATTATTTTTTCTTGAAGCAAGCAATTTTATAAAAACCTATGATACTTCTGCATGATAAACAAAAAATAAATTTATAAAACATTGTCCATTCTAAGAAATCCAAAGAGCTATGTATAAATTATGGGTTTGTGAAAATTTATCACGGAATGCCAACATTTTCATGTAATTGCTCTCTAATGCTTTAATATTTTTTATATATTAATATTAATTTCATAATATTCGAATATTTAATTTAATCATGCAAACCATACTTGCAAACTTGTCTTAGTTGGAAGATTCAAAGAACCCCTTCAAGATTCCAGTAAATTCTTTTAGAAAATACAATATCAACTTCAATTTATTGAAACACATTTTTCAAATGAGAATTGTCAAGAATTTAAAATGGCTCCTTTTTTATTTTATTTTCAACAGTTTGTTTTCAATTGTTGTCTTGTGTTGCTGGAACTTTTCTTTCGTGTTTCCTAGCTACTTACCTCTCTTTCTAATAGTTTATCTCCTTTACTGCCTCCTAAATTTTACATTTTCTCTTGAAATTTTCCCCTTCAAAATGGAGAATTTTCAATATTATTAAAAATTTTGTCAGCAATAAGCTGTAATTGAATGAAACTTATTATTATTGCAGTCACTTTGCTGCCTTCATCTTTTAAAAAAATAAGAGAAATCGAATTCATGGAAGGGTAAATGGAGAAGCCCATGGACATGGACAAAAGGACAAATCATTCCTGGATAATATATGTTCAATTGGTTGAGTATCAGGACCTCTCAATTTCAGAATATGCAATCAATGGCTGGATGTATAAGGTGAGTCTTCGATTCAATCTTAAAGCATAATTATATAGCTATAAATAATAATATAACACATAGTTAGCCTATATAAGTCTTATACCACTTGTTGAGGAAAATTGAGGGCAATGAATAGACATTTTCTTATTGCTGTACACTTACGCGATTCCATAGATAAACCAATTACATTGAAAATGGAAAAGGTTCAGTGCTTTACTATGGATGTGAGTCCCGATTCCTTCACTTTTTACAGTTCTGCAGTCAGTTCATCAGCAGACCCATGTTTAGCCTATGTTTAGTTGCTCGGTCTATGAACTTATTTTAGTATACCGCTTCTGTTCTTCTGATGATCTTTAGAGAACTTGTGGTAAAATTATCGTTCAATACTAGATGAGTACCGTACTGTCGAGTACATAATGATAGTTGGAGTGAGGTCGTCGAACCATCCCGGGAAAGGGGGACCTGGGTGCCTGGGGACATGGGGCGTTTGAGAGGCTGCTGGAAGGAGCAGGAGGCAGTTGTACCTGACCAGCGCAACTTGCGCCCAGTTGGCTCAATGTTATGTTAGGTTAGGTTTGTGTTCAACTCGATGAGAAGGCTGTGTAGCGTACTGTGCTGTACTATCTATGCTGCAGAATACAGTGTCATTGTTCGTAAAATATGTTGGTTGGTTAATCTTTTTAAAATGCACTGTACTCCACTGGTAGTTCTGTGAACAGTAGACCAAGTGCTTGCAGAAAGCAAAGAGGAACATACGACCTCAATGATTTTTTTGTAGATTACGTCTTGGAGACTCCAGCTAAGGAGCATAAGACAAGTCAGATCAACAATTATACTCTTATACACTAGTTACCATAATCACTATATCAATTGGTTGGGGTGAGGCTTAAATTTGATGTGAAAGGAACTCTTTTACTCCATAAAAAGCTTTATCAAATAAATATTTTTTCAATTATTTTTAAAATATTTCTATATTTTCAAGACTCTTTAAAAAATGCGGCAGCTTGCTGTAGAGTTTCCTACCAATACCAATATAACTAGGTTTTTGTTTGAATAAGCTAATATTGTGACTCATTAAGTGATAATCTCCTCGGCTCCTTGTATTATAATCGTGTACGTCAAGATTCTGGTTAATATCATTCGTTTTTGCGTATAAAGTAGCTTCATACACATATAAGCAAGGTAAAGTTAGGAGACCAAGTCTCTTGACCAACGGCCTACATGAATCTAATCTATTTACTCTTTCTATTCACCTACTCGCTTTCTTTTGGATCAGATCTAACCCTTGATTAAATTCGCGTAGTATATTTTATGTCTGTTTTTCACAAAATCACTCTGTATCACATTATCAAGGCTGCGTTTCTATTTCCATCCAGCCTGTGTGGATGTGTTGTTCAATACAGCTGATTGCTCAAATCAGATCAGATATTACTTGTCTGATGAATGAATTTATAAAACAGTATTAATTAATTTTTATAATTATCATTTACAGTATTTAGTAATCAAACAGAATTTATTAATTTCGAATTCCTTTAATTGCTATTACTTTATACTGAAGACTTCCGCAATGGCGGATATTGACAACAGCATTGAACAGCTGATGGAAATCGATGAATGCTACTGTACAAAAATATCAGTCACCACCGGGAATCGAACCACGGACCTCCCAATTGCCGGTCGGGCGCCTTTTAAGGAAGTCTTCAGTATAAACTGATAGCAATTAAAGGAATTCGAAATTAATAAATTCTGTGTATGTATATTTGTCAGTTTATTCAATTGTCAGTCACTTCAAACTAACTTGTGAGATACGAGCCGATATGGCCAAGTTGAAAATGAATGCTGCTGTGCAGAAAGGTCTCCATGGTCTAGTGGTTAAGGCGCTCAACCGGCAATTGATAGGTCCGTGGTTCGATTCCCGGTGGTGACTGATATTTTTGTACAGTAGCATTCATCGATTCCCATCAGCTTTTCAATGCTGTTGTCAATATCCGCCATTGCGGAAGTCTTCAGTATAATATAATAGCAATTAAAGGAATTCGAAATTAATAAATTCTGTTTATGTATATTTGTCAGTTTATTCAATTGTCAGTCACTTCAAACTAACTTATTTAGTAATCACTTGTTATTATACTCGATTGAAGTATCAGAAATGATTTTTTCTCAAACAAATGAGTTATTCTAATGAATAACAAAACTTGATTCATACGAAGGGGTAACCAGATGAATAAGAGGGTCCAACGGCTATTTTGAATTCTGAATCTTGATATATGATGGAGAAGCTCATTTTACAAATTTATTTGTTTTGTAAAAAAAGGCCTGAGTTTCTCCTTTTTTCCCTTCTAAATATAATTTAAAATCAAACAAATTTTGAAAACCCTTATACATACATCGCTGGGTGTTTCATGAGGAAAGATCCATGCAAAATATCATATGATTTGTTCTATGCGTTTAGCTGTAAAAGTGTTATAAACATACAAACAAAATAATGCAAAACGGTCGTCGAATTGAAATGGAGATCTCTCTTTGTTCGGTCAATTAGATCTTACTGAGACCAGCAGTTATCTGCCCGTCTGTCCGTTCGTCCATGCGATATCTTTCAAACAGAAAATTCTAAACTAAAACTTGTTATATAGCTTTTTCTTAGTCCAAGTAAGAACCCTATTGATTTAGGACCTTGGGGTCAAATATAAAATTAATTATGATGAGAAATCAGTCGACACTGTAGCGCCTACGTTAGTTGAGGCTGACACAACTCAATTAGCGGAATTGAAAATTTGTCTCATCTATAAGATGAGACAAATTTTCCCACAAATCATCCCACAATCATCTAGAACCAGAATTCAGTCGGGTCATCACAATGTTTCAGTCAGTAAAATCACAATGTTCCTCTACGTAGCATGGTTAACCAAGTGGGTGAACTGATTTCCAGTTTGGATCGTGGGTTTGAATCCCGCTCCTACTAGCTATTTTATTATATTTTATCTGCGACTAAGTTATGAAGTGAACATAATATGTTAAAAAGTGATATCAATACAGCTTAATTTATTTCATAGATTTTCAAACTAGTGTCATAAGCTATTTTTAAACTACTGTCACTTTTCAATATGAATCTAGACCAATCAAAATTCAGGATTTCATCAAAAACGTGTCGAAATGAATGTTATGCATTAGTCACATCAGCTGATTTAAACATTTTGAAATCAATTTGAATTTCAATTCAGAACCGAACAGCTACAAACAACTGTATAAATTTATATTGTAACTTTATATTGGGTTACTCTATATTTAGTTAATATAGATTTTTATAGAATACAAGTTTTTTTAGAGGATGATGCCCACATAGGTCTGAGACCTGTGCGTGGGTAATGAATTGGATGGTGGTGATTGATGAGTTGGGCCTACTGTTTTAGGTGGGTACCGAACCACCGAGAAGTGATTTTACAGCGGATAGTCTTTTTTCATCCAATCGGTCACCCTTACAAAGAGCGCCCAGGAGTTTCGTAGCTAACTCTGATTGAACAGATAGGCACTCGGCTATCACTTCTTCAGATACAACTCGGCTATCACTTCTTCAGCTCATTTCACTTTTCAGATGAAAATGAAGCCTCTCCTCGATTGTAGTTTGTCTATGGCTTGCTAATACTCGTGACATGTTTAGAACACTTGTTTCACTTGTGTCCTAACTTAAATTGTGGTTGTGGTAACTAGTGAAAAAGAATGATATTGTTGATCTGACTCGTCTCCATAACCGGAGACATATCTCTGCATTCTATTACCGGGATCTTCAAGACTTCATCTTGAAAAAAATCATCTCACTTGTGGCTTAAAAGCATTGATAATTAGCAACACTATTAAACGATTCTTGACATAAATTTATCCATTTTAATTAAGGCAGATCATCGCAATCGTGGCAGATCATCTATAACCTAGATATTATCTTTAGACAACTGTAAAACACTGGAAGACTTGCTTTTTCTAATAATTGTGCTAAAACGCCTAGTATCTAATAAGTGACATATACCTCTCCCTACCCACCCCTCCTCCCCCCCCCCCCCCAATGCTGGATATGCCTATGAACGATCTGTTGACACTGAAATTTCGTGTGGGTGCGTGTGTGGGCTCTAGTAATGGCCGTCAGGTTGGCGACGCATTTTTGTCGTCGGCTGTCACATGCGGGGCGTCGATACGGCAAACGGCCGGATGGACGGACGGGCAATTAACGCAATGCCGCCGCGAACCTCCGACGTCGCGGTGGCGTCGAAATTGCATCAATCAATCATTGCGACGCGATAACGCAATCATACAGTTGCAATCACAGATCGGCGCCCTGGTCGTTGATTGGTGAGGGAGGGGGGTGGAAAGGGAGTTGCTGCTGCCACTGAATTAATCGCACGCATCCACCCCTCAATACCCATCAATCCCCCCCCTACTCATCACCCGCCCACGCCCAATTCAAGCCTAGCCCATCACAGGATCAATCGCCAATCACACACAATGTTCTATTGGTCACTTGAAACACACACTAATGCACGCACGCATTCACACCAACCGACACATTTTATTCACCCAGCTAAATTCATACACAGTTCACCGAATGTTGGGTGGTAAATGTTGTGGGGGGTGGGGGTTGAAAAGAGAAAGAATTAGAGAAAGTGTGTAAAAGAAAGGGAGGGAAGAGTTATGGAAAGATAGAAGAAAGAGATGATGATGAGAAGGGGGGTTGAAGAAATAATAGAAGAAAGTGAGTGAACGAATGGTGATGAGTGAGTTGGGGAATGGTAGAAAAGAGAGAGGGGAAGTGAAACGTTGATTAGATTGTGTGAAAGAGAATGAGTGAGGAAAGTGCGAGTAGGATAGAGATTAAGAGAGAGATAGTGGGAGAGAGATTAGATTAGATTACATTATCTTTCTTTATTCACATAAATTTACTTTGTAGTGAAGGTGATGTTGTGGAAGGTATCCATAATGAATAATAAGACGAAATTGTCACAACCACATTTTTAAAAAATATTGAGAAACTAGTTTCGGTTGTTATACCATTATCTATCTCAAACAAACTCAGATTTTCAAAACTTACAAACTCCGTATATGAGTGGTTACTAACAAAAATATCAATATCACATACATCTACCAAAGTAAACTTGGATTATGCTATTTTTATAGTGCTAGAAGAGATGTAGAATGATCTTATTTGAATCATTGTAATGAATGATATCAACTACAGTAATGAAAATCTAACCCCCAGTTGCACAAACGTCCTATCATTATGATGGTTCATTATTCGTAGCACTTTTATACCAAGCTGCTATGTAAAAGTATATTATTATACCTATATGCATGCTAGCATTCGCATAATCTATATATCATCTTGAATGGAGGACCACATACCTAGTATAAAATGTATAAAAGTGTCACCATCATTCACGTACATGCGCCATCTCGTTATAACCCAGCATAATCTAAAACTAGCCATATATTGATGTCACAAATTGATGTATTTTATAATTATAAAGGTAATTTACTCTCCAAACCATATAATGATAATATGATTTATTCACATTATATCATTTATAGCGAATTATTTAACAAATTTATGTACTATACTTCATGATTAGCTGATTTCGGAATTTGACATTTTTAGTTGGCTCTGTTGGCTGCATTGTTATCTAGCAAGCATTGCCCGAATAACAGCACTTTTTTATACTGATTGATATGATGGTATAAAAGTAGCATGGTATGATAATTATTAGCTTGGTATAAAAGTGGTACGGATAATGAAAGTGTGTAAGTAGTGCATTTCTGCAACTGGGGGTATTTCTTTCATCTTCAGCCTTTAATAGGTGACATCAGGGGGCTGTTGCATTAAAATTTACAAATTACCATTAAAAGTAACAAATTACCGTTAAAATTCACAAGTAGCAGCTTTCAAAAGACGTTGTTGTACTCACAAATACAAGTATTAGTAGAATTCGTTTGTAAACGTTTAATGCAGCAGGCTCCAGCAAGCTTTCAAGTTGAGTTAATTTTTGGCGCAGGGAAAGCTACCTTCTGTTCTGCAACAAGGCAACTACGCGACCAACAATCTGACAAAGTTTAAAATGTAGGTTTTGAGTTTTGAAGCCCAACAACTCACACACACACATTTAACTAGTTCATACCTGGCTCTGGAGTGAAAGAGTGAGAAAGAAAGAAAATGAAAGAAAGAAGTGAGAGAAAATGAAAGAATGAGTAATCAAAAGAGAGAGAGAGAGAGAGAGAGAGTGAATGAGTGAATGAGAGAGATACAGAAAAGAGGGAGTGACAGTCAGAGAAAGTACGAATGAGAGGGAGAGCAGACAGTAGATTACAGAAATTCTGCGGGGCAGATTCCATACTGAATAAACAAACTAAAATCGCTACCGACATTCGTACCCTAGAGCGTCACCATGTAAGAGAGAGAGAGAGAGAGAGAGAGAGAGAGAGAGAGAGAGAGAGTGTGAGAGAGAGAGAGAGAGAGAATGTGAGAGTGAGAATGAGTGAGATACAGTTAATTTATGAGGGAGAGAGAGTGATTAATATTGTGAGAGCTAGAAAGAGAGAGGAAAGTGAGAGATATGAGAGAGATTTCAGTTGTTCAGATGACTTTATTTGAGCAAATTAACAATGTGAGTGATTATAGTATTATAAAGATTGGGAGCTCTCAGATCCAATAGTTATAGTGACGTACAATGATTTTGGAAAAGTTATCTTTACGGTTTAATTAAATTAGAAATAAATTAGAAGTTATTGACGGGATAGTTGATAAAGAATAAGAGTTTGGATGTGAGAGATTAATTACACAAAATGGTGAAGTCTTGATCATTGAGGTCATTCTGACACTTCAGAGAGAATATAATACTGTAGAATATGTTTTGTACATCATTTTTTCAAGGCCTATTGAAACAAAAAAAAACATTACAATATTATTACAACGAATGAATAAGCACATGCGCAAGTGATAAACAAAAATTAAAATAAAAAAGGAGAGAAAGAGAGTGTGAGTGATTAGGTTGGATTAGAATATATTTATTACTTTATTCATGATAAATAAACAAATTTTTCAAACGAATGCTTAGATACAATATTCTAACATCACATAGCAAGTAGACCTGGTAGATATTATTTGCATTGTGTTCGAAATCTTAGCAGTGTGAGAGAGATAGAGAGAGAGATTATATCTCTTTATTCACGTAAATTTACAAATTTGCATATGCTAAAAACAAAATTATCAAGATCACATAGATATATGCAGTAATGAACTCAGAAAATTCTATTTTCATAGTGCAAAGAATTATGTACAATGATCTCATTTGTATCATATGAATGATATTAACTACAGTAATGACAATATAAGTGATGTAATTACATGAAATGGCGAAGTTTGGACAAAGATTCGTCCATTCTTTACACTTAACCAGTGAGAGAGAGTTGTTCTATTTAAATTTAGTTGCAGTTATTTTTGTTACAGTATAAAAAGAGTTTATTATAAAAGTAGTAGGCATGTAATTAAGATGAAAATAAAGAATATACATTATGAATCCTGAAAAACATTAATTATGTTAATGGTAATGGGTGATGAAAAGAAGTGATAATTTAAAATAGTTGATTCTATACAAGTTTTCTTAGATGAATTGTGGTGAGTGATGAGACAATTTTCAATAATCTATAATATATACAAAGAAGGTGAATGTTTTTGTGGCTTCATGCAGTTCCTCTAGGGTTGGACAGATGCAGTCATTTTCTCCATGAGATATTTCCTTAATGATGAGATAAAGCCCACTCGACTCTCAATGCACCTGATGGAATTTGGAAGTGTATTCCAAGCACGACAAGCACTTACAATAAATTATTTATATATAGAGAGAGAGAGAGTGCGATAGAGTGATAGAAAAGGGAGTAGAGAGGGAGAGAGAAAGTGAATGATAAAGAGAGTGGAGGAAAGGATAGAGAGAATGATTGAGATTGAGAGAGTGTGAGAGAGATAGATGAAAGGGAGGGTGAGGCGATACATAGATAGAGAGAAAGAGTGAGTATGAGAGGGGGTGAGAAGAGAGAGAATGATTGAGAGTAGGAGAGAGGTAGAGTGATATGGTGAGATAGTGTGAAAGAGAGAGGGGAAATTCATGAGAAGCGGGCAAAATAGAGAAAGAAAGTGATTAAAAGAGAAAGAGACACTACACACATCATGCTCTCTATTTTGGAGTTTATCTGCAGCTAAAGCGCAGTGCGATCCCCTCCCCCGACCCACTGGTGTCCCCTTAATTGCTTATTCACCAGCACAATGCATGCCACTGTGTAACATCAGTGTTTGGTTCCTTTTATATACGGTACATATATATTTTCTATCTCTTTTTTGTAATATTCTGTAGAAGCATGGCAGCAAAAATAAATATTCGGCGGCAGAAAATTGTTGCATTCAGCTGCACTGATAATTATTCTTTCTCCCCTCCCCCTGATTCACCTCCCCCTTCTGCATCGCTCCCCATTGTTGCGCACTTTCCCCACCTCTCCCCTTTGTTCCACCCCTCCCCAACCACGTCGTGTAAAACCCAGTTATAAAAGCAGTACAGTGGCCAATGGAGGCCTGATAACGTCCTTTATTATACACGTAGCTAAATACAGTGCATATGCACTCGTGATGGCATTCATATTACGTGTGTGTGAGGCGGCTTTGATTTTTGTAAAGTCCCCTTCTACTAAGTTAAACGAAGTCTTTTTTTGTGCTTTGATGTTTCTATCGCTTTTGCACGAAATTTTTAATTAAAAGCTTTTTGTTATTATTTGGTGCCACCATGTTTGAAAAGAATTATGATGATTGAATTGTGTTATGTCAAGGTAGCTTTAATTGCTTCAGAAGTGATAATATTGTATTTCAATAAATGTTTTTGTAGTTATTGAAGTGAATTAGAAAAATGAATAAACCTGAAATTTTTAGCTCTCACTGTACAAAGTACATAGGGGGAGAGCATTATGCGTAGGCTCTGTCTGTTCGTACGCATAAAACTTCAGAGCAAAAACTACAGAGGTTACAGGTACCAAACTTTCAGGAGGTAGGCACCTCATAAGGAAAACAATTAAAATTAAGTTCGTCGGTTCCACTGCCTTTTCACCCTATATTGGAGTTATAAGGACGTTTGTGAAGCTGTTTTAATCCCATGGCATATGTCAGGGGTGCCCACAGAGGGGGGGCTATGACGCAGACTGCGTCATTGAAATTCTTGGGGGGGGGGGGGGTTCCAAAAACCGTTTTGGGGGGGGCGTAAAGTTGATTGAAACCGTATTTAACGTGACAACATTCAAAAATATACTACGAAGTCACCAGATAGAATGTCAATTAATGAAAATATATTTATTATTATTATTATACAAATGAATATGAAGTAGCTAAAATAGTTATGTTTAGGATTTGTGCAGGAAGTTATTATTCAAGCTTAGCAAGACGCTAAGCGAGTGCTCTTAAAGTGGTTTATACAACTTTATTCTCCTTAACAGTTACTAGTTAATCAGCAGAAAGAGCAATTAGTCGATTTAAAATTATCAAAAACAGATCAGCTATGGGAGACTCATGGTTGTCCAATCTAATGGTTCTAGCTGCAGAAAAAGATGTTCTTTAGTCTATTTCTAACGAAGAAATAATTGAAAGGTTTTCTGTTTCCTCATCACAAAGACAAAAACGTCTGTGTGGGGTTTAGAGAGATAGATTTAACAAGGTTAGAAGGTGCCTAGCTAACTTGTAGATGGTCACAGCCTACAAATTTAAAATGTTTGACTTCAAACTGCTGATGATTTTCATGTATTTTACGATAACTACTCACTAATAAGTAAGAACTGCTAACTTACTAAATACTAAAAATTCAGTAATTTTTCATAACTATGTCTTTATCTTGTTTTTGAAAGACACTTCTTTCGATTGTGTGTTGTTAATAACTATACATGAAATGTGTGCCTTTTATGTACTTCATCCATACATAAATTCTCCCAAGATACTACACTAAGTAAATAACCTGTTGTTTAACTACTGTCCAATAAATGACTTAGTATTTTGAATTTTTGTGTTTTACAAATGAAGTTATTAACTCATTGTTTTCACTTCCTTTAAAGGAGCAACTTTGTAGAATTATTTAACCTTAATGTAATTGGTACACCGAACATAAATTATAGGTATTTCATTTTTTTTGGACATTGTGTATTTGTAATAATATTTTATTGTTTAAAAACCATTTAGGTTCAAATTCTTATTTAGCTATTTTGCAATTAAGTTTATTGAGTAGAAGTTCATATATTCATTTCATTGATATTTATTTTTTACCTTTACAAAAAAATGTTACCTATGTAATGAATCTCAAGACATATACATACATTTTGTATATTATAGACTGGGTTTGAATTTGTTCAATAGTTATAATATTCATAATATCTTTATAATAATAGTTATAATATTTTTTTTTAGTTTTAGAAAGAATACGGGGGGCTTTTTTCGCATTTGGGGGGGGGGATATCTATGGTGGGGGGGGGGGGGGGTTGGTGCTATATCTAGGGGGGGGTGCGTCATGAGACTTAGGGGGGGTGGGCACCCCTGCATATGTTGCTTTAGGAATAAACAGTCAAGTGCTGAGGTTAGGTTAGGGAAAAGTGGATTTTTGAGGAGTTAAACAATTGGGTTTGGTTTTTAATTTATTACTGATGGAAAGAGTAGGTATAAACGTTTGGTTTGGTATGATATTTGTCAGGAAGGTATTTATGGAAGAGCTGTAGGAATGTTTGTAACGTTGTCTTAATCCTATAACACGTGCTGCTAAGGGAATGTAAAATAAACAGTCCAGCTAGGCTACTAGTTTTGGTGAAAATTGTGAGATTGTGTTATTTAGGAGGATCAAGGAATTGACTCACCGATTAGCTCTCACTGTACGGGTTCATACATATAATATCAAATTTTGCGTTCTTGTTTTTACCCCTCGTTATCTATTGCAATAAGGTCGGGACAGTAAATCCCCTTTGGTTTGGATTGATATTTGTCAGGAAGGTATTTATGGAAGAGCTGTAGGAATGTTTGTAACGTTGTCTTAATCCTATAACACGTGCTGCTATGGGAATGTAAAATAAACAGTCTTTGGATTTACCGTAAGGTAGATTCATTCCCTTTTTGTTGTGGTGACTGACTGACTGTTTGGGTGGTCTTAATACATTTGTGTCAGCTGAGTAGTGATATTTTTGGCGCTAATAATAATAAGCGTATGACTTTTAATGGTGGGGAGATTTTACGGGTAGTTCCACCTCGCCGTTTGTGCCATGTTGCGGGGAACATGGTGGACCTACTATTTTAGGTGGGTTCCGAACCACCGGGTAAGTAATATTTTTGGCGCTTGGCGCTTGTGATTCTTGTTATTTGATGTGAATAAAAATTGAGTCAATCACTGCTGTTTCTTTCGCCTTCTTATCGGACTCCCGTCGACTCAACACATGAACAGTCATCTCTAGTCACTTAGCAGAGTCCACTCACTCAACGTACTCATTCACATCACCTAATGAAAGGTCTAGCTGGAAGTACATAGTTATAGCTAATAGATCTGTTACCAAATGCTGTTATAAATAAAAAAAGCATACTCTGTCTGCTTTAATATTATAATGCGGGGAAATTATATTTTTTATTATTCTTTCAAACTCTTCGTAATCGTTATTCTTATGAGAAATTTTTGTTTGGGTTAACTTGGGTTAGATTTTGCACTCATGATGAGTATCTTTCTGTTAATTATTTTTACTATTTAAGTTGGGCCTAATACAAGTGCTCATTGGTCAGTGACATGTACGGTATTTGCTTACTATGTAATTATTTGTTCGTTCTCCTAGTAAGTGAAATTATCAAAATTCAGGTTATATCTATATTTTTGTTCCATAATTATTTACTAGCTTTACTGAGTAACTTCTTATTCTGTTTATCTCTTTGAACCTATTGTTCTGTAATAGTTTAATTATTTTACGAGCCCAGTTATTGTTGTTTAGTGGTACTTTTTCTTTATTTTTCTTTTTTATTTTTTTTTTTTTTGCTGATGCCCACATGAGTCCGTGACTTGTGCGTGGGTAATGAGGTGAATGATTACATATAAATGCCTGACGGTGGAGTGGGATTCGAACCCACGACCACTTGGACGACAGCAAGCTGAAGTTGCGACGCCCCAACCAACTGCGCCAAGCGGCCCGCCAAGTAGTGGTTCAATTTGGGGGCAAGGTAGAATTCTGGAGCCTTCATTCCACTTTTGGGCCCACACTCCTGTGCTACGTATGGGAGGGATCTCATTTCTTTTCCAGTTCTGGAAATCCAGTTGAATGTAGCTGGCTGAGTGAAGGATTCCACACAAACTTAGATGATTGATATTGACATTTTCTGATTATGGAGTGTACAACTAGGACGATGATGTATCCTGTTAACATGATTGACTAAGAAACCATGTTCAAGGTATGAGATTCAGATAGACAACTTCGCTGAATCATTGGAATGTGGACTTCATCCTCCAAAGAAAATGGTTCGTAACCCACCTAAAAATGTTGGTCCAACTAATCAATCACCATCATCCGACTAACAGGTCTCAGACCTATCTGGGATTCATCATTCAAAGCAAAATGGTTAGGAACCCACCTAAAACTGTAGATTCAATTCATCAATCACCATCATCCAACTCATCACCCACGAACAGGTATCAGACCTATCGGGGCTTCATCTCCCAAAAAAAACCCGTAGATAAATACAAACACGCAATAATCAATGGTCATCCTTCTTCTCCAAAAGTTATCCCTAATAATCCATAGAAAGCATTTCCAACACCCAACCCCCCTATTTGCTTTCACAAACAATTGATTGACCTCTGAAAGCGACCATCTGTTCAAAAGTTACAAAGAGATCGATAAAAATGGCGACTCAAATATTGACGACAACGGCTTTTCCCCCCTCTAGTGATTTTCGATGAAATAACAATAATTAAGGATTCTCGTTGGGTTATCAACAATTCCTCCTGCTCGTATTTTGTAGGATATCAATTTTTAATGCAATCAATTGCGTGTGGCCTAGCAAAGCATTAGTGAAAAACGTTTGTCCTATGAATTTTTCACGACTACTCTCTACTCTCTTTCACACCACCTCTCTCACTCGCACTCACTCTATCTCTCTCTTTCACACCACCCCCTCACTCTCGTCACCATCACCTGTAAACCCCCGACCGGAAATTCTCAATCATTTCCAGTTGAATCACTGTTCAAAGCAACTCTAACAAGCAGGTGTCAACTTGTATTTTTGTCAGCACCATGCATGATCATACAATCAATAATAGACCTTGAAAAATTATCATCAATAAACGCTAATTTCTATCCCAGAAATAACCATGATTTCATCCGTTATTAGATGGCGTAGACTGGTACTTGATTAGGGTTATTCTTGTTTTACAAAACATCAATTTTGTTTCGGCATCGGGGCCTTTGCTTGTCTTTAATATTCTTGTATGATCCCCTATTTTGGCGATGTTCAGTTCTGACATGAAACAAATTCCAAAGGTTTTTGTGAGTACGAAGCCCAGATAGGTCTGAGACTTGTGCGTGGGTAATGAGTTGAATGATGGTGAGACATGAGGTGGGCCTACAGTTTTAGGTGGGATCCAAACCATTTTGTTTTGAACATTTGAATTTAATTTTTTTATTTCACCACATTACAAATACAAAAATATAGCACAAAATGTTACCAGGAAACATCATGGCATGGTTCCTTACAAAAGATGAAAAAAATCACAACTTTTTTTTCAAACTCAATAAATAAAATTCATCAATATTGAAATATAGTGAAATACATGTTGCCCTGATTCATGAAATAATAATTGTCCACATAGACCTTTTCGGTCTGTTCGTGGGTCAATAAAACCCCTGTACTACAAAGTTACAGTATGTGTGCACATACATACTCTGTAGATATTATATGTATATTCTCTGCATACATTATATTTTTTTTACAAATCAAATGGTGATAAAAAAACACATTCACCCACACTCTCACACTCAGACACGATAATTATAGATATGGCTGTTGATGTACTCTAAACTTAGAAAAGAATAAACATAATAATAGGAAAAAAATAATGCTAAGAATATTAATAGAGTTTTTCTGGAACATGAGGATTACACAAAACTGGGTAAAAGAAGTCAAAAAGGATATGGAGGAACTTAACATCACAATAGCTGACCTTAGAACCTAATCGGGAAACTACAGGACACTCAATCAATTTAATTCGAAGAACCAACACAGAACAAAAAAGCCATGGACATATCGGATGCAGAGAAGCTAAGAAGATCTGTAGCCTTGAAGAACTACTGGCAAAAGAAAAGAAAAGTACAGGATAACTGCATAACCGCTTTACAACATTTGGAAGAAGCGAAAGAATTAGCCATTTCAGAATTTAAAGTGGTCCCCTGTAGGGAAAGATAAATTGAAAAGCTTGGAAAGTAGAGACAAAAAAGGGGTTTAAGAAAAAGACCGAAAAAAAAAGAATTGCACAATTTTTAAAGATAGGGTAGTGATAAGATATTTAGTGATAGGAAGTATTAGATTATTAAATAGAAAATTGAAATTAGATTGATTAATGTTATGTTATGTTTGAAGGGACGGATTCAAAGATCCAGAAGATTCAAAGATCCTCACACGTCAACCGAAGCTTATTGTGTGTCCCTAGTACGTTAGTTAGGCAAACCAATACCTGTGCCCTTTACAAGATCCAGGAGTTTCTTCCCTATGCTAACGTCCCATTCATCACCTGGTTGCTTAAAGCCAAACAGAGCCATTCTCCTTGCCCCGAGTCTCTCGCAATCCAGTATGATATGCTTGGCAGTCTCTTCAGACTGATTGCAAAGCCTACACATCTGATTTTCATTTCTGAGTCCGATTGTGTGGAGATGTTTCCTGAAGTGGCCATGTCCAGTTATCAGAGCAATTAGCTGCTTAACCTGACCTCTACCCAGCCTCACCAGCCAGTTGGTGAAGTAGGAGCTTGTGTCTGCTAGCAGCCTTTTGCCAAGTGCTTGGCCTGAGTGACCTTGCCATTGCTGGTGATGTAAGTCCCTGGACCATTTGTTTATTGTGTGGAAGGCAGTAGTTTTGCTTATGCCACAGCTTGGCTCTGGGCCAAAGAATGACCTACTAGAACCTTGCTTAGCAAGCCCATCTGCACACTCGTTGCCACCTATGCCTACATGGCCAGGTACCCAACCAAGATGCACAGAGTTGTGTGTTGCGAGCTTGCTGAGTGTTTTGTGACACTCCCACACCAATTTTGACTTGATTTCATTAGAGTCAAGAGCCTTGAGGGCTGCCTGACAATCTGACAAGATTACTATATGCTTGTCGCAATAGCGTCTGGCAATGCCTATATTGGCACAAGCCATGATGCCCCAAATTTCTGCTTGAAAGATAGTACAGTATTGTCCCAGACTTGCACAGATTTCTGTTCTGGGTGATTCACTGTACACCCCATAGCCAGATTTCCCTTCAATAAGAGAGCCGTCTGTGTACCAGACAAGGCTACCTCTCCTGATATAGGGCCCTTCCTCAGACCTCCACTCCTCTCTAGAGCAGAATTTAACAGAAAAAGGTTTAGTGAAAACCATCTCCATACTCATGACATCTGAAGTCATTTCAAGCACAGGGCTATGAGCAACAGCTTTGGTGATTGTGCAATGGCCTGTTCCAGACAGGCCTTCCCTCCATTGGCCTGTGACTTTCAATCGATAGGCTGATTTTCGTGCTTCTGCCTTGATAAAAATATCCAAGGGCAGCAAGCCAAGAGCAACTTCAAGAGTTGCTGATGGGCTGCTCCTGAAAGCTCCAGTGACTAGGAGTGTGCCCATCCTTTGTAAACTTGTGAGTTTGGCTGTAGCTGTAATCTGGTTCACCTTTGTCCACCAGACTAGTGATCCATATGTGACTTGAGGCCTTATTACTGCCTTGTACAGCCACAGCGCTATGTGAGGCTTGATCCCCCACATGGAGCCTGCAAATCTCCTGGACGTCATAAGCGCCCATTTTGCTTTGTGCAGTATATTATTCAAATGATTGTTCCAAGTCAGCTTGGAGTCGATAGTCAGCCCTAGGTATTTGACTATACCTGATACTTTGAGCTGTGTTGGTCCAAGTTTCAACCGGGAGAGAGACTCCAGGTTCTTTTTCCTTGTAAATGGAACAACTACAGTCTTTGAGGGATTTATACTTAGTCCCTCTCCAAGACACCAGTCATTAACAAATTGAAGGTTGACGTTCATGACATCAGCAACAATATTTGTGAACCTTCCCTGTACCATGAGGACTATGTCATCTGCATAGCCCTGGACAAAGACACCTCTACTAGTGAGTTCACAGAGGAGACCATCCACCACAAGGTTCCACAGAAGAGGAGAAAGCACACCTCCCTGCGGACAACCTTTTGCAGGTATGATCACCATCGATTTGTCTTGAAGATCAGCCCTGATCCGCCTGGAGTGGAGCATGGCCTCAATCCACCTACATATAGCAGACTCAAGACCACGCCCATGCACTGCCCGGTCCATGGCCGTGTAAGTAACATTGTCAAAAGCACCCTCAATGTCCATGAAGGTGCATAGAGCAATCTCCTTGGCAGCAAGGCTGTCCTCCACCCTGCTCACAAGTTGATGCAGGGCTGTTTCACAGGACTTACCAGGCTGATAGGCATGCTGATTCCGATGAAGAGGAGTACCTGAAAGCACTCCCTTTCTTAGATGTCTCTCCACCAGTCTCTCCAGTGTCTTCAAGAGAAACGATGTAAGATTGATGGGGCGAAATGATTTTGCAGTTGAGTAGTCTGCTCTTCCTCTCTTGGGAATGAAGACCACCCTACTGAGGCGCCAAGCTTGAGGGATGTACCCATAAGCCAGACTTGCTCTGAAGAGTTCGCACAGGAGGACCAAGAGAGCTTCTGGTCCTTGCTGCAACATAGCCGGTATGATGCCATCCCCCCCAGGAGATTTGAATGGGCCAAACTTGGAGATGGCCCATTTAACTTTGGAAAGTGTGACAATACGTCTGGCTAAAGTCCAGCTTCCACGATCAGCTCTTGGCCGTGAGCCCATTTCGCTGTTGCCGGACAAGCCTGAGCAAGCACCCTCAAAAACACAGTCTGGAAAGTGAGTCTCAAGGAGAAGTTTGAGACTTCCACCAGTTCCAGTGGTATATTGTCCCCCTGGTAACCTCAGAGTTCCCAGGAGGCCAATTGGGCTTGAAGCTAAGACACGCTGCAGTCTTGCTGCTGCCCTAAGACTATTTACCTCCTGTGTAAACAGTCTCCAAGAGTTCTCTTTGGCTTTCTTGATTGCAAGGCTGTATTCTGTGAGTGCCCTGTGGTATGGTTCCCAGTTACGGCTCCGTTTGCAATGGTTATGAAGCTTCCTGACAACCGCCCTTCTGCGGTCAAGGTCAGCAGTCCACCATTTAGTATTAGTACGACTCTTTCCCCGCCGCAATGGACAATTGTCCTGAAAGCAGCTTATGATTGCATTCTGAAGATCGGAAGCAATCTGATCAATGTCTGCAAAGCAGGTGACCCTCTTGCCTAATGATCCAAGTTGAGACAGGAGGTCAGACTTATAGAGTGACCATTCTGTTCTCCTTGGATCTCGATAGCAGGATGAGCTGCCTTCACTTTGCAGGTTAAAACAGATGAACCTGTGGTCAGACAAAGAGGCCTCATGACTTACGTGCCAATTGTCGATGGCACTAAGGAGTCCTTCTGAGCAAAGTGTAATGTCAATAACCTCACTTCGATTTCGTGTAACGAACGTCGGACGGTTTCCAGCATTACAGACATAAAGATTATTAGATATGAGAAACTGAAGGAGAGCCTCACCTCTTGGATTAGTGTCAGAGCTTCCCCATCCAATTGTGTGATGAGCATTGGCGTCACAACCTAAAAGGAGTTGTTGTCCGCCAGCGCAAGATGACTCCACCAGAAGTTCGAGTTCTCTTGATGGAGGAAGGTCCCCGGAGTCGTAAGGCAAGTAAACCGAGCCTGCAATTGTGCTCCATTCCTTGCCTTCATTGCTCCAGGTTATAGACACCGCAGTGAGATCTCTAGAACAGAATTCAGTGAGTGTTAGGCAGTCCATACCTCTCTTCACAAGTATGCAGGTTCTCACATTTTTGAGAGAGGTACAGTAAATTAACCTACCCTTGGTATCACCCAGGCCTGCAACCCTTCCTTGGTGAAGCCATGGTTCCTGGATCAGTGCCAGGTCAAATCCCTCTCTGAGGAAGAACTGGCAGAAAGCAGCTGAGGCTGCTTTACTGTGATGTAGATTGATCTGGAGGACCCTGGGCATTGTCCTTGACTGTTGTTGAGACAATTGAGACTTGCCAGAGTCCTAGGTTGGCTCTAGAGTTGGCCGACCTAACAGCATTGAAGCAGGCCTCATCCAGGAAACAGACAAATCCATAACCTTTTGGGTCTGGCTTGGCTGGCAGGACCTTCCACTCCTTCACCTTCAAGGTGGGGTTTTGCTTGTCAAGCATCTCAAGTACCTTTTCTGGAGTCTTTTTCAGAAGCTTTGGATGAGCTCTAAAGAATACCCTCATTGACTTCATAATGTCTTTCCTCAGACCAACAATGAGTTTCTTCTCCCCAAGTGGTTTGAGTCTGGGGATGAGTACCTCCAGCCAATGCTTAGTAGCATCGTTAATGCAGGATATAATCAAGACACCTTTTTCCATGTAGGTGCCTGCAAATGATGGAGTGCAGCCGTCCTCCAGGAGCTCATCCATAATGGCGTCTTCAATGACTTCTCCTTGCTCTGCTGAAAGCTTAGCCTCAGGATAGCTTTCCAAGACAATGGCCATTTTGGTGGCAGAAATGTCCCTGTAAGAGACTCCTTTACTAGAAGTCCCTAGATTAAGGGGTTGGACATCATGACCTCTATGAGTTCCACTCCTGGCCTTTTTTGTAGGTCCTTCCGCTGAGGGAGGGGTGGCCATGTTGTCTCTAGGGCGCTTGGCCACCCTTGACCCAGCCTCTAGACCCACATTTGTGCCTGGAGTTTCACCCATCTCTGGTCTCTTAGGTTTTTTCTTTTTACCCCTCCGAAACTTTGCTGGGTCAAAAGCTTCACCTCTCTCAAGAAGTTTTGCCTGAATGGCCGCCCTTCTTTGGGCAGTGGTGAGGTTTGGTTTCTTTACCCGCAAGCTGCTCAGTTGCTCTATGGCATCTTCAAGCATACCGGCGGATTTTGGTGTTTCTGGACTTCTGAGAAGCTCATCCTCCCCCTCCAGTGGGGCTGATGCGATTGAGCTCATGTCGTCCATGTTGATATCCATAGAAGCCTTCTCAATGTTGATAGCCTCTACATGAGAATGCAACGGAACCTCCTGTGTCCCTGATGCACCCATTTCAGATTGAGGAACCTGCCCTGATGGGGCGGATCCTGATGGGTTTGAGGGCAAGGCAACTTCTGGAGTTACCTTGGGGTTTGGTTCTGGTTGTTTTGAATTTTGGAGATTCATGTGGTTCCCACGAGCAGCTAGGGAAGTGGAGTCAACCCAGACAGAGCCCCGCATGCCCGGGCAAGGCTACATACTGCAGGAGGGCGCCTGGTGTCCTGCAGGCACCGTTTGAGACACTGTACAAAAGGCCCAGTGCCATCCACCCATCAGCACGGTTCACATCACACCTTGGGTTGGCCTATAACAGAGAAAGAGGAAATGGTGGAGGAAGGGGCTGGATGAAGAGCAGGATAAAGGATAGGTTTCCAGGATAATGAGGTCAACGGACAGTTGCCCTTTTAGTCGCCTCTTACGACAAGCAGGGATACTGTGGGTGCAATTCTACTACCCCCACCCACTGGGGACCAGGAAACATCATGGCATGGTTCCTTACAAAAGATGAAAAAAATCACAACTTTTTTTTCAAACTCAATAAATAAAATTCATCAATATTGAAATATAGTGAAATACATGTTGCCCTGATTCATGAAATAATAATTGTCCACATAGACCTTTTCGGTCTGTTCGTGGGTCAATAAAACCCCCGTACTACAAAGTTACAGTATGTGTGCACATACATACTCTGTAGATATTATATGTATATTCTCTGCATACATTATATTTTTTTTACAAATCAAATGGTGATAAAAAAACACATTCACCCACACTCTCACACTCAGACACGATAATTATAGATATGGCTGTTGATGTACTCTAAACTTAGAAAAGAATAAACATAATAATAGGAAAAAAATAATGCTAAGAATATTAATAGAGTTTTTCTGGAACATGAGGATTACACAAAACTGGGTAAAAGAAGTCAAAAAGGATATGGAGGAACTTAACATCACAATAGCTGACCTTAGAACCTAATCGGGAAACTACAGGACACTCAATCAATTTAATTCGAAGAACCAACACAGAACAAAAAAGCCATGGACATATCGGATGCAGAGAAGCTAAGAAGATCTGTAGCCTTGAAGAACTACTGGCAAAAGAAAAGAAAAGTACAGGATAACTGCATAACCGCTTTACAACATTTGGAAGAAGCGAAAGAATTAGCCATTTCAGAATTTAAAGTGGTCCCCTGTAGGGAAAGATAAATTGAAAAGCTTGGAAAGTAGAGACAAAAAAGGGGTTTAAGAAAAAGACCGAAAAAAAAGAATTGCACAATTTTTAAAGATAGGGTAGTGATAAGATATTTAGTGATAGGAAGTATTAGATTATTAAATAGAAAATTGAAATTAGATTGATTAAACTGAAACAAAGCAAAATAAACCGAAAGGAAGATTATATAGAGGATTAAACACTAATGCACGTAAATTGATTTTAAGAGCTGATCACATTGAGTATCATTCAAAGTAACCATATAATTATATGGTTTTTAATTAATGGGTTTTAACCATTTTTATATTTGGAGATACTGCAATCTGGCTGCCCAACCTGGATGTCCAATCTGACGTGGAACATTGCTCATGATAATGTCCAGATAGGTCTGATACCTGTTCATGGGTGATGAGTTGGATGATCGTGATTGACGAATTGGATCTACAGTTTTAGGTGGGTTCCGAACCACCAGGAAGTTATTTTACAGTAGTGAATATTTTTTTACTGGCCAATCCAGTCGGTCACCCTTATAAAGAGAGCCCGGAATGTTCGTAGCTGATCTCTATCTGACTGAACAGATACCTGATACGGCTCACGGCTATGGAAAATATTTAATATAATTACGTTAAATTGTATGTGTAGAGAGCTTGATAAAATATTTTTATTGAAATAAGATTGCTGCCTAGATTTTATAGGACCTGCAATACAAGAGAAGTTTTTTTTTCAGGAGTATTCCCCATAATTAATGTAAAATTTTGTGAAAAGCAGTTTTTGGCAATAGCCTGTTTTATTCACATTTATTGTATGCTAGTTAAATGAATGAATGAAGAAATAAATAAAAAGTTTTTTCAGTTTCAGTTCACTTCAAAAATAACCACTTACATTGTTAAATAAAAACATAAAAAATCATACACTCAACTAAGAAATAAAGTAAATTTGCTGGGTACTGTAGCTAAGAAAAGTATGGATAGAGAAAACAATTAGTTGAAGCAAAGCGTAAGAACGGAGCTGTTGAAAGGAATTGCCCATATGGAATCAGGAAATTGGAGTTCCAACTTTTTCAAATTGAGAAAATAATTTTGTTTTTTTTATTGGTTGGATGCTTGATTTAGTGAATTATTGATGAACATTCCAGTGTAATTTTGGGTAGTAAGGAGGAAAATTTTCCTTTGAAATAAAGGAGAACTCGTCGTTAGCGAACAAGCTATGCTTTGCTGATGGCGCCAAAAAAAAAAATGTATTAATTGTGTGTGATTGATTGTTATTTACAAGAGTTTGGCAATAAAGAATTTGCACAAAAAATTATTTATTTATTTTCATCTATTCATTAATTTATAAAATTGCAGAGAGAGAAACAAGGAGTCTCACAATTGATTTCCCCCTTTTAACACAACATTAATCAATTTTGCTGCTTCCCAAACGTTGGACGCAGGAAGTAGCTCATAGGTGTGCTAGATTGTGTACATGCTCACCTGTCCAACCAGATCCTGTGTAAAGGTGAGAGTGGACTGTGAAACATAAAGCTTCAGAATTTGTTTCGGTGGGCTTGGCATAAATACATCTCTGTTAGCACAGTGAGGAAAGTAATCGCAAACTAATTCACTCCTCGTTTGCGTACTACGTTCTTTGGACAGCAGCAACACAACGTTCATGAGTTGAGTAGTCTGGTGCATGGTGCTATGCATACATACAACACAACATGAAAAGCATTAACTCGTGAGAGTTGTAAATGCTAAACTAGTCATCATAAGAAACAAGAAGAAAAGAAACATTTACTAATTCTTGGAATCGAGTTATAACTATTAAAGTTTGACAATCTTTCGTGAAATTGCTTAGCAAAAAATGTATAGAGAAACACTTATTAATTTTGGAAACCAAATTTATTAATGAAAAATAATATTTATTGTGGCATTGTTCAGAAAAACCCCTACTTTTGAAAGGTATTTTGACGATTTTGAATCGAGTTTGCCAATAGTTTAATAATTTATTGTATATTTTTCAGCAAAAAAATAAATGGAAAAGGCACTTATTAACTTTTGGAAACCAAATTTATGAATAGAAAATAATTTATTGTGGAATTGTTCAGAAAAAACCTACTTTTGAAATTAGGAATCAAGTTTAATAATTTTTTGTAAATTTTTCAGCAAAAAATAAATAGAAAAGATACTTATTAATTTTTGGAAACCAAATCTATTAATGAAAAATAATATTTATTGTGGAATTGTTCAGAAAAAAACCTACTTTTGGAAGGTATTTTGACAATTTGGAATCGAGTTTACCAATAGTTTAATAATTTTTTGTAAATTTTTCAGCAAAAAATGAATGGAAAATATACTTATTAACTTTTGGAAACCAAATTTATGAACAGAAAATAATTTATTGTGGGATTGTTCAGAAATACCTACTTTTGAATGGTATTTCGACAATTTGGAATCGAGTTTACCAATAGTTTAATAATTTTTTGTAAATTTTTTAGCAAAAAAATAAATGGAAAAGGCACTTATTAACTTTTGGAAACCAAATTTATGAATAAAAAATAATTTATTGTGGAATTGTTTAAAAAAAAAATAATTTTTAAAGCGTATTTTGATGATATTGACTGATTGGCGTTGGATGGTCTAATATAACTTCAATTTGGAACGGAAATTGTGAAAAAAAAATAAATGGAAAAGGCACTTATTAACTTTTGGAAACCAAATTCATGAATAGAAAATAATTTATTGTGGAATTATTTAAAAAAAAAAATAATTTTTAAAGCGTATTTTGATGATATTGACTGATTGGCGTTGGAGGGTCTAATATAACTTCAATTTGGAACGGAAATTGTGAAACATGCCTTTTTGAAGTACAGCAGATGGAAGATGAGAATAGCAGACTTGATTAGGCTGACCAATATAGTTCAGTTTTCTCATTTCTTTTCTTCAACAAAATAATGATGATCAGAGATGGATGAGTATTGCCGGTAACTGTTGAGGAGAGAATTGACGACGAGGAAGATGGAAGAAGAGAAAGAAGATGATGATGAAGAAAAAGGAGGAGGAGGAAAATTTAGAAGATGGAAGATGATGATGATGATGATGGAGAAGAAGGAGATAAAGAATGAGACAAAAGAGTGGAAGAAGAAGGAGGATGAGTAGGAGAATAAGAAGAAGAACAAAGAAAAAAGAGGAGGAGGAAGAAGGAGGAGAAGAGAAAAGAGGAGGAGGAGAAGGAGGAGGAGGAGGAAGAAAGAGAAAAAGGGAAAAGAGGGAGAGAATAAATAGAAGAGGATGAAGTTGAAGAGGATGAAGTTGAAGAGGATGAAGTTGAAGAGGATGAAGTTGAAGAGGATGAAGTTGAAGAAGGAAATGAGAAAGGAAAAGTAAATGCTAAAATGAGAGGACAGGAAAGAAGAAGAAGATGAAGCAAGATGAACATAAGAAGAAATTACGATTGAAAAAGAACTTGGAATGGAAAAGAAAAGTGTCAAAATAAAGAGAAAAACCAATACTGCCGATCTGTTGGGAAGAGAACTGACGAAAAAGAAAAAGAAGAAGGTGGAAGAAGAAATGATGCAGAATTGAAAGGAGAAGAAGTAGAAGATGGAGAAGAAAAAAGAAGGAGAAGAAAAGGCGAAAAGTATAAGATGGTGAAGAAGAAGAACAAGAAGAGGAAGAAGAAGATGATGCAGGTGTAAAAGGAGAAGAAGTAGAAGATGGAGAACAAAAAAAAAGGAGAAGAAAATAATAAGAAGCAGAAGAAAACTATAAGACCGGAAGAAAACTATAAGATGGAGAAGTAGAAGAAGAAGGAGAGGATGATAATGCTAAGAAGAAAAATAAGGAAGAAAGAGATGAGTAGAAGAAGAAGAAGAAGATGGAGAAAGAAGAAAAAGATAAAGAAGTAGGAGAAGAATAATGAGAAGTAGAAAAAGAAGAAGATGGAGAAGTAGAAAAAGATGAAGAACATGAAAAGGTAGAACAAGAAGAAGAAAAAGAAGGATAAAGAAGTAGAAAAAGAAGAAAATGGAGAAGTAAAAGAAGAAGAAGGAGAAGAAAGAGAAGAAGACGACGGTGGTCTGAAAATTAACAAACCGGTCCAGGTCAGCTTGGAGTGGAAATACTAGAGAAGAATGAAAAAGATTTTCAAGGGAGAGGGTAAATAGAAGAAGGCAATAAATTGAGAGAAAGAAATCAAGTTGAGGCACAGAAAGAAGAAGGAAATGAAAGAAGAGTAAAAAAGAATGGAGCTGGTGCTGAAAGAGAGCGCCAATTTGTGATGAGATAAAAACTGGAAGTTAATTTTGAGGCAGAATGAAAAAATTGGAAATGGAAAAGAACGGTTGAGAAAATGAAGAAAGGCAAGTATTATTGGAGTGAGATGAAATTAGAATGAATAAAAGAAAGAGAAATGAAAAGATATGTCATGCTTATATTTGTATTATTATAAAAATAATAAATGTTAGCTTATGTAGAGATTGTATTTTGTCTGCTGAACATGTCACGAGTTGCTTATAGGCAAAATTCAATCGTCGCATATTTTATCTACAACTACCAATATAGCTTAATAATGTAAAGACTTAATGCCGAGAGCCGTAGTAGGTTCAATCAGATAGAGATAAGCTGCGTTCTCCTAGGCACTCTTTGTAAGGGTGACCGATTAGATTGGCCAGCAAAAAAGACTTCTCTGCCGTAAAATCACCTCCCGATGGCTCGGAACCCACCTATAACTGTAGGTCCAACTCATCAATCAGCATCATCCAACTCATTACCCACGCACAGGTCTCAGACCTATGTGGGCTTCATCCTTCAAAAATAACTCACCAATCAACCCGATAACTTAAAGCTTGTTTGTGTTGTTAACATTCATTCGTTTCGACACTGTTTTGAAGAAATCCCGCGCTCTGATTGGTCTGACTCCTGCACTAAAAGTTGAGTTAATAGTTTCATTATGCGACTAGTTTGATAATCCATGGAATACAGAAAGCTGTATTGACATCGCTTTCTAAACTATTATGTTCACTCTTCTTTTTATTCCTTCTTTCCTCCTTCTCCTCTTCCTCTTGTTCCTTCTCCTCTTCTCCTTCCCCTTCCCCTTCTCTTACCCCTTCATCTCCCTCCACCTCCTACTCCTTCTCTTCCTCTTCTTACCCTTCACCATCCTCCACCATCTACTCCTCTTTCTCTTCCTCTTCCTCTTCCACCTTCTCCTCCTCCTCCTAATCCTCTTCCTCATCTTCTTCCTCCTCTTCTCATTCCCCCCCCCTTCTCTTTCCCCTTCACCCTCCTCCACTCATTCTCTTCCACTTTCTCATCCTCTTCCTCTTCTTACCGTTCACCATCCTCCACCTCCTCCTCCTCTTCCTCTTCAAACTTCTCTTCCTTTTCCTCTTCCACCTTCTCCTCCTCCTTCTCATCTTCCTCTTCTTCTTCCTCCTCTTCTCATTCCCCCTCCCCTTCTCTTTCCCCTTCACCCTCCTCCACCTCCTCCTCCTCCTTCTCTTCCTTTTCCTCTTCCTCTTCAACCTTCTCCTCCTCCTTTTCCTTCTTCTTCCCCTTCCCCTTCTCTTTTCCCTTCACTCTCCAACACTTCCTACTCCTCCTCTTTCTCTTCCTCATCCTCCTCCACGTACTCTTCCTCTTACTCATCCTCTTACCCTTCACCCTCCTCCACCTCTTTCTCTTCCAACTCCTCTTCCTTTTCCTCTTCCTGTTCCTTTTCCTCTTCCTCCTCCTTCTCATCCTCCTCTTCTTCTTCCTCCTCTTCTCATTCCCCTTCCCCTTCTCTTTCCCCTTCACCTCCAATTCCTCCTCTTCCTTCTCATCCTTCCCTTCCTCTTCCTCTTCCTTTTCGACCTTCTCCTCCTCCCCCTTCTCCTCTTTCTCTTCCTCTTCTCCTTTCCCTTCACCCACCTCCTACTCCTTATCCTCTTCCTCTTCCATCTCCTCTTCCTCCTCCTCGTTCTCTTCTTTTTCCTCTTCCTCTTCCACCTTCTCTTCCTCCTCCTTCTTCTCTTCCTCTTTCACCTCCACCTCCTATTCCTCTTCCAACACCATCTCCTCTTCCTTTTCCACCTCCTCTTCCTCTTCCACCTCCTCTTCATCTTCCACCTTCTCTCCACATCCTATTCCTCCTCTCCTTCCCCTTCACCCTTATTCTCCTCCTTTTCCTCTTCCTCCTCATCCTCCTCTTCCTCCTTGTCCTCTTCCTCTTTCACCTCCACCTCCTATTCCTCTTCCAACACCATCTCCTCTTCCTCTTCCACCTCCTCTTCATCTTCCACCTCCTCTTCCTCCTCCCCCTTCTCTTCACATCCTATTCCTCCTCTCCTTCCCCTTCACCCTTATTCTCCTCCTTTTCCTCTTCCTCCTCCTCCTCCTCCTCCTACCGTTCCTCTTCCTCCTCATCCTCCTCTTCCTCCTTCTCCTCTTCCTCTTTCACCTCCACCTCCTATTCCTCTTCCAACACCATCTCCTCTTCCTCTTCCACCTCCTCTTCCTCTTCCTCTTCCACCTCCTCTTCCTCTTCCACCTCCTCTTCATCTTCCACCTCCTCTTCCTCCTCCCCCTTCTCTTCCACATCCTATTCCTTCTCTCCTTCCCCTTCACCCTTCTTCTCCTCCTTTTCCTCTTCCTCCTCCTCCTCATTTTCTTCCTCCTCCTACCGTTCCTCTTCCTCCTCATCCTCCTCTTCCTCCTTCTCCTTCTTCTCTCTTCTGACTCCTTTTTTTCCTTCCTTCTTTCCAACAAGGTGAAGGTCGCAGTGCCCGCTTCTTGTCAGATTCCTCCGCAAGACAATTACTACTTTTATTGTCTTTACCGTTGCAAGCTGACTGCAGCAAGCAGTGGTCTTCAGCTTTCCTGCTATTTGTGTGCTATTACCCACATTACATGTCGCCTTGTCTGGCCTTGACAAATGCATTAACAGGTGGCTCAAGTTGTATATATAACATGCTGAAACAAAAAACTGGACAGAAATCATCCAATCTCATTGTTGATTGAAAATAGCCCGATTGTCGTGTGTATCAGAAATAAAATCTACTGGAAAATACAGAGAAAAGGACCGATTTCAACGAGATTCATTTTGAACAGATTTTTATCTACGACCATGTCATAATGTATACATTACAGTTTCACAATTGATGCCAAAACAGCTGTCTTTTCGAAATGCTTTTTGAGACCCGTTGCATAAAGAGCTCATTATAGTACAGGTTGTACATTATAACACGGGTTCTGGACCAATCAGAAGCATTTTGGATGGAATCAATATCGTAATTCAATATTGTGAAACTATCAGCTGATTTCATCAAACTGCTACACCAGCTACTTTAACCTAACAATCTACTATAACTTCTCATATTTGAGACGAGAGGTTAGGTATCTCTGAACGGCCACAGGTGAAATGAAATTGTTTCAATTAATTGTATACTAGTGGTCGTAGATAAAATAGTGTATGCAACGATTTTATTTGGCCATTAAGGCACTCGTGAGATATTTATAACACTCGCATTCGCTCGTGTTATAACTTACATCTAACTCGTGCCTTAATAAGGGTCAAAATAAAATCGTTGCATAAACTACTATTAAAAAGGAGGATGTTCTCAGTTCAACCTGTTTTTTTTCTTCTAAAATATGGTTGCTTATTGTAGTTGCAAAATTTTCGGTTTTTGGGGCTGATTATGTGTATCATGATATAGTTTTTTTTTTATATTTAATGTCGGATATTTAGTTTCGAAAAAAACTAACAATATGATATTTTATTTATTTATTTATACACATGTAAAAGCTCACAGAACACTACATGAAGTGCCTTATTGACATACAATAATTGAAATGTAGCAATATTTAAAAAAAAAACAGAGAAAGAAAAAAATACAATATTTTTCAAATAAGATTAAATAAAGGTATTAGAAGAGACGAAATTGAGCCATAAAGAAACATAAAGAAAAATTAAAAGCTATGTTAGGTAGATAAAAAGCTCCATGAAAATATTAAAGTAGAAAAAATAATTTTTTAAAGAAAAAAATGAAAGGAAGAAGAAAAAAAGAAATAACTTATAGAAAGTAGAGTTTATTTTCCATTATAATAATGATAATAGGCTAAAAATAATAAAATCATACAATAGTTTCCAATTGAAAGTAACTTTTTATTGTAAATTCAACGATTTGCAGTCAAATTTAATTGTGAATAAATACATTTAATGTCTTTGAAGATGAGTCTCCATGACTCAAAAACGTTTGGCCAAAAGTGAGTAGAAATTATATTTATTCTGAATTAAAATTTACTGCAAGTCGTTGAATTTACAATAAAATGTTGAATTTTATAACTTACCCAAAATATAACATAATTTACAAGGCGTGGTTTTTGTTGTCGACGGCTCTGATTTGAAATCCTGTTTGATTTAGAAATGTTCAAATCAGCTGATGCGACTAATTCATAACATTTATTTCGGCAATGTTTTGAAGAAATCCTGAGTTCTGATTGGTCTAGACGCTTTTACTAGAAAATAACAATGTTGAAAAGCTTCATTATGCAACTAGTTTGATAATCCATGGAATACAGTAATCTGTATTGACATCGCTTTCTAAACTATTATGACCACCACATCTTCTTCTTCCACCACTTCTTCTTCCTCCTCCTCCTCCTCCTCCTCTTATTTCTTCTTCTACCTATTTCTTCTTCTTCTTCTTCCTATTTCTTCTTCATCCTATTTCTTCTTCTTCTTCTTCTTCCTATTTCTTCTTCTTCTTCTTCCTATTTCTTCTTCTTCTTCTTCTCCCTATTTCTTCTTCTTCTTCTTCTTCTTCTTCTTCTTCTTCTTCTTCTTCTTCTTCCTATTTCTTCGTCTTCTTCTTTTTCTTCTTCTTCTTCTTTTTCTTCTTCTTCTTCTTTTTCTTCTTCTTCTTCTTTTTCTTCTTCTTCTTCTTCTTTTTTAAAGAAATCCTGAGTTCTGATTGGTCAGACTCCTGTACTAAAAAGTGACTGTAGTGTTGAAATAGCCTCATTATGACACTAGTTTGATGAGGCATTAAATAAAGTAAATTGTTACATCACTTTCTATCCTCTTATATCTACTTAATAACGCAGCCATAGATAAACAAATTTCTAATATCAAAACTGGCACTGTATTTCAGTGTCAGTTTTGATAGTAGATTGTTCATCAATTATTATTTCTTCATGGAAAACATCACAGATTGTAAACAAATTTAGTGAACAGTGACAGAGGATGAGAGAGTTGTGCCATCAACTTAGCGTGTTTTGAGCATAGCTCATTTTATGCTCTGTCACACACACAGCAATACAATAAGAATCGGAAAGAAGCCGCCTTTAATAATAACAACAATAATAATCATGCATGATGAGGATGAATCTGATGCTTTGTGCTGGTTGGAATTGGAATATGGAAGTATTGCGTGATGCCTGCCATACCTGCATCTCCGTTGTATTCTATATAGTGGCGAGTGTTATATTATATATATATTATATATAGTGGCGGGTGTTAGCTACCGCTTTAACACCGGTCATGTAATTACTCGTGAACAATAACAATCGAAGGACACCGTAAAATGAACTCAAACGTTCAGCTCCGTGAACTTGTAGTGCACATGTTTCAAAAAATTATGAGAAAAATTGACAATAATCTACGATTTTTGTGTCGCAAGAATATATAAAAATTAATTTTTGCACAATCATAATTTTTTTTTATGCGCGGTGGAAGGTGCGGTCAAGGTCACAAATCAATGTTATTTTCCCTATGCTAGAAGTGTGAACTTGTAGTGCACATGTCCGAAAAATTCTTAAAAAATTCACAATAATCTACGATTTTTGTGTCGCCAGAATATGTGAGATAAAAATTTTGCACAAGCACGGTTTTTTTTTTAAAGACGAAAGAAGATACGCTATATCGCATATCAATGCAAGCGGCGCTAAGTAGGTCAATGAAAAGGCTCGTTAGCACAAGGCGCATAAGAAGACGATTCCTTTTAAGAAAGAATCAATGTTTATTATAAGGTGAACTCAGAAGGATGAACATTCTAATCAACACATGAATGTATACATGAATTGACAGTTTTTTAATAAAAAATTAGTTAATTTCAAGAAAACTCATAATTTACATGGGAGCCAATAGGAAACAAGTCATGCTAGCCGAATGCATCAGAATTTAAGGCATGTTTCAAATTCTAAACATTGATCATGGTATTAGTAATCGAATAACAACTCGAATGATTTTTGTACAAGCACAGTTTTTTTTATAAAAAAATAGTTAAATTCAAGAAAACTCATCATTTTTGTGGGAGCCAATAGGAAACGAGTCATGCTAGCCGAATGCATCAGGATTAAAGGCATGTTTCAAATTCTAAACATTGATCATGGTATTAGTAGTTGAATAACAACTCGAATGATTTTTGCACAAGCACAGCTTTTTAATAAAAAATTAGTAAATTTCGAGAAAACACATAGTTTTCGTGGGAGCCAATAGGAAACAAGTCATGCTACACGAATGCGTCAGGATTTGAGGCATGTTTCAAATTCTAAAGATTGATCATGGTATTAGTAATCGAATAACAACTCGAATGATTTTTGTACAAACACAGTTTTTTTAATAAAAAATTAGTAAATTTCGAGAAAACACATCATTTTCGTGGGAGCCAATAGGAAACAATTATGAGTTATCTTGAAATCAACTATTTTTTTATTAAAAAACTGTGCTTGTGCAAAAATCATTCGAGTTGTTATTCAATTACCAATACCATGATCAATGTTCAGAACTTGAAACATGCCTTAAATCCTTATGCATTCGGATAGCATGACTTGTTTCCTATTGATGAATAATAAGACGAAATTGTCACAACCACATTTATTAAAAGTTCGAGAAATTAGTTTCGGTTGTTACACCATTATCAATCTCAATCAAACTGAAAACTGAAGTACAGAGTAGCCTTATATATACTGTTCATAGAATGATACTATTGGCTAAGAGGTAAAGAGGCTGACCTTAATCGGACGTTGTGATTGGTTGTCAAGTCACGCCCCCTGGTGGGAGGAGTAACAAGCAAAAATACGAGTCAAATCAATAACTAAACACTGTGAAAATCAAGAAAGTAACAAAAAATTGTAATAAGGCTAGAATTTAATCACTCATGTCACCCAATATCGCACAAACTTGCAGCTTTCAATAGTATGATTTATAGAGCTTTAACCATTCCAATGAGCAATCATCACTTTGAAAAAGAGATTAGTACGATTAAACAGATAGCTATTACAAATGGATATGAGGAAATCATTGTCAATAAAATATTAAATAAAATAAATATGAGACTAGCAGTGAGTACTAGCATTGCTGTAACTGAAACTGTGGAAAGGTCATGGATAACGGTGCCTTACCTTGGCCCAGTTTCTGATAAATTAGAAAACAACTGAAAAAGAACGGTTTTGATGTAGCTTTTCAAACCAAACCAATTTTAAAGAGCTTATTTGGGCGTAGTAAAGACAAAATTGATATCTGGGATAAAAGTGGGGTTTATAAATTGAATTGCGGTGATTGTAATGCTTGTTATGTAGGTCAGACTGGTAGAAGTTTCAAATGTAGGGTAAATGAACATATCAGGGATTGGAAAACCCAAAAAGGAGATTCAAATTTTGCAGAACATCTCATTAATAATGGACACAAGTTCAAGGCTGAAGAAAATGTTGAATTTCTACATTTGATTGGCAAAGGCAGACAATTGAACATTTTAGAAGCTTTGGAGATAACTAAGTTGGTAAAAAACGATTCCATAACTAATTTAAATGACCAAATTTATTTTAACCAATTCAATACAACTAACTTGGTTTCATTATAATTCCAGCCTATATTTAAAAAAGCAGTTCTTATGTGTATTTCTCTGTTGACCTTGATTGCACTTCAGTTAGCTTCAATTTTTAAAAAAATTTTAATTTTATTTTGATTAAATTCTAGCCTTATTACAATTTTTTGTTACTTTCTTGATTTTCACAGTGTTTAGTTATTGATTTGACTCGTATTTTTGCTTGTTACTCCTCCCACCAGGGGGCGTGACTTGACAACCAATCACAACGTCCGATTAAGGTCAGCCTCTTTACCTCTTAGCCAATAGTATCATTCTATGAACAGTATATATAAGGCTACTCTGTACTTCAGTTTTAAGTTTGATGGAGATTGATAATGGTGTAACAACCGAAACTAGTTTCTCGAACTTTTAATAAATGTGGTTGTGACAATTTCGTCTTATTATTCATTATGGATACCTTCCACAATATCACCTTCGCCATTACTAAGATTGTTTCCTATTGGCTCCCACAAAAATTATGAGTTTT
Organism: Conomelus anceps; assembly: GCA_948455865.1. NCBI lineage: Eukaryota > Metazoa > Arthropoda > Insecta > Hemiptera > Delphacidae > Conomelus > Conomelus anceps. Next base: position 23,081,891 of record OX418217.1, read on the forward strand.
CTTGAAATTTACTTATTTTTTATTAAAAAACTGTGCTTGTGCAAAAATCATTCGAGTTGTTATTCAATTACCAATACCATGATCAATGTTCAGAACTTGAAACATGCCTTAAATCCTGATGCATTCGGATAGCATGACTTGTTTCCTATTGGCTCCCACAAAAATTATGAGTTTTCTTGAAATTTTCTTATTTTTTATTAAAAAACTGTGCTTGTGCAAACATCATTCGAGTTGTTATTCGATTACCAATACCATGATCAATGTTTAGAATTTGAAACATGCCTTAAATTCTGATGCATTCGGATAGCATGACTTGTTTCCTATTGGCTCCCACAAAAATTATGAGTTTTCTTGAAATTTTCTATAGCATAGGGAAAATAACATTGATTTGTGACCTTGACCGCACCTTCTACCGCGCATAAAAAAAAACTATGCTTGTGCAAAAATTAATTTTTATATATTCTTGCGACACAAAAATCATAGATTATTGCCTTTTCATAATTTTTGAAGCTGTGCATTACAAGTTCACGGAGCTCAAACGTTCCCAACTTGTTTAACTGGTGCATGTAGCCAAATACAAACTATAGCAAAGTATTAACAGCAATCATAACTGATACAATAGTTTAGTATAGTGTAAATAGATAATAGAAGACCGTCGTAATATAATAAAACTAGAACTATTACTTATAATTATGTTATGCAAGTTTCCACTTGTAATTTTTTTTTTCGGAGGATGAAGTCCACATAGGTTTAAGTCCATTGCGTGGGTAATGAATCGGATGATGCTGATTGATGAGTTGGACCTACAGTTTAAGGTGGGTTCCGAACCACCGGGAAGTGATTTTAAAGTAGGGAGCAGTCTTTTTTGCTGGCCAATCCAATCGGTCACCCTTACAAAGAGTGCCTAGGACCCAGGAGTTTCGTAGCTTATCTCTGATTGAACAGATACTTGCTACGGCACTTGGCTATCACTTCCCTATGTATAGCCTAATAGTTATTGCAACTTGTTGTGGTTCTAACTGTAGTAAAGCATGCAAACTATCTTTAATTGTAACTGAAACAATGTTTTTTAAAGTGTAAATAGATAATATAAATCATTAGAAAATAGTACGAACTCGTATTATTAATGCTCATACTTGTAATTTTAATATCTCAAATATGATATGCAATGCAAGTTTTTATTTGTAGTTTGTAATTGCAATTTGTTGTGGTTTAACAAAACATTTTTTAAAGTGTGAATAAATAATAGATACCATCAAACCCTTATAATTGAACTAACGAAGAGAGGTATCTGTTTCAAGTCGATCGTTTAGTATTTTTCTCTGTCTGTGTGTTTGAAACGTATTCTCAGCTAAACGCGGGAACCAAATTCAATGAAATTTTGCATCGATTTTCCTTCAAGGAATGCCCAGCAAAGTGTGTAAGGATTTTCAATTCGCTTGCATTTGAAGGATATTTAAAAGGGAAAAAGGAAAGTCACTCAGACCAATAGCAAGCATATGATTTCTAAAATTTATTCTCCTTCACATGGAATTGCAATCATATTTCTAGGTAGCTCACGGGCCTTCTTATTCACCTGGTTGAGCCTTCATTCTTTGTTTTCATTCATAAAAATAAATAAAATTTTGTCTTTGTACATTTAACAGAATTATATATTTTTTGGTTATTTTTACGTTTTATACATTAAAGAAGCCGAAACAAGTCTTATCTCAATTTCTGTCTGTCTGTCACGGCCCCGAAGGCATTTTACGCGGCCTTCTTCTGAAAAACGTGAGCATCGATCGGGATTTAAGTTGTTTAACAGTATTGAAAACTATTTTGACAATGTCTTTAGCTATAAAAAAACTAAATTAACTTTTTTTAACAGAATAATAAACGTTTAAAAACCAAGTATTGTGTGATTTTGGATACATTGGTTTTATTACCACGTTTTATTACCGAGAACATTGATCGGGATTTAGGTTATTTAACAGTATTGAAATTTTCAGACATAATGTAGAATAGTCCCGAGATGGTTCCTGTGAAGGTTGGGAGTTCAAAAGTCCTCGCTGAAGCACGCAAAAATGAGAAATCTATCCTTAAAGGAACAGCTGATAGAAATCAACAGTTTTTAATCATATGGTGGGCCCTTAGCGGCGTTATTTACGCTGTCAGCAGACTTATGTAGTCGGAGCATTGCAGTCATGTAGGAAACATATGACTGGTGAATCAAAGCTCAGCTTATGTTTCATCCATTATTTCTTGGTGAAAAAAATAAAAAATTTTATTTCAATGAATCCAAACAAAAATTAACATTTTAGGAAGGTGCGGTTTGTGCTAGGCTCTTGGGAATTCGCCAGGTAGCACTATTATAACTAGAATACCGTTGCAACGCACGGTTTATTACAATTAAGTATATTATTTCAATTAAGTATATAATAAAAAGTGGTTGATAATTTACGATTGATTACGATTGATAAATTACGAGTGACTATAATCTAAGAGTGATTAATAATTTGAGTAAATGTTAATTATATAAATTTAATTAATAGCTTATTAGTCTATAAATTCATTCATTCATCAAACATGTGAAATCGGATCTGATCCAGGCAATCAGCTGTCTGGAACAACAGGCTGGATAAAAATAGAAACGCAGTCTTGGTGACGTGATACAGAGTTAATTTTTGTGGAAAACAGACTTTGCAAATTGTCTCTTAGGTCTGATGATTGTGTCTTCTTGTTTTTTTTTTTTTTACTTAGGTACATTAATACTATTTACATACTTAGCTCTATTTACACTAATATTGTTCCAGTATATTATTATATTTATATCCATACTATACAGATCAATAGAAAATATTTTGACCAATATATTATTATTATTGTTTGTTACTGGGTTACAGTTTTCACAAAAGCAATGTTTTGTTATAGTTGGTGCTAATGTGTCGAGAATTGGTTGTTCCTGGTTTTGTTTGGCAGCCGTTCTCTGGACTTGTTCTTATTCGGTCCATACTAGTCAGGTGACTATGCGCTTCTCTTTTATTCTTCCTTTTCCTTCATCTTTCTCATCTTCTCCTTTTTCTTCAATCTTTTCTTCTTTCTTTTTTCTTCTGATATTTTCTTCTTATTTCTATTGTATGTCAAGTATGTAGTTTTTTTTTCAGTATATATTTACTGTATATAATTTATATACACTAACACTATAGAACACTAAGAACAAATATTGGACCCATTCTCGCGCACAGGCTATTTCTCCCTTGTGGGTCTCATTATTTCATCATAATTATTATTAAAATATAATTGTATCGTATGTAGGCCTACTTGAATTGAAATAGACGAATTTTGAATTTGAATTCATTTGGTACAGTCTTTACCATATCTTAAATAAAAAAACTAGTGGACATGATTTGTCCAAAATTATTTTTTAAACAGGAAATCGGAATATAAGATGGATGTGTCCATGTATTGTACAGTACTTATGTGATTTTTGTAAAAATATGATTCGAAATTTGATAGACCAAAACCGGCGCTCTTTTTGAATCACCCGATATATACCCTACTTGTCTACCCTACTCATCTATATACCCTTCTATATACCCTGTATGTTAAATTTTCTATCAATAATAATCCTCGAATTCAAAATTACTATGTACTGTTTTTGAACTAGCTTCCGTAAACAAAACTAATGCAGGAAGTTGCATTCCGAGAACTGGGTCAGGCAGACAAATAGATGAGCAGACTTCTTCCCTTAACCATCACTCCTCCTTTTCTTATCCTCCTCCTTTCCTTCTTTTTCCCCCTTCTTCTTCTTCCCCTTCCACTTATCCTTTTTTCAAATATAGAGCGTCCTGCGCACAAGTGAACAGTTTTGCACTTTGAAGAACAGATGAAAAACAAACCCCTTGTTCCAGAACCGTAGTATGGTAGTATTGCATTTATGTAACTCTTTGATAGGTAGTGAATGCATTTACATCAGGCTGCACAAACGTTAGCATCGTTCAACGATAGTATGTCAGCGTTTCATGTGAAGTAAAATAATAATAATAATAATAATAATAATAATGTTACGGGTTCTATATCTAAAATAACGCTGGCAACACTTAAATTTATCACTCGCACTTTATTTACACAGATAATCAGAAATCACACTGTTCAGTAATTTCTTACACAGAAATAAGCAATCTGAAACAGATAAAACGATATTGTTCAACTGATAATGAGTTTCCAATAAACTGTACAAAAATCTATCACTAAAATGTCAAAAGGCCGATCTAATATTAAATAATAACTGTACAATAAACTGTTCAATAATATTCAAAAAGAATCGTCGAGGAAGAACAATTAACTTACGTAGTACAAGTCCGTAATACAGGAATAGGTAAAAGAATTATCACTATAGAACTGTCAAAAGAATTATCACTACAGACAACGAAAGTTCATTGCATGGTTTGTAATAGCGCCAACGGGATTTCACTGTCTGTATTAACGCGAACTGTCACTACTGCCACTTATCAACGTAGAACAATAACTGAACTACTTAACTGTCACACTTGTTTATCATGACGAATTACAAACAAGACTGAACTAATTTACAAAAGTGTCCCTCTATTTATATGATTTTCCATAATTGAGATATCTCTGGATTTTTCTATCATCTTCTAAATTAATAAATAAAGAAACTAGCACTTTCTACAATATTCGAAAAGATTCCATTAATGTCTAATCAAACAACTAGAACATTCTATAAATGACCAAGTAAAGACTATAAAAGTGTCAAAAGCAGAGTAATTAATTGCTTAAAAGTAAACATTTACATAGCAGATAACACCGAGAACCACTGTTTCTTCTTTCTTTCTATTCTCTCCAATTTCATATTCGCTACAATAATGACAATAATAATAATAACAATAATAAAGTACTGGCCAAAATAACCAACAAAGAAATTTACAATAGAAAAAGCTTCAGAATAAATGTGAAGTTATACCAGAGACAAAACCTCCAAGAGTTGGAACAAAATGGAGTAAAGAGAGAAAAGCTGAATTCGCACAAAAAATGAAAGCTGGTGGGCAAACAAGAAGAACAAGTCCAAAAAATGAAACATCTTTACTCAGCGTCTTCCACTTTGGGAGTTTTACGTCTAATAATATAATTAGTAGAATAATAATAAAATGGAAGTGATATCCATGAGCCGTAGCACGTATCTGTTCAATTAGATTAGATAAGCAATGATTTCCTGGGCCCTATCTGTAAGGGTGACCGATTGGAATGGCCAGCAAAAAATACTCGGGTTTCTTCTGTAAAATCACTTCCCGGTGGTTCGGAAAACACCTAAAATTGTAGGTTCACCATGTTTCCAATATACATGGCTCAAGCGGCGAGTTGGAACTACCCGTAAGGGTCTCCCCACCAATAAAAGCCATACGCATTTACTTGTAATAAAATGTATATGTTATAATAAAATTGCCTTTTATGAGATATTAAAATGAAAGAGCACGTGCTTTTATCCTACGTCTATAAACGGCACTGGTCAGTACGTGTAGTCTGGCCTTACGCCAGTTCTACAAATTATGTTCAGAGTGTTAGAAAAAGGATAACCCAATCCCATAGCTTTATGTTAATTTAAACTAATATAATCTGTGGGGAGTGATAGCTGCGAGCTATGCAGGTATCTGTTCAGTCTGTTCAGATAAGAATAGCTGCGAACTCCTGGACCCTCTTTATATGGGTGACCGATTGCATTGACCATCACAAAATACACTGCTTTCTACTGTAAAATCACCTCCAGGTGGTTCGGAGCACACCTAGTACAAGGTCCAACCCATGAATCACTAACTCATTGCCCACGCACAGGTCTCAGACCTAAGTAGGCTTCATCCTTTAAAAAAGGACGGAAATTTGTTACACATATTGATGATCAGTTCAGCAAGGAGCAGAATGTTTGTATAACCTAGTTTAAAAAACGGCTTTGTAGCTAGAATAAGAGAATGTAGTAAAGGGAACAAACACGCGAAAAACGGTAACGTATGCATGTCAGCTGTCAACTGGAGGTAGAAAAAAACAAGAGCATATGGACTTGTGATATGTCTGAGAGAGAAAGTGAGTGTATGTTTGAGAAAAAGCTGGAGTGAGAGAGGTTGGGTGAGTGAAAGAGAGAGAGAAAGAAATTTTAAAAGAGGGAGAGTGTGTGTGAAAGAGAGAGCGAATTAGTGAGCGAGATTGTAAGATAGAGAGAGAGTGTGTCTAGAAGTGGTAGAGAGAGGGATTGAAATTTTGAAAAAGAGAGTTAGTGAGGGAGAGATAATGAGAAGAAGAGTGAGTGAGTGTGAGAGTTATTGTAAAAGAGAGAGAGGGAGCGATTGTAGAAGACAGAAAGACCGAGCAAGTGATTGTAAAAGATGAAGAGAGAGTGTGGATGAGAGGGAGTGATATTGCGAGAGAGGAGGCGAGAGGGATAGAATGAGAAATACTGTGTGAGAGAGAGAGAGTGTGTGAGAAAGAAGAGGCGAGAGAGATACAAAGAGAAATAGAGTGAGAGAGAGCGATACCTATATACTTTGGGTGAGTGTGAGAGTGAGTATCAGTAAATGTAAGACAGGAGGGTGTCAGCAGTATGAAGAATATGATGGCGGTAATGTAATGTAAAGGTAAGGGACATAGTGGTGTCCCAGGAGGTGAAGGGTAACGCATTTTAGGGGGGTTGAGGGGGCCAAAAGGTTGTAGCATAGCGTGTATTAGTATTCTAGGCGCGCGGAAAGTGTATACAACGGTTGGCGGTATTTCTGTCAAAATGCAAAGAGCGGTGGGAAGAAGAGAGGCGGAGGAGGAGGAGGAGGAGGAGGGGTGGATGACTAGGAATGAAAGAAGGAGGAGGAGGATGAAGAGGTGGTGGAGGATAAGAGAAGGAGAAAGAGGCGGAAGAGGAGGAAAGAAGGATGAAGGAAAGGAAACAAGACAAATCCCAATAAAAATATTGGTTTGATTGCGTTTTGAGGAGCAAAAAGAAGGGAGGAGAGCAAGAAGAAAAGTAGGTAAAAGAGGAGGAGGAGAAGGAAGAAGAATAGTACGTAGAAAGAGAAGGAAGAAGAAAGTAGTGTTACTAAAGCTAAAATAAAGCTGGCAACACTAAAGTTCACACTTTCACTTTATTTATACAAATTATTCTATTTACACACATTAATTAATACTTATACTTTTTTTAGTTTATATTTGTGATTTATGATTGTTATTTATTTAATTTCTTTCATATTTACAATTTATGATAGAGTTTGTATTTTTCATGGTGAAAAAAAATGAAAAAAATTGCAAGTTCAGTTAATAAAGAAAAGCAGATCAACAAATGACAAGCTAATACTAGTAGGGGAGGGTGGGAGTTCTGGGCCAGTTTTTATTTAACCTGAAATTTAAGGTTAACCTAAGTCAACCCATCCAAACCTAACCTAACCTGAAATAGGTATAGCAATACCTTGCGGTATAGTCAAAGTCGAATCAACGCAATCTATCCGATCTCCAAAATTCCCATTTTCACAGGAGCTAAAAATCACGAAAAATTTTGAACTTTTTAACCCGTAAAGGGAATTTCAATTTGAAGACGCCATCTTGTTCAACCTTCCAAGGCATCCCAAATTCATATATCAAATACAATTTTCCGATCACGATTAATTGAGGAAAAAATAATAATAAAATTTAACCTTAAATTTAAGGTTAACCTAACCCAACCCACCCAAACCTAACCTAACCTGAAATAGGTATAGCAATACCTTGCGGTATAGTCAAAGTCAAATCAACGCAGTCTATCCGATCCCCAAAATTCCCATTTTCACGTGGGTTCCGAACCACGAAAAAATTTGAACTTTTTAACCCGTGAAGGGAATTCTAATTTGAAGACGCCATCTTGTTCAGCCTTCCAAGGCATCCCAAATTCATGTATCAAATACAATTTTCCGATCACGATTAATTGAGGAAAAATAATAATAAAATTTAACCTTAAATTTAAGGTTAACCCAACTATCCAAACCTGAAATAGGTATAGCAACACCTTGTGGTATAGCTGTATAGCCAAATTCGAATCAACGCAATCTATCCGATCTCGAAAATTCCCATTTTCACGGGAGCTAAAAATCACGAAAACTTTTGAACTTTTCAACCCCTGAAGGGAATTTAAATTTGAAGACACCATCTTGTTCAGCATTTCAAGGCACCTCAAATTCATATATCAAATACAAATTTTCGATCATGATTAATTGGGGAAAAATAATAATAAAATTTTTTGTAAAGTTTTTCTTTAACCTTAAATTTAAGGTTAACCTAAATCAACTATCCAAACCTAAAATAGGTATAGCTGTATAGTTGTATAGCCAAATTCGAATCAACGCAATCTATCCGATCTCGAAAATTCCCATTTTCACGGGAGTTGAAAATCACAAAAAAATTTGAACCAAATCTGCTATTTTAACCCGTGAAGGGAATTTCAATTTGAAGACGCCATCTTGTTCGGCTTTTAAAGTCACCCCAAATTCATATATCAAACACCATTTTCCGATGATAATTAATTAGGAAAAAAATAATAAAACTTTTGGGTACCAATTCCAGGCCAGTTTAATGGGGTTTTAACGGTGGTTAAAATTTTAACGCTGGTTTTAACGGTGGTTATAGCGGAGATTAGTCACCAACTGATTAGCTATCTCGTACTATCACTTACCCAGTGGTTCGGAACCCATAATTAATTAGGAAAAAAATAATAAAACTTTTGGGTACCAATTCCAGGCCAGTTTAACGGGGGTTTTAACGGTGGTTAAAATTTTAACGCTGGTTTCAACGGTGGTTATAACGGAGATTAGTCACCAACTGATTAGCCATCTCGTACTATCATTTACTCAGTGGTTTGGAACCCACCTAAAATAAAGTTTATTAGATGGTTCTTGTTCAAATTTCCAAGGCGATTCAATATAGATATAGCAACGCCATGCGATATAATCCAAGTCAATTTAATCTAACAGATCCTGAAAATTCCAATTTCCATGAGAGTTATACTGCAAGGTAATTAAAAAAAATTCCACACTCCTTCCCCGTCTATCATAATTCAACCTGCAAATCAAATTTAATCTATCATGACATAGGTAAGTTTAGCTAATTGATCTTTTTCACAATGCATTGCTACATTACAACATACTGCTTTATAAGAAAAATCAAGAGTTGAAAAATCACAGAATATGAACCAAATCTGCTTCCCTCAACCTAAATTATATTGAATGGTGTCCCAGCCACTTCAAAATCATGTGTCAAACTTCAACACTATATAAAGGCTTGTAACCACATTTCTTGTTCAGTCTTCACAAGTAGCCTGGATTACCTTTCTTAATGAAACACAGGTTGGTGGGATAATAATGCTATTATTGGTAACTGATGATATGGTAAATCTATTAATTTGAATGATAACCAATGAGAGGTATATATCAATATTGGTGGCTGACAAGATATTTCAATCAAATTGATAATTGAGAAGGTTGAAAATAGAGTTTATATATAATGTGAAGACTTATGGATCTTCATACACTCCTCACCTAATATCTGAACAGTGGGGATCTATTATAAACAGGTCTGGGTGGGAGGAATGATAATGTTAAGGTCAACTGACAGGATAGCTAATCTTTCAATTGAATTGGTTATTAGAACTATTGGAAATAGAGTATCAATATAATATGAAGGCTTGTGAATCCACCTTTTCCACTTCATGTGTGTGAAGACCTCTGATAAACAGTAAGTTGGATAATAATGTTATTATTGCTAACTAATGAGATGGTAAATCTATTAATTTGAATGATAACCAATGAGAGGTATATATCAATATCATTTGTGACTGAGAGGATAGATAATCTTTCAATTGAATTGGTTATTGGCAAGATAGGAAATAGAGTATAATGTGAAAGCTTACCCTACCTTACCTAATGTCTGTGAGAATGTTAGGGTATGTATCAATATTATATTATTTGTGGTTGATAAGATGGCTAATATTTTAATTTTAATGATGATTTCATAAGATGAGAAATAGGGTATATATCAATATCATATAGACAAAAAAGCTAATTGAATTGCTGTCTGATGAGATGGTTGATGCATTAATTACATTTGTGTTTGAGGAGATATACTAAAATTCAGGTATAGGTTTAATTAAGATGCAAATCTGCACAAACCCTATCTTCTTCAGTTCACAAAATCGGTTCAAACTCATGTATCAAAGCCAGCACTATATAAAAGCTTGCAATTCTTCACTAGCAACCTAAACAGTGAGTACCACTCTCTTAATCAGACACAGGTAAGTGGGATAATAATGTTATTATTGGTAAATTATGAGATGGTAAATCTATTTGAGTGATAACCATATTGTTGGTGGCTGACAAGATAGCTGATATTTCAATTGAATTGACAATTACCAAGGTTGGAAATAGAGTATATATCAATATAAAGCCTATAATTATAATGTGAAGGTTTATGAATCATCCTCTTCATCCACTACTCATCCAATGTCTGTACAATGAGGATCTATCATAATCTGGTCTGGATGGTGATGATGTTTTGGGTATATATCAATATTATTGGTGACTGATAAGATGGGTAATATATTAATTTCAATAACAACTGACAATATAGGGTATATATCAATGTAATATTATTGGTGACTAACAAGAAGGTTAATTGAACCGATGTCTGATGAGAGAGTAAATCTATAACAAGAATGGTGACTATCCCATTCAATGTTGACTAATGAGATGGCTATCATTGATATCTGATGAGATGAGAAGATATTTATTTGGAAGTTCAAGTTATTCTAACCAAGAAGATATGGTGAATTATACTGGATTTGAGGGTGTACATGTATTATTGATGACTGATAAGATGGTTAATTACACTGGTAACAGGGGATATAGCAAATAGTATGTTATGTTATAACTTCTTAATTTTAACTTTTAAATCTGAATGAAACTCAAATATTTCTCTGTACTATTGGGTTGTGTTAGTGCTATGCTTCTAATTATTTTTTTTGTTTTGGAAGAAATCTAATTCAAAGTAGAATTTCCCATTTCAGATTGGATATAACATAAAATTTCGATTTTTCATGGAAAATTTGTGAAGAAAGCATTAGTGGGCTATGACTGTTATCTATATCTTTACTTGATTGTGTTTTGAATAAATGAATGATATGGTAACAGAAGATGACTAATCTATCGATTTCATTGGTTACTAACAAGAAGGTAGGATACTCATTGTTAAAGTTCAAACTCCAATTACATCCATATTGTGAGGGCTCTCCACATTCCATTCATTCTATTAATTTCATTGATAACTAAGGAGATGGTAGGTCTATTTATTGAATTTGAGACTGATGGCCAATCAATTAATTACACCGCTGGCTGAGGATTTAGTAAATGTTGATATATGTACTAAATGTTAGGGTAGATTGAAATGTAATTTATTAAAATTGATTACTAACAAAATGACTAATCTATCAATTACATGATGAGGAAGAGGGTATATTATATTCTATTAGTGACCAACAAGATATTCTGTTTGAATTAATAACTGATTGAAATGGCAAGTGATGAGATGACTAATCTATTTATTATTTCTGTGTTTCATGAGAAGGGTGGTAATGTGTTGATGTAATTGGTTGATCAAATTTGTGACTGATGGATTGATTGCTGATGAAGTAAATGGGTATATATGTATCAATATTATATTAATGGTGAGTGAAAAGATAGCTAATATTTTAATTAAACTTGCAACTGACAAGATGAGCAATCTATAATAGAGGTGAGGGCTGATGAGACAGCTAATCTTTTTTCATTGAATAACAAGATGGTGGAGCTGTTAGTTTTATTGGTTTCTAATGAGATGGAAAATCTTTCAATTGAAATGATGGCTGACTAGTTTATCATTGATGTTCAAGGAGATTGAGATGTAGTGGATAGTCTCACATGCTACCTAATGAAATGATCAATGAATTTATTGAATTGGTGACTCAATAGATGGCATTGATTCAGTTGGAGACTCTTAAAAGATGGTTAATTACATCAGTGGCTGAAAATGGCAAATATTTTAATTGAATTCAAAGATGGTAGGGTACTTATTTCAGTCCAACTTTTCAAAACACCCATAAAATGCACCCCTGTAATTTCTACACAGTTCTCAATTTATTAATCACATTGATGACCAATGTAAAGGTTTATCTATTAATTTAACTGAAAATGTGGTTTGTTGAGGAGATGGGGAATAGGGTATTACATGTTAAGTGACTGACAAGTTGACAATGTAGAATTGGTTGCTGGGGAAATTGATAAGTACATTAATGACTGAGGAGATGGTAAATAGGTTCATAGTAAATGTTAGGGTGTGCATATTATATTACTGATGTACATAATGTATTAATTGATGGTTGATGAGATCTTTTAATTACATTGACAGCTGGGAGATGTTTAATCTATCATTTACATTGAAGACTGAGGGAATGATATACTAAATTTAAGGATATATGTATGTAATATTATTGGTCACTAGCAAGACAGCAGGATGATTACTTTTTCAAAGTTTAAATTCCCAATACACCTATAATGTGAGCCTCTATCATTTCCACATGCTTCCTAATTAATTTATAGATGGATGAGATGACTAATCCATTTATATTTATGACTGAAGAGATGGTGAATCTATTCATGAATGCAATGATTTATAGAACTACTTCTGCTCAATTTATTAACTGAATTTCAGTGAAAACTAAAGGGAAATTACTGTTTTATGAGCCTCAACATCAATTATATTTGAATTTGCATTAAAATGAATGAATGTGTGAGTCTCTTGAATAGAGACTTTTCATCTACTGAACTCAACCTAAACTACCCCGGGTCTGGGGGGTACCCCCAGACCCCACCCCTCCAACCTGTAATCAAGTATATCAGTAACACTATATTGGGTATGAAGTTGAAATACACAGAGGAGTACAACTCAAGCAGTCTTGAGAGACGCAAATATGACAAATAAGGATTGAAGACATGTGAAAAGTGAGATAATGAAGATTAAAGTTATAACTGCTCAATGTGAGGTCTAAGTCACATTCGTCTATGAATGGAAACGATGTACGTAGAATGAGTGCGTAAACAACTGCTTGTTTTTTATTTGTTACAGTAGGTAGAAATAGGAGGAGGAAGAACAGTAGATGGAAAGAGAAGGAAGAAACCTGGTAGGAGAAAGTGAACAGAGAGGAAAATAATAGTAGGAAGAAAGAAAAGGAAGAAGAAGGATAGGTTAGGGAGAAGAACAAGAAGGAGAAGGAAAAAGGGATTGAAGATGGGAAAGGAGGACCATAAATCTGAATAAAAATATGGACTGAACGCCTTTTGAGTAGAAGCGGGCAGAAAGGTTTAAGGAAAGCCCTAAAGTTTTCGAGAATATTTATCTGCTTTAGTATCACTCACCTGAGCACCAGGGTCCTAAACTAGTAGTAAATAGTAATAGTTGACCGCACGAAGAGAGATCTCTGTTTCAAGTCGACTGTTTCCATTTCTCTTTTTATCAATCTGTCCGTCTCTCTCTGTCTATTTGTAACGCATTTACGGCTAAACGCTTGGAAATTCAATGAAATTTTGTATAGATGTTCCTTTAAGGAATGCCCAGCGATATAAAAATTTTCAAAATTAGCTTGCATTTAAAGAATATTTGATATTAATATTTTTTTTCTTCATAATTTTTTATTCTCGAGGATTTTTTCTCATTTTTCAAGAGATAACTTACATGTTTTTGTTTTCCTTTATATAGAAAGATTTGTTTTAATTTTACTTCTAAGATATGTTTATTGATAAATTAGAGTTGTATGGGATGGTTAGGTGGTGGAGAGGGCCGACTGCTCCTTAGCTTCGCCCTCCCAGGTTTAAATAAAGGCAGTTATTCAATTCAATTCAATTTCAACATATAACAAATGGGAGAAAAGTTTTAGATTATTGAAAAAAAACTGAATAAAGTGTCAAATTCTTTTCTCATAAAATGCACTAAAAACTACATGAGAAGAACTTTATTTACATAAATACTTGAAAGGAACTCTATATTCTAATCTAGTTAGACGAATGTGGTGATTGATTCGAAGATGGTTCAAGCAACAATCTTTGCAAATTTTGCATAGTCTGTACACGAAATTCCAACTGTTGTGAACTACTCAGTTTTTTCATGGAAGGCAACAACGATCTGAAGAACAGCAGATTGTCATCAGCTTCCAATGCGTCATGTTGCTTCATGTGGGCCGACAAGTCGACCAAATGCTGTTGCAACAACATCGTGTCAACATTAGGATCCTGTCGGAGAGGATCATGGTCTCGAAATCTCAGCTGATCAGCTGTGGCTTGCAGTCTGCTCACTTCGTCACTGTTGTCGCCCATTTCGAAGCTCTCCCATAGCGCCATGTCAGGATATTCTTCGGCTAATTTTGTCTGGATGATTCTCTCCAGAAAGTGCAATCGCTCTGCGTAGATGTAGTCGTGGGTGCGTTTATTGCCTTTGCCACTTCCATTCCTGGCAACTATCTGCTGTTTCCTCAGCGTTCTCACGTAGCCATCTCGTACTGTACGCCATTTTGAAACGATTGCTTTTTCTGAAACAGAATATGCAACTTTTGACATAAAATCGTATTTTAGATGGAATAATAATTGATAATATTAATTAAAGAGTATAATACAATAATATATTGTAAAACTGTCCTGATACAGGTATCAAAACAAATCTCTCCACATTTCACGATTCTGGGCAATTCCTCTGAACTCCTCATGCGATTGTCCCTGCAACCTGTCAACATTCCAAATCTCCTTCTGCTTTTGCCGATATTCATATGCAAAAAAATTGAATATGTGCATAAATGTGAATGCCTTATTGTCACTTTAAGGCGAATTAAGATTTATTCATCTCATATACAAAAAAGGCTACAACATAAAACTGTATTACTTCCCAAACGTCTCTGTCGGATGATGGTTTGAACGCAGTAAGTAGCTTAGAGGTGTGCTAGATAGTATTCACATTCATCTGTACAGCCAGACCCTGTGTAAAAGGTGGGAGTGGACGGTTGAAAGCAGAGCTACAGAATTTTTTCGGTGGGCTTGTCATAGATGCAACTCTATTAGTTTAGTCAGGAACGTAATCGCCAGAGGCATAGCGTCAATGTACACCGAAACGCCGGGAGTTCCCTATTCTAAAATTGCATCTGTAGAATACAAATAACTCTGTGATGTTTTCCATGACGAAATACTTGATGAACAATCTAATATAAAAACTGACTCTGTATTTCAATTAAATATATTGTTACGAAAGCAAACAAAGCAGTTATTCACGCACTTGTTCTATTTATATTATTCCATTGTTTTCATGGACAGACGCGGCTTTGCAATCTGATTCTTCTCATTCTCTCTCGTTAGATGTTTTTCTCACTCCGATTCTTTATATCTGTGTCCCTTGCACTCATTTGGATCTTCTCGTCAATTCTACATTCTTCCTGAACAATCGAGGTCTTATACTACTGTGTTCCATGGCCTTCTCGAAGCGTCTGGTGGCCTCCAGTTCTTGGAACTATGACAACTATCTCATATATAAAGGAGCTCACGTGAACCATTGAGTTGAATCTTACAAAAGCTTGCGTGACAGTTAGTTTACAAGCATTACAGATCTCGTGCCTGTGGAGTAAACAGTGCTCGATTCCAGTGTCAAGTGCAGAGACAAGTGTTTACTGTTTGTTCACCTTACTAATAGTTTAAAGACGTTGTGTTAAGTGATATTATTTGGAACGGTCAAATAACGAATTGGACTGTGTTTTGTAAGTGATTAGTTGCTCTTTTTATCATTTCTTTCTACATTATTGGACTCTTGTTTCTTTTATTATTGATCAGCCTGTAATTAATTATTCATTAATTCTTGTAAATAATTATTAGCTTGTCATTTGTTGATCTGTTTTTCTTTATTAATTGAACTTACAATTATTAGTGTGTGTAAATAGACTAATTTGTGTAAATAAAGTGCAAGTGTGAACTTTAGTGTTGCAAGCTTCATTTTAGCCATTAGAACCCGTAACAATACGATTTTCACTGACTTTTATTGGAGATACTGGAGGAATGCATTTCACTTCTGAGAACAAGCTTCGTGAGGCTGGCGAAGCTCCATTTCAGAAATGAAATGCATTCCTCCAGCATCTCCAGTAACAGTGAGTGAAAATCATATATTTAATTGAAATACAGTGCCAGTTTTGATATTAGATTGTTACAAATAACTCTTGTATCCTGTTAAAGGGGAAATTTAAATTTAATTTATTTATAAAACTAAAGTTGATAATCTGTGTCTAGACACGTTCTTCTCGTCTTAGCTGTTGATACAAAGTGAATAGACAGTCTCCTTGAATATGTTTCAGCCCGCCTAGACCTAGATCTAGAGTCTAGAGCCGGGCTCTAGATCTAACGTCGAATGAAGTGAGCGTTCAAGCAGTACAAAGGCGAAACATTGCTAGATGGGAACGCACGCATATTCACGAAGATCATTCTCGCTGTAGTGTGTGGTGCCACCATCGGTATATAAGAACACATATCGATAAGAACACATTTTCTTATAAAACGATGGTTGCCACACGCTAGTCTGAACGCCGGCGTAAGCAAGAGGTTACGTTGCTTTTAGTCGTGATACTGTATCAATTTTAAGCCGCAAAGCCAAGGAATTTGTATTCCTGGATTTCTTGACGAACTGCGTTGTTAATATTAACTTGTTATGTGAATTTAACGACTTGCAGTCAAATATTCATTAAGAATAAGTAAAATTTAAGTAAATTTATTTTTTCAAAGATTCGAAAGCGCTCGGCCCACAGAGTAAGTAAATTTTACTTTTTCTTAATGAATATTTGACTGCAAGTCGTTAAATTCACATAACAAGTTAATAAGGAATTTGTGTTGATTTCTCGCTTAATGTTGATTTCTTCTGTGAGTAGTTGATTTACATCTTCGATCCTTAAGTCTTAAGGATGCTCTAAAGCCCAAGTGATGGAATTATTGAGTAAAACAAATTAATCAATTCGTTTGGAGCTCCCATTTACCCTCTTCAACAATGTGTCGTCAATATGGTTTGAAGCTTGTATCGACAGATTAATAATTTAGTCGTTTTTTTTAAGATTATTGTTATTAAAATGACTGAAATAAGTTTACCGGATACTGATAATTTACTCGACTTTTTGAAAATGACTCCTCTTTGTAATTTACCTTATGAAGTGCGGTGAAAGCTAAAAGACCAAAGCCTAAGTTGTGTATAAAATAAAATGGGAAAAATCGAAAATTCCAGTTTTCATGTTATGAAAGATTTTCGTAGCTGACTGAATGAGCACGAAAAATTAAAATGTTATGCTATATGGTACCTCACTTCTATGTATCATGTTTGGGGCAAAAGATAAGACAACTAGAATTGGTGAACAAGAGTGCTTTAGAGATTACTTTATTTTAACCCATTTTCAATTTTTTCAGTATACAGTATAAACGATTGAATATAGTCTTCTTTTTTCTAAGACACATCTTGCAACCTTGGTCACAACCTCTTGATTAAGCACACTATGGTGACTTACCTACAAGAACTACGTCTTTAAATGCGCCTGGCTTCATAGTTTAATGTGTGCTTGGCTGTATAATGATTGATTGATTGATTGATGACTATTTCAGTATATTCAATAATATTTTTTTTCTCACTAAAATATCACTGCAAAAAAGTCTATTACCGCACTAAAACTTGGATAGTAAATAATCCAATAAGTTAATGAAATTATATACGTATTATGATATCTTCTTCTCTATCTATAAAAGGATGATACCCTGACTCACTCATCAACGCAGAGCCAAAACTACTAGGCCTATGAACTTGAAATTTCGTATGAACAATCCTTATAGGATTTCACCGTGCAATAAGAAAGGATTTTTCAAAATTCGCAATTTTGGGGGTGTTTTTAGGGGGCTAAAGTTTTGCCTATGCAAAGCACGGGTACATGGCTAGCTAGCTTACTGGGATCTTTTAATCATATGGAAAATAATTTGAAATTTTCCGATCTGCTGTACACGCTGTTTCGATGGACAAGCTGTTTGTGTGTTTTGCAAATCATCATTCACCTAACCTACTGGACCTGCCGGCCAAACAGCTTAAAGGAACAGCTGATAGAAGTCAACCGTTTTTAATCATATGGCAGGCCCCATAGCGGCGTTATTTACGCTGTCTGGAACGCAAAAACTTTGCATGTAGGATACCGTGCAGTCGGAGCCTTGCAGTATGTAGGAAACATATGACTGGGTATGATGAAATGTAATTATGCCGGGTTGATGACATCTGTTAACCAATGCAGCTAGAAATTTGAAATGTATTCTCAGTAGGAGGTGGCGAATAATAAAATAAAAAACCTAGCTTCTACCGACTAATAGTCGTGGAAGGTTTAAATTTGAAATGTTCATTGAGGGGTGGTGAGTAAGGTCTTACTGTTTAAGAAAACAACGAAGGAGGCCTCTCTGATCAGCTGGAAGAGCCCTAGGACTAACTTCTTCCCTAATAGTCCAAGAAGGTTGAAATTTGAAATGTAACCTCAGTGGGAGGTGACAAATAATAAAATCAAGATTTTTATGAGAACGCAGCAACGCGCGTCGGGCCAGCTAGTTATACATATAAATAATGTATATAAATAAGCTGTATATAAATAATGTTATATATGTATATAAAATTACGTATATAATGATATTTGTATATAATGATATTATATATGTATATTATGAAATTATATGCATATTATGATAATGGTGTCCCCATTATAAAAGCATATGCTACGCCACTGAAATCGCAGTCTACCTCACTCCTCGTTTGCGTTGTATGCTCTATGGACCAAAACATAATGTTTAAGTCTTAAAGAGTCACTTATAGTCGAAATCGGCTATGGTATATACTGTATATGCCGACTATACATCAGTAAGTTATGGTATCGACCTATACATACTATACATACTATACATACATTGCAGTTGGATATCGGGTATTAATCGTGAGGAGCTGGACGGTTATATGGTGTCTCCTTACTCAGAATGAGCCTGAATGGAAGGCCTGCAATAATTAATGTGATTTCGCAGTAACATTCTGATCTATTGGCAATACCAACTTCAGTTATTAGTTGGCAGCCCTATTGCGATTTTATGTGATGTGATGTGTGTGTGTGTCTGTATGAATGGCTTATTATTCACGCTAAACCCATGTTTCGAACATAGTTTTATATCTCATCATAATATAATTTCGTCAATTTTTCTTTTATTTTTTACCTCAGTATTAACCTATGATATAATAACTATAATTGCTTCTATCATTCTTGCTTGCTCCTTTCATTCACTTTTCTTTCATTTTTTTTGTTTCAAACACATTTTTTTCTGCATTAATTTGATACATTACATTTATACCTTACTTACCATATTTTTGAAAGTGTCAAATATTGTAATTATGAGTAAGTTATCTGTTTTTCTTCCCTCTTCATGTATGTTTTTACTTTATCTTGTTAAATAAGCTATAATAAATACTAGTTTGTTAAGTATAAATCGACAATCTTCTAGAACTCGCTCCTCTCTCACAGGCATGTGCCTCCTACATATCATATTGTTTTTATTTTACATTTTTGTATTTTCTATGGAGAATAAAAATATTTCAATTTCAATACATCAGGATATCAGGTTCCACAGATTTGTTATCGTTATCGCCACTCTTGTACATTGGCACACAATGGTGTGAACATGAAATTCTTTTGAAGACATTCATTTTGTTCTCAACTAAACGCTCATAATATCACCTATTAAAAATATTATTGCGCTTGGCAGCCGCAGTGGTGTAATCAGTTAGGGCGCTCATCCATGGCCTCGGCTCATCTCTGAATTTGCTACTCCTGCAATAATTTATTCCCGTTCAGTCTGGCATATTCTGTGTAATCATTCACCTCATTACCCACGCACAAGTCGTGGACTCATGTGGGCATCATCAGCTCGAGCAAAATTGTCTTTTTTATATAGTAGTCATATTATGTATGGTACTGTTGTTAATTTTTTAATTTCATAATGTTTATTTTATTTAAAAAAAAAAACTAATCCTTCAAACATACAATAGTAATAAATGAATATAATTGATTCATCTGTTCACATTTGGAACTATAAAGATATAAAATGATATTTATTTATAAAAAATAAATAATGTCAAATTAATTCATTGTTCAATACCAAATGGCTCATTTAATTCAAGCGCAATACTTAATGTCAATTTAGTATAAATTTAAATTTAAATTAAAACTAATTGAAATTGAATTTATTTCTAATTCCATATAATATATCATTGATACTCTATATAAGAAATGGTTGATCATAAAATTCTAGTTCACATGTACATCAGTACCGCTTCTGTTATAGGAATTGACAATGGTAATGTTATTTAATACCCATTTAAAAGGTTTAGCTTCATGTTAAAATGCTGAATTCTTGTGATTGTATTGGTAAGTCTAATCGTTTTCATGAGATCGTTTTCCTCTATCGGCTAGATTGATTTGATTTTAAGTTGGGGTTTCCTAGCTTCACACTTATGCGTAGCGCACTGTGCACCAGCATTACCAGACCTATGGTAAAGGATTGTGGGGGATTTGGCTAGGAATTACCATGCGTTCAATTGTTGCGTCAAAATTGATCAAAATTCCCTACAACTCTTTAGCTTACGTCTGGCAACACTGGTGCACAGTCCACTACTCAGAAAGTGCATAGCTAGGAAAACCCAACTTTAAACCTCAATGTTTTTAAATGTTCAAGTAATTAATTTGTGCTCACCAATCATCAGCTGTTCATCTTTGGCCCTTTCGTCGAAATCTTCAAACATCTCGCCGCAAACTTGTAACCAAGCTTCCTTTTTATTACTTTTGAATTTATACAAATCACTGTTGGTGTCCCACAATTCGGGCCGTCTTTCCACGGCCGATATCAGCGATTCAATTGAAAATTCCATTCCGCTTATGGTCGTATTCACACCATCGCCGGTGTAAACAACTCTAGTCCGCTTATGGCCGCGTTCGCACCAACACGTCCTTTACAAACGGCTCTAGTGCGGCAACTGACGTCAGGCTTCGTTTGTCACGGACGTAGCACGTCCGCTGTGGCAAATGGTGTGGGAGGGGAGCACGGATGTTACGTGTTACGTCGTCGCTTCGCACGTACGCGTACGAGCGGTGACGTACGCTGGATCAATGCCATTTGTCGTCCATCTCCGTCTTTCCGTTCGTTCCCCGCTAACGTACGTGCTGCAGCAAGGCCCTTTACAGCACTTTATGAAATTGTGGTGGAGCCTTGCCTTGGCTGCTTGCAGCTTTCCATTGGATAGATTATTTTGTACAGTACTAGTGGTTTGCCCGTGCTTTGCAACGGGATTTAAGGTAGGTTTTTCAAATTAAGCATGTGATATATAGATTTTAACCGCCACTGTCAATACTATTCCAAAAAGGGAATTAGGAGCTGTTTTCTTGATAATGAACAAATGTTCTTTATTGATGAAGAACAAATGTGTTGCTTTGGCTTGTGACTTGAAGCTTGTTTGCATCATAGTGACGTATCATCTATCAGCTGTTCTATGACCTTCCTGCATCTAAAGACATTTTAAAACAGTTATAATGTTTAGATGATGATGATGATTATCTTCGAGTATTGGGTGCTCCACTGTACAAGCACCCTCATATCATTTTCACACATTTCAACCTCTAATATCGTGAATCTAATTTATTTTTTTATTGCTGATGATGCCTACATGAGTCCGAGACTTGCGCGTGGGTAATGAGGTGGATGATAACACTTAGATGCCAGACGGAGGAGCGGGATTCGAACTCAAGATCGCTGAAACGGCAACAAGCTGAAGTTGTGACGCTCCAACCAATTTTTCTAATTAGCCCGCCACTTATTTTCCAATATCTTATTTGGAGGTTGTATCTTGCTACCTCGCCTGACACCCCTTGTTATCTACTGTTTTTGAATCATATGTTTTATGTTGTAAAATTTCATCTGGGGTATTTGTCCTGCGACAGCTAGCTAGATTGAATGACAAAAAGTTACTTTTTACAGCTTACCATGGGCCATATTAGGTATGCTATCTTAGTATGGGGTAATTCATCAAAACAAAATCTTGATAGGGTGTTTAAGATCCAAAAGAAAGCGGTTAGGTATATGGAAGGAGTGGATAGATTAGATTCATGTAGGCCGTTGTTCAAGAGACTTGGTCTCCTAACTGTACCCTGCTTATATGTGTATGAAGCTACTTTATATGTAAAAACGAATGATATTAACCAAAATCTTGATGTACATGATTATAATACAAGAAGCCGAGGAGATTATCACTTGGTGAATCACAATAGTAGCTTATTCAAACAAAAACCTAGTTATATTGGTAGGAAATTCTACAACAAGCTACAGCAGTTTTTAAAGAGTCTTGAAAATATAGAAATTATTTAAAAAACAATGGAAAAAATATTTAGTTGATAAAGCTTTTTATAGTGTACAAGAGTTCCTTTCACATCAAAATTAAGCCTCACCTCAACTACTTGGAGTAATTATGGTATCTAGTGTATAATATTGTTGATCTGACTTGTCTTATACTCCTTAACTGGAGTCTCCAAGACGTAATCTACAAAAAAAATTTACGCTTAGGTGTAGTCAACTCTATTAGATACATTTATTACAACTGACTTTTGGTTTTGTCATTAATTTATATATTTACTGTATTTGTATTCATTGAAAAAACAATTTTTTTTTATTTTTTTCATCTTAAAATGTTAAATAAATGGTAACTCATACTCACGAACGGACAGGAAGTCTTGTGAGTATGATTTCATAATATGTGGATAATGTTAAATGTTTTATGTATTCTTCAAATGAAATCAATAAAGAATTTGAATTTGACTTGAATCAGAAATTTCATTAACAAACAATCTGTGTGTTTTATAGCGGTATTAACTTTTAATTTAAAATAACAATTGTTGACAATCTTCTATGTTTAACCAGAAAACCTTTTCGTTTTATTATTCTTTGTTTTATAAATCTTGGAAAATTTACTAGCTATAAACTCTCATGATATTAAAAAAATTCATTGTTACAAAATGGTAAATTTAATTTTTGTAAAAATGATGTTTGTACAAGATTTACAATTTGAGATAAAAGTATTGTGAACCATATCTGAGTAAACAGAAATTAACATATGATTTTCTATTAGTATAAAATGTCATACAAATGTACTACAATGTCAATTTTGCATGAATAAGGAGTGAATGAGAGATCCATTTCAACCTGGAGAGTCTCTTTTGTATAAGGAGCAGACCAGAATGAGTTTGTCAGTGTCCTGCAAAAGTATTAACTCAGCTGGAATAAAAGCACTCACATGGTCTCAGCACTGGAGCTATAAAGAATTATGAAGCCAGGAGACATTTTCAAGTAAAAGGCTGACTAGAAGCACGTAGCTGGTTGGTAGTAAAATTTTGCGCAAATAAAGAGACTGATTTATTCAGTTGCTAGAACAGTCTGTACCACGGATGCTGGATGGTGTCTTTCTCTATCCTTGCGTGTTGAAATATTCCGGCCCTGTGCAGCCAAGGATCCATTTCTGGTCCTCCGGTAATTTGTCAGTGACCTGATTTCATCTTCAAAACTGAGTCGTATTAAACATTTTAGTACTGCATTTGAGAAATTTGTGTTAGGAGAATAAATAGAATAAGAAGAAACGAATAGGTAGTGCGAATTTAAATGTGGTATTATTAAATCAAATATTTAATATTTGAATCAAATATTCGTTTGTTTATTGCAAGATGTGTTGGATGCAAAAATTGTCTGTGAACGATAAAATTTGAATCGAATACAGTATTTTTTTGGAATGGTTAAACAGGTGGGGGAGGTTGTGGTAGAGATTTTCTGTATCTTTCCTTTTTTTTTAGGATGAAGTTCACATACGTTTGAGACCTGTGCGTGGGTAATGAGTTGTATGATGGCTATTGATAAATTGGACCTAAAGTTTTAGATGGGTTCCGAACCACCAGGAATTTATTTTACGGCAATGAACAGAGTCCTTTTTGCTGGCCAATCAATCGGTCACTCTTACAAAGAGAGGCCCAGGGCCTCTACAAGAGAGTTCCTTATCTTATAAGATTGAATAAATACCTGCTAAGACTCTTGGCTATCACTTCCTTTTCATTTTATTCTATTCATAATACAGTATTTTATATTTCATTTTGCTATTGTAAAACAGAGTTTCTAAATCATAGTTATTTAGGTAAATAGAGCTATCTATCTAATTTGCTTTATTTAGCTATTTATCTTTTAGCTCAAAACAATAACTTTAAGATTCTAAAACAATAGCATTTTTCAATAGACTTTCAATTGCCTGCCAATGGATTTGAAAAAGATCTCTGATACACAATAATTCTGCTCGTTGGTAAAGGTTTTACGTTAGTCCTTATTCTGTAGCCGATGTTTTAAAATACTGATGCAGTCTAGTCACGTTCATAATTATTCCTAGTCTCCCTAATGCTCCTGTTCATTTGTATAACTTCATTTCTGAATTGATGACGTATTCCTGTAAGCTATATTGTTTAGTTTTTTATTTTAATTTTGTATATTTGTATGTTTTATCCTTTGATGCTACGACGTATTGTTTTTTGGTTGGGTCATTGTGACTTCCAGCCAATGATATCAATGTTTTATCAATAATGAATAAATAAAACAGAGCTAATGAATTATTTATTTGCAGATCACTGTTCAAGAGAGGCAGATCGTATGGAATTTGGACTTCTACAAGGTTCCAAGCTACAGCTAATATGGTATAATATGTGGCATCAATGGTGCTCATTTTATCAATTACTTTCGTCAAGATATCAACATTACTGCGGCTGATATTATTTATGAGTAAGTGGGGGGTCATAGTGATACAATACTCTTTATCAGACATTTATATTTTATTTTGATACATATTTATTTATTGATACAGTCGAAGCCGCGAGCCGTAGCAGGTATCTGTTCAATCAGATAGAGATAAGCTGCGTTCTCGTAGGTCCTGTTCGTAACGGTGACCGATTAGATTGGCCAGCAAAAAAGACACTGTTCTCTGCTGTAAAATCACTTCCCGGTGGTTCGGAACCAACCTAAAACTATAGGTCCAACTCATCAATCACCATCATCCAACTCATTACCCACGCACAGGTCTCAGACCTATGTGGGCTTCGTCCTCAAAAAAAAAGAGAAAAAAGAAAATGATGAATGATGAAAAGAAAGATGTAGAGAAGATATAGTAGTGTTGGTTAAAAAATGATGAGGTAAAATGTGGTGGAGAAAAGAGGAATAGATGGTAAAGGAGAAGGAGATGGATGAATATTCGTAGAAAAGGAGCGATGGTGAAGAGGTTATGAGGGAGAGAGAATATGGTGAAAAAGAGGAGAGGATTAGGGAAAGAAAGATGTGGAATGGGAATGATTGTGGAGAAAAGAGGAAAGGCGAAAAAGATGGAGAAGGAAGGAAGGCTTTCATAGGGGGAAAGAAGAGAGTAACACAATTGGAGTCATGGTGAAGAGGTGGAATATGGTGAAGAAGCGGAGAGGGTTGGTGGTTGAAAGATGAGGAGGGGGAATGATGGTGGAGTAAAGAGGAATGGTGAAGGAGAAGGAAGGAAGGTTTAATGGGGGGGGGAGGAACAAGAGAATAACAGAAGAGTAAGTATCAAACAAGCAAGCAAGGTGATCTGGTCCCCTCCCACGTAATGTTAACTGCTTCCGTCGATGCAGCTTACATTAGAGAAGAACAGAGTGCAGGACAGTTGTCTCAGACAGTTGGCCTCTGAAGCAAGTGATGCTGTTCATTGCATCAAAAGCAGTGGCGTCTGCTCAGGGTGTGCGAGTCTTGCTCCAGCGCCGTGATAAAATTGACGGATTGTTCTTTTGATCCGTGTAAAGTAAATTTTATCAATATTTTGTTTGATTTCTGACTATTCACCCTCGTTACGACTTGAACTAAGTTTGCAACAATTTTCAAACATGTTGAAAACAAGTTGCAAACAAACTGCCTGACAAACCCCACCGTTTCCACTCTGCAACATTCCAGATTCACATGAGTTTATTTAGTCTGGCGTCTGCCCGGGCTATTGTTTACCTTCAAAAAATAGATCGAGTGCATTCCTTTCACAGGACAAGCTAGCGTACCATGAAATTTAAGCATTCTAATTATTTTAAATGTGTATAAATTGATGATATTAATAGATTTTATGAAGTACTTAAATTCCATGTTATGAAAAAATCAAGTAGAATACAATAGCATTTTTAAAAATTCAAATAACCTAAATCTCATGTTTCTAGTTTGTAGTGCAGAAGAAAATTGGATGAATTACATACTGCAATTTCATATTACAAACAAGAAATATGCTAGGCACGTTACGTCGCTGCGATGCACTCGGTCTATTTTTAAAAGGTAAACAATTGCCCCGGCAGACGCCAGACTAAATAAATGCATGTGAATCTGGAATGTTGCAGAGTGGAAACTGTGGGACTTGTCAGACAGTTTGTTTGCAACTTGTTGCAAACTTAGTTTAAGTCGTAACGAGGCTGAATCAATTGCGTAGCCAGGATTGAACTTTGGGTGGGGGATACCAACGGGTGGTGGGAAATGGAACCCCCCAGTTGATAGGTGGGTCCGCCCCCCCCCCCCCCCCGGAAATATGTTTTGATATTCATCATTTTTATAATGATTTTTGAGCATTTCAAAGTTATTTCTGCTTGGATATTTAAATTAATGCAATTGTTAATTTGAATGAAATATATCTCCGTACCTGAAGAGTTAGTGACAGACACCACTCGAAAACACTGCATTATCACATTGCTCACTGAAGTGTACATGCCGCGGCAGAGTCACAGTACCTCAACATTGCATACTTTTCGCGATTCAAGTGACAAACTCTTGTGCTAAACAAAACTAAGGTTTATTTTTGTATTAACTGTTAATTTTATATGCAAGTTATTAGTTTTGTGAAAAATGACCACAATATTCCAGGGAGGGTGGGTTGTATCTTGATATCCCCCTAGCTACTCCCCTGGGCTGAATAGTCACAAATCAAACAAAATATATAATTTCCTTTACATGGATCAAAAGAACAATCCTTCAATTTCTCAATTTAGATATGAATATACTAGCAGATTATATATAATTAATCCAATTATATTACTACAAACTATATTTTGAAAGCAAATCCAGTTTATGTATTGTAGTGTGTGCGGCCCTGTCCTATGTACGATAAATTAGTCCGCGTTCCAGAAAACCGAAACTTCAAATAAGTCGTCTTACTGATGAAATGAATGATAATGTTACAAAAGCAAACAAGCAGTTAATCACGCACTTGTTCTATTTATATCATTCCATTGTTTTCATGGACAGACGCAGCTACAATTTGATTCCTTTCATTCTCACTCGTTAAATGTCTTTCTCACTCCTATTCTTCAAGTCTGCAACTCTCTCACTCAATTTATCTTCTCGTCAATTCTACATTCTTCTAGAACAATCGAGGTCTAGTCCAAGCCTTCTTGAAGATTCTCGAAGTGTCTGGTGACCTCCAATTCTTGGAATTATACAACTACAACAGCTATATAAAGGAGTCCACGTGAACCAGTGAATCAGTTTTCTACAAACCCGTGTGACAGATTGTATTACAGATCTCGTGCCAGTGGAGTAAACAGTGCTTTATTCAGTCTTTAGACAGTGTCAAGTGCAGAGACATGTGTTTACTGTTTATGCAGCTTACTAATAGTTTAAAGACGTTGTGTTAAGTGATATTATTTGGGACTGTCAAATAACGAATTGGACTGTGTTTTTGTAAGTGATTAGTTGCTCTTTTTATAATTTCTTTCTGCATTATTGTACAGTTTATTGGACTATTGTTTCTTTTATTATTGTTCAGCCTGTAATTAATTATTCATTTGTACAGTTTATTGGATTCTTGTTTCTTTTATTATTGATCGACCTGTAATTACTTATTCATTAAATCTTGTAAATAATTACTGAAAATAAGTATTAGCTTGTCATTTGTTGATTTGTTTTTCTTTATTGAACTTACAATTAATTTGTGTAAATAGACTAATTTTGCATAAATAAAGTGCAAGTGTGAACTTTAGTGTTGCCAGCCTTATTTTAGCCAGTAGAACCCGTAACAATAATATTTATGAAAATTCAATTGCAGTAGCCTATAACAAATTACCAGATAGTATGAAGTATGATAGTATCAACCATCTCCATCACCTACAGAATAAGTTTTGCATATTTCAAATTAATGAACCAGTACATAACTAGTAGTTCTATGAACAGTTGATCTCATTGTCAAGAATAAGGGTGTTTGCACAGAGGAACATACTCTATGTACTCAATGGCAATCACTATCGCAATCACCAGCCTTATACCTGACCCTTGATTCAATTTGCGTAGTCTATTTCATGTCTGTACTCCACAAAAAGACACTCTCTTGTCACCAAGGCTGCGGTTCTATTCTCATCCAGCCTGTACCTATGTTTTTAAATACAGCTGATTGACCAAATCAGATCAGATTTTGCATGTCTGATCAATGAATCTATTTATTTATTTTATTTTATTTATTTGAACATTACACAATGCAATAGTATCCCTCTAGCTGTAAGCTATTTGAGGGATATTTCATTAAGACATTATATTACAATCAAATACAACAATGAATAACAATAGATTCCTTTTCGTAATCTATATAACTGTATATAGCCCATTAATATTTTTTTTTTAATCCATTGTTCTGTCTATTGTCTATTGTCCATTGCACCATAAAAAATCAAGTCACTTAAACAACCAATCAATATGGTATCGCTCTTCACTCATTGGCACTTATCACTCTAGGATACACTTTAATACTCACTTGACACTCCTATTTTCTACATCATAATGTGTTTCTTATTTTTTATTGAACAACTCTAACCTTTATTAATATATAATTTTTTTTAGCTTAAGCTAAATCATTTATTCTCATAAAATAGACTTTTAATTTTGTTCGAATCTCACTTTTCCTCTGTAACATTTTCAACTCCAATGGTAATGAGTTTAAAAGAAATGGAATTCTACATTCTGGGGCTCTTTTACCATTATAGAACAATATTAATAAAATTTGTAAAATTAATCATAATTAACTTAGTAATCACTTGTTATTATACTTAATTGAAATATTAGAAATGATTTATTTCTCTGATACAAACGTGTTATTCTAAAAAATGATAATTCATGTGAAGGTACATCCAGATGAATAAGAGGACCCGAGGGTTATCTGGAAATTTGTTCACAATTTTATAATATGATGGAGAAGCTCATTTCAAAAATAATATGTTTCCTGTTAAAGAAGAGAGCTTTTCCTTTTTTCCTTTTAACCTTCAAATGCAAGTAAATTTGGAAATCCTTAAGCCGCGTCTCCACCAACCGAACATATCTGCCGAACAGTGTTCGCTGAAATTATCTGGAATTATCGCTGGAATTAATTTCGCCGAACATTGTTTGGTATTGGATTGGTGTGGACGCCTTCTCGAACATTATGATGGTGGTAGTGGCGGGAACCTGTTGTTGGTCGTCACTGTTCGCTCACAGACCAAACATTTCAATTGAACTCACGAACATGTTCGGTGACTCATATGTTTAATGTTTGTCAATTTTGTGTGTTCACCAGCAATGTTCGGCAGACATGTTCGTTTGGTGGTGACGCGGCTTTAAACATACATGGGCGGGCATTTCTCAAAGGATGATCCATGCAAAATTTCTTGGAATTTGGTCCACACGTTCAGTCAAAAATGCATTAAAAACAGACAAATGCAAGACGATCGTCTTGAAACGGAGAACTTTCTTCATTCTGTCAGTGATGGAGAAGGTTTTCCATTGCGGATGATGCCCACATGAGTCCAGAGACTTATGCGTGGGTAATGAGGTGAATGATGAGAAACAACCATTTCTGAATGAGATTCTAAGCCAAGACTGTCTGAAACGAAGCCAGCCAATGCCCCTTATCTTTTCACAGACAAGCGCTCTAATCAATCGCGCCACCAGAGTTCATTTTAAATATGTTTTTGTTTTCTATATAGAAGAAGGCCTCTCTTCGTTCGGTCAATCAAAACCAAAGAAAAAGATGGTGGAACAACATCTAAACTAGATTAAAACTTGAATCCGTCCAGAAAAATAAGAAAAATTACGCTGCTATTTGCGTGTGTGCATTGCAGAACGGATCGAATTCCATGCAACACTGGCAGAGTGATAAGCACGCCGAGGTGCATAGCAGAACATCGAGGAGAAATAGCGGGAAACCAGTTCTGTGAAGAAAAAAGTCGTCCATGAAATGATACTGAATATCGTAGGCTGAGGCAAAGGCGAGGGAGGAGGATCGGATTTGTTACAACAACGTGAGTTCACCGCGTGTCATAATCACAGATGTCGGAGATTGGCTTCTTTCTAATGCTGACCGGTGTACCGGTATCGGCACGGTATATAATACCGGTGTATCGCTAGAGGTCTGGACGACCTCGCCACTGTGAACAGTTAACTGCAACCGTTCCTCGATGTAACTGGAATTCAGCGATCAGACTACGAACTCCTTAAAGATAAGCTACGAACTTGTGGGCCCTCTTTGTAAGGGTGATCGATCGGTTTCGCGTGCAAAAATCACAGTTCCCTGCTGTAAAATCACTTTCCGGTAGTTCAGAACCAACCTAAAACTGCTGTAAGCCCATATCAACATGAAAGTCATTATCCTCGTACAGATCTCAGTCCTGTGGGCTTCATCTTCATCCTAAAAAAAAAACACTTTTTGAGCAAAGCACTCAACATTGCTTTGAAAATTGCTTGTAATATTTATGTCGTGGAAAATGATTGTAGTAGGTTGTAGGAGTTGATACTAGATCTGTATCTGATACTGTATCAAACATTTATTTATTTATTCAGCACGACCAAAAGACAATAAATATTAAGTTCCTATGGGCTATTGCCCAAAATTGCTTTTTTTCATAAATTATAGGGAACCGATGTTATTGAAATTGCGCCGTTGTCTGTCCGTCTGTCCGTGCTCTAGCTCTTGAAAAAGAAGATTCTAAATTCTCTTAAAAATTGGTATATAGCTTCCTCAAAGTGTAAGTGAGAACGCTATTGTGTTTGAGGGTCAAATATGAAAGTAATTATGAACTGAAACAGGTCGCCACTTTAGAATCTAGGTTAGTTTTGGCTGGTCAAAATCAAAACATTGGACAACTGGCCCATTTCGAATGAAAAATTTGAAGAATATTACGACGGTTGCTGTTTAGCCCAATTATCCACTTCATTTTTACATTGCAAGCGTTTTATCTGTATAGCGCTTTCCCTATACAAAACAATTCAGTCAATGAGATTTTTCTGATGATTGAGATTAAGAGATTGAATTCAAACATTTACCATTTAAAATTGAATATTAAATGAAAGAATTGGACATTTTTTGATTTTCAAAAAAGTGTTGAAATAAATTTTAATAGAAGAATTGGAAATGTTTTGATTTTCAAACGGAATACTGAAATCAATTCCAATAAAAGAATTAGAAATGTTTTGATTTAAAAAAAAAGTTGGTGATAAACTATGAGTTGTTTTTATATTACTTTATAATGTATCATTTTCCATGAATTACTCTTTCATTAAGTGATTTATTTGGAGTTTTAGAAATTTTAGTGTGAGAAGTATTGAGAGTGATAAATATTAGTTTTAAAGTAGAGGATAGAAGTTGTTGCAATTGGATCATTTTCTGATTAACATTTATTTATAATTCTCGAAGTTTTAACTATTATTAAAAAATGTTAATGAAACAAACTATGTAGATAATACTATAAATTGATTTGAAATCACTTGATTACATATGAATTACTTTGAAAAAATAGCAGAAAGATAACAAAACTTGTTTCTAGTAAGTTTTAGTGGCACGAGTACCAATTTGAAACAATTCCTCTTCAAAATATTGAATAGAACAAATAATTTTTTTATTTATTCCTCACTTTCCTCAAATATGAAACATGATTAATAATAGGATACAAAAAAAGGAGCATTAATATTACAATAATAATGAAATACAAAGAAAATGTTAGCTGCAGTTTATTTATTATTTTAGATTCCAGATGTCACGGTTGAATTTGATGTAAGACATACAACACTGAAGACTTGTGAATAAACTTTATTAAAATTTGAGCCTCCTGCTGATTTGAGAGTAGCAATAGCGAAGATGAGCAGTGGATAAACTCGAAACGCATCTGCGACTAGATCTCTTCAAAAAGGTTAGTCTGTCAGTCCTGCAATGCAATAAACAGTAATTTTAAATAAATAGAATACGTTTATTAATTACAAACCAATTTTCAACTTTATTTATAAATTTTATTCTAATACCTACGAAAATTTACAAATTATGCAGCCGAAATACCAACTTATTCAATGACTAAATGTACAAATTTTTCATAATGAGAAAAGACCAAAATTAGATTAAATTGTTAATAATACCAATAGCCAGGGGAACTGGACTTCTCTTTCTCCTCATCCTCCTCTTCCTCCTCTTTCTCGTTCACCAATTCTTCACACTAATCCTCTCTTTATCCCCTCTTTCCATTTTCATTTCTTTTAAATTTTTCTTTTCCTTTTCAAGTTCCTCCTTCTCAACCATAATTCATTTATTTTCTTCTACGCCTTCTTTCTCTTACTTATGATGGTCATCTGTATCTTCTTCTTCTGGATTTCTTTTCATTTCAGTAGTTTTTCATTTTTTCCTCTTCTGCTGTTGCATCATCCTCTTATATTTCTTCTCCTTCCTTACTCTCATTCTTCCTCATTTCCTTCATTCTTCCTCATTTCCTTCATCTTCCTCATCTCCATCCTCTTCCTTTTCTTCTTCTCCTCCTTCTCCGTCCCTTCTTCTCCGTCTCTTTCTCCTTTTTCAACTTCCTCTTTTTGTTCTACTACCACTACTACAGCCTCCTCTTCCTCCGCCTTCTCCTTCACCTCCTCCTCCTCCTCCTCCTTTTTCTTCTTCTTGTACTACTATTACTCCTATTCCCCTTCTCCTTCTCCATCTTCATCCTCTTCTACTATTTCTTCTCTTTTCTTCTTTTGTACTCCTTTTTCTTTTTCTCCTCATTCTTTTTCTTTTCTTTACTTCTTTTATTCTTTTCTTTTTTCTACTCCTTTTTCTTTTTCTCCTCATTCCTCCATCCATCATGAAATTTCTTTTTTCCTTCGTCTTCTACGAACATTCAATGGAGATCAGTTATTGGCGTTTGCACTGTTTTCGCATCAGCCCTAACTTGAATTCAGTTTTTAAAAAAATGTACACAAAAATAAGGAAATCAGAAATAAAACACTGTAAAAATGTACTACAGAATATAGGCTACTCAAATATAAGGAAGCTGTTACATAAAAACAGTGCATATAAAACACTTTTAAAAGTAATACAAATTATATACTCAAATCAGCTAGAGATAAAACACTGTTAAAAATGTACTACAAAATAAAGGTTACTCAAATGTAAGGGAGCTGTTTTATAAAAACAGTGCATATAAAACACTTTTAAAAGTAATACAAATTATATACTCAAATTTAAGGAAGCTAGAGATATAACACTTGGAAATTTACCCAAATTTAAGGAAACAAGAGTTAAATGTACTGTAGGCCGCTCTTTACCAAGAGATGTAATGGAGTTCAACTGTGTCTCTTATGTGCAGAACAACTTTTCGAACTCCTGACTCAGTGTAGCTATTCTCAAATTTGTGCTGCTTTTAGCCAGATGAACGGGTGGCTCGACACCACACATCGTAATGCTATCGCACTTCTTGCAGCCTCCCTGCACCCCTACCCCTCCTCCCATCATCACAGCCTTACCACCTCCCACCATCACCAACACAAACATCACCCGCGTTCATCTCCCGATGGAATTTGCTCCTCTTCCTTTTCAGTCTCTCTCGTGTTATCTCTCTTCTCGTCATGCTCTCACTTGCTCCTCTTCTCTTCTCTCAAACCACGACGGATCGGAATGCGCATGAGCAGTATGTGCGCGGCCGTGTGTGTGTGTGTGCGTGAACTTGTGGGTGAGCAAAGGCCGCATATTGTGTTATCGATAAAACCAGATTCTGTGCTGATTTGAGAGTGCACACTGAGAGAGGCGCTCTTCTTCTCGTTGTTGCTAGTTAACGCTATTTTTCTTTCTATCACTATCTCTCTTTTATCACTTCTTTCTCTCTGTCTTCTTTATTCGTCGCATCCTCTCTTAAATCCTCTTCAACTAATTTTTTTTCTCTCACCCACTCTTACACTCTCACTCACTTTTCTCTCACTCATCCTTTTTATAGTTTTAAATCTCTCTCTCACACTCTCTCTTTTCCAAAATTACTGTAAATCACTATAACTATGAGATCTTGAGAATTGCTAATAATTTTAGTAATACTGAAATTATTCATTATAAATTTGTGCAAATAAAGTCATCTGAATATCTCTCTCACACTCTCTCGCTCACTTATTTCTATCTGTATTTTCCCTCACTTCTTTACTCGTCGCACCCTCTCTTAAATCCTCTTCAACTAAAAAAAGTAATTTTATCTTTATCTTATCTTACCTTATCTCTCATCTTTGAAAGTGTGAATCTAAGTTGAGAAAAGAGAAATTAAGAATAAAGAGAAGTGGGTGAGAAGTATAACAGTGAAAAAGGGTACTTTTTATTTTACTTTCAGGATTTTCAAAAGTAATGTTGAAATTTCACTTTGAGTACTATTACTGTTTCAAAATATGTTTAGATGTAGGAAGCTCATAGAACAGCTGATAATATGATATTCAACTATGGTGATAATATAGATCTGTCAGCGTATCTGATATGTCTAAAGCCAAAGCAACAGATTAGTTCTGTATCAATATTACAGTTGCCAATTACCCAGCGTGATATTGTGTCTATTGAGCTTTTATTGTAACATATTATTCTAAAGAACTAAACACAAAGCGATGTCATTGAGTAAAGCTGCAAGTTTGCTAAAAATGTACTTTACTTATATAAAAAAAAACACTAAAAACTCACATCATCAATGCTGCAACAATTAAATGTTGTTTGTGAACTTCTCTTTTCAAACAGACCCTGTGTGGTATTTCACTCACCCTTGTACTTTCGTAATTTTGTGACCACTAACATAAGGTATTCACCAGAAAAGAAAAACTGAAAACTGGATTTTCGGGCAAGACCGGGTAAAATGCTAGTCATCTATAATTCCATCACCATAACCTTAGGAAATATCAACAGCGAAGGTGTACCTAGTAGCTGACAGTAGCCACTCCACTTTTTTTTTAGGAGCCCACATAGGTCTGAGACCTGTGCGTGGGTAATGAGTTGGATGATGGTGATTGATGAGTTGGACCTACAGTTTTAGGTGGGTTCCGAACCACCGGGTCCACTATCCATTATCCCCTATTTCCTCAACTGTTTTACTTTTAAAAACACTACTCCCCTACTAAATGCTCCTCCATCCCTTCATATTTAATAATGTCCCTGCATCTCCAATAATTTCCCTTCATCTTCAATAATTTCCCTCCATCTCCAATAATGTCCCTTCATTTATAGTTTCCCTTCATCTTCAATAATTTCCCTTCTTCTCTTTTAATATTCCTTCATCTCCAATTAAATTCCCTCATCTTCAATAATTTCCCTTCATCAATAATATCCTTCAATAATAATAATTTTATTGTCCTTCATTTTTAATAATTTATCTTTATCTCCAAAAGTTTTCGATAATTACCCTTCATCTTCAATAATTTTCTTTTCTTTTCAATACTTTCCGTTTTAACCTCATTCATTTTCTTTCAATTTCAATAATTTCTCTTTATCATCATTAACTTTCCTTCACTTCCAGTAACTTCACGTCCTTTTCAATACATTTCTCTCAATCTCCAATAATTTCCCAACATCTTCAATTATTTCCCTCCATCTCCAATAACTCCCTTTTATTTTCAATAATTTCCATACATCCCCAATAATAATTTTCCTCCGTAGCCAATAACCTCCCTTCATTTTTAATAATTTCCCTATATCTTCAATAGTTCTCCCTCATCTTCAATAATTTCCGTCAATCTCCAATAACTCCCCTCTATTTTCAATAATTTTCCTACTCTTTAATAATTTCCACACCATAACCATATTACCGTAGGAAACAGCAACAGTAACAGTGTAGCTGGTAGAAAGAAAAAAGAAAGAGAGAAGAGAATATTTTTATTTCGCTTGCTTAGACAGTACAAACTAATACAATAAATTATATAGAAACAAAACTTAGAATGGAACAATGATCACATAGCCATAAACTATTAAAATCCATAACTTGCAAATAAACTGAAGATTAAAATGGTATTAGAACAAAAATCAACAAATATTTCATAAATTAATCATATTTTAATCAAATTACTCAGTAGAAATGGAATTTATTGATCATAAATGAAAAAAAAAAACAAAAACATTTTAAATTTAACACTGCTTTCAGAGATATTGTAGAACTGTTTCATGATTGAATAATAACACAGATATTGTCAATTTGTACTAGTTTTAATGATGATGATGCCATGAGCATTGAAACCTGGTTTTGCATATTAAAAACTAGTAGAAATTGACAATATCTGTGTTATTATTCAATCAAAAACATTTTATTCTCATACAAACTAGAAGTTCTGTGAACATTCCTCTGTGTTTCTGTGTATTCCTCATGCCCAAAAATAAGGGTGCTTGCACACAGGAGCATACTCGAAATACTCAAAAATAATTACTATTGCAAAATTGAGCACAATCGTCAGACCCTTGATCCGATTTGCGGTCTATTTCATGTGTTTTCCACAAAAGTCACTCTGCATCACATCACCAAGACAGTGTTCTCTATTTGCGAGACAGCTGATCACTCAGATTAGATCACAAATGTCTGATGAAAAAGTTTACAAAAACAATATTAATTAAATTTGTGTATTATTTACTTAGCATCACTTGTTATTGTACTTTATGGAAATATTGAAAATGATTTGTTTCTCTCAAATATGTTATTCTTATGAATGATAACTTAATCTGTATGGAGGCTCAACCAGACGAATGAGAGGGCCCGACGGCTATCTTCAAATATGATTCCAATTGCATATGATGAAAAGCTCATATCAAAAATTAAATGTTCCTATAGCCGAAGGCATAAGAGCCTTACTTTTTTCCTTTCAAATATCCTTTAAATGCAAGCAAGTTTCAAAATGCTTACACATACATGTTATAGACAAATGCAAAATGGTCGACTTGAAACAGAGATCTCTCTTCGTTCGGTCAATGAAAAAAGTGAAATAAATACTAGGATAAATAGAGTACACCTTTATTTCTAAGGTAGTAGACAGTGGCTACCTCCTACCTACTCTCCCACTGTCTTAGACTACCAGGTGGTGGGTAATGGTGGAGGTAGAGGTGGCGCAGGTGCCAAGCAGGCATGATGAGGTGGACAGGTGTTTGCGCACGCGCACTGCCAGGTGCACGCCACAGACACAGGTGATCGGAGGACCAGGTTGCACTGCTGCCTGCAATACGCCTCCTCATCTACACTGTACGCTCATCGTCTGCTGCTGCTCCAATTCTTTTCTTTCAGAGTTCATCATCTTGGCTGATGCTACTCATAGAGTCTCTAGCCCCGATAGCACCCTATTTGCCACGCCTTGATGCCAGCATACCACTATAGTTCATATTTATCATAAAGTTTATAGTTATAGTTTATCATATAGTTTATATTATTTATAGTTTATCATATAGCTTATAGTTATAGTTTATCATAATATATTTGTAACATATAGTTATCATATATTTTTAACATATTCAATTTTTTCAATTTATTTAATACACATAACATACACAAAAAACAAAACAACAAAGCAAAGAAGTAAACGTAACAAACAGACAATAATTACTAATAGGTGGCTCCATGGTGGGGTGTGCAGGAGAGCTAAAACTTATCCAACTATGGCAAGGTCATGTATTTAGGATAAGTGAAAAAGGAGATGAGAAAGGAAGGGGAATAAAAAAGAACAAGGAAAAAGCAAGCGAGTCCACTGTTCACAAACACCAATATCAACAACATTGAACACGCTCCGGATGAAAACAGGCAAAAAACGTTAGAAGAAAAGGAAATCCATATGGTCACAGATCAAGATTAAAAATTAATTACTCAAGACCCAATTTTTAATTTCCAGTTTAGCTTTACTAGTAATCCTCAGTTTCAAAATCAAGTGCTCCGGCAATTGGTTTATGATTTTGGTACTTACATATATCCCAATACTTTCGTCATTAATATAATATATTTTGTACTTGTTGGCTGTAGGTCTTAAAAATTTAGTTATCATATAGTTATAGTTAATATTTAATATTAAATTCATTAGATCCTTCAATTTTATCTTTGTCAATCCAAGTAAGTTTTGATTAAACATTGAAGTAACTTAGAGAATTACATATTGGTTTTTAGAGAAACAAATCATAATGACGTACAATTTTTTCTTCCCAGTCAATCGCAAAAAAAATGTAAAAATTTCAGATATTTGACAAATATTGTTTTATTTTGCTTGAGCTCTTGACCATCAAAATAAGCCACAAAATTCAAATTCAAATTTTATTCATCTTTCATAACAAAGAAACACATCAACATCAGAAACATAAAAAATACATCTGAAATATACAAAATTGAATACTAATTGATGCAGAAGTTATACAATAGAACATTCAATGGAAAGAGAAAAAAATACCCACAAGACACAGAGTCTGAGCATGGGCATGAGTTGCAAAAATCGTGTGAAAAGCAAAAATACTCTACGGATTGATTAGAAAAATGTAAAGTAGTAAAACAGAGAAATTATTAATACCAGGTGATTGAAAATTGAAGTATTATGAACAATGGTAATGGTAAATGACATGTTATAGCGAATGTTGATATCATCTATAGCAAAAATACAACATCCATAGCAAAAATACAGCAAAAAGTTGAATTATCATTTACTTAGCCTACAGACAATGGAATACAAGAAATAAATGAATAGAATAGATCAAAATATCAAGATTGCATTGAGATGTAAAGTATAGCAATGAGAATTATATAATGATAATTTATTGAATAAATGATGTAATAGAATTGAAGTCACAGCATATCCAATCATCAATTGTTTCAGTTCTCGAAATTTTCCCCAAATTACGCCTGAGTTTGACGTTCCCTTGGTATTTAAATGTATCACGTTGCCAAAAAAGTTGAAAGTTGAAGTTTTTTGTCTTTTGCTGGTTTTGTATGAATTTGTTCCCCCTAGATGGTTAAGGCAAGCGAAGCGAGCCTGTTGTCTAGCAGTTGAGTAGAATACAAAGTACAAATAATATATAGTTAATTAAAACAGTCAAAGTGGTATGCATCATTGAGAAAGTAAAATAAAAAGAACGAAAGACATAATTAAGACAAAGCATAAAATAATATTGGATATTATTAAGGTATTGAAATCTATTGTCACCAGAAATCTTTCTTAATCAATTATTTTGTGATACGGAGGGCTCCAATTAGAGTTTTTTTTATTTTGGGGTTCAATTTATATCCCGCACAAGTCTTTTTAAACGCTTTGCCATTTTTTTTTCAACTCGAAGACACCACGGGTAGTAAAATGGCATATATTTCATCCCAATGAAGCAGTTTTATTTTTAATTGGAAATTCCAAAAAATATTAAGTTTTTATTTAAAAAAAAACCAATTGATTTGTTGAAAAATGTGTCATTTTTCTCAAGGGGTAATTTTTTCTTATAAAAATTATCAAACGTCTAAAATGGCTTATAGGGGATATCAATAGTTGACCCAAAACCGAAAAATTTAAACTTAGTGTCCCCATATTTCACAAAATTATTGTTGAAAATTTTTTTACGGCAATAGATAGCATTACAATATTTTAACATCCAATAGAAGATAATTCGAAAAGAAATGATGATTATAAACCCTGTGCACAGTTTCAAATAGTTAGATTAAGGTGGTCAGTATCCATCAAACCTTTCACCCGGAATCTTCAGAGAGTTTCCCTATTTTTAAGGGTTGTGCACCCAAACAGAAGCCGATTCACGATTGGAGGAAGCCTTCTTGTTGCTGTTGATATGACGTGGGTTGCATCGAATGTGGAATTGGGAATGTCACTTTCTTGTTCGCCTCTCACACACTCTCTTTCGGTCCCTCTCACTTGACGTGAGAGAGTAAGTGAAAGATAATTAGAGAGAAACAAAAAGAGTTTCATTGAGAGAGAGTGAGAGAGAGGATGTGTGAGAGAGTGTGTATGAGAGAGTGTGTATGAGCGAGTGAGAGATGGGCCGTGAGATCGATTTTATTGATGACGTCATTGCATTGGTTCTTCACTATGCACTGGCTGCTTGCTACATGTGACGACTTATCACCGTCTCTCACACGCTCAATCATTCTCTCTCTCTCATCCATGTTCAAGCTTCTCTTGTATTCTTCTTCTTCATCTTCTTCTTCTTCTTCTTCTTCTTCTTCTTCTTCTTCTTCTTCGTCTCTTTCTCTTCTTTTTCTTTTTCTTCTTGTTCACCTCCTCCTCCTCCTCTCCTTCTTCATCTCTTTCTCTTCTTTTCTTCTTCTTCTTCTTCTCCTGCTGCCTGCTTTTTTTCTTCTCCAACTCCTCTACTACTTTTTCTGCTTCTTTTCCTACTCCTCCTTCTTGTCCTTGTTCTCCTTTTCCACCTCTTCCTCCTTATCTTTCTTCTTCTTCTTCTTCTTCTACCTCACCTTTCTTCGACTCTTTTTTCCCTTCTTTTTCCACCCATCATTCCCATCTTCTTCTTCTGTAGCCTTCGTATTCTCCTTCTTCTTCTGACTACTTCTTCTTCCTTCTTCTGCCTCTTTCTTCTTTATCTCTTTCTCTTTATTCTTTATCTCTTTTTCTTTTTTCTTCTTCTTCTCCTCCACCTAGGTCTACCTTTCCTCGTCTTAAATTTCTTGTTTCATTCATTTCTTCCATCCAAGTTTTTGTCACCATTTCTCATCTCATCCTTTCCTGAATATCTTCTTTCTTTTTTATTTCTTCTTCCTTCTTCTTCCGCACCTCGCTCACCCTATCTTCGTCTAAATTATCTTGTTTCTCCCATTTCTTTATCCAAGTTCTTGGCAAGAGGAAATCGTTGTCTGTAAATAGTAGTGCTGTAGTTCAGCCCTTAAAGAAGAAATAATGGATAACATTTGAGCGAACCACACTTCCGCAACAAGGTTAACAACAACAAGGCTGTGGACCAACAGGAGCAAACTATATAATATATAGTTTATATATAGTAATATATAGAAGTTCTTCTTATTTTTTATCTCCTACTTTCCCCCCCTCACTATTCCGTATCTGTAGTAATACACTATAATTATAGTGTATAGTGTATTACTACAGATACGGGATAGAGAGGGGGGAAGTAGGAGAGGAAAAAGAAGAAGAACTAGAAGATGAAGTATAAAAAGGAGAAGGAGAAAAAGAAGATGAAGGAGGTGGTAGAGGAGGAGTAGGAGGATTTTGTAAGAAGAAGAAGAGGGGAAGATGATGAAGATGCAGTATGAACAGTAGTAAAAGAAAACGATTTTGAGGTGGTGGAAA
Organism: Conomelus anceps; assembly: GCA_948455865.1. Classification (NCBI taxonomy): domain Eukaryota; kingdom Metazoa; phylum Arthropoda; class Insecta; order Hemiptera; family Delphacidae; genus Conomelus; species Conomelus anceps. Next base: position 23,123,611 of record OX418217.1, read on the forward strand.
AGGAGGAGGAAGTGGAGGAGGAGGAGGAAGAAGAAGAAGATTTTGTAAGAAGAAGGAGGAGAAGAAGAAGAAGAAAAAAAGGAGGAGGACAAGAAGAAGAAGAAGAGGGGAAGATGATAAAGATGCAGTATGAATAGTAGTAAAAGAAAACGATTTTGAGGTGGTGGAAAAGGAGGAGGAAGTGGAGGAGGAGGAGGAGGAAGACGATGATTTTGTAAGAAGAAGGAGGAGAAGAAGAAGAAGAAGAAGAAGAAAAAAAAGGTGGAGGACAAGAAGAAGAAGAGGTTATGACGAAGAAGATGCAGTAGAACAGTAGTAGAAAAAAAGATAAGGTCTTGAAAAAGTAAAAGAAGAAGACTTTGAGGAGAAGAAAAATGAGAAGAATCTGAAGAAAAAGGAGAGAAAGAGATGAAAAAAGAGGCAGAAAAGAAAAATAACAAGGAAGAAAAAGGAGGAAAAAGAAGAAAGAGAGAATAGAAGAAAAAGGGAAAAGTAGAAAAATAGACAAAAGAAGAAAAAATAGAAGAAAGAGGAAAAAGAAGGAAAAAAGAGATGATTAAGAAGGAAGTAGAAGAGGAGGAGGAAGAAAATGAAAGGAAGAAGAGACCTTAGATGGTGGAGGAGGAGGAGGATTTCATAATAAGAAGATGAAGAAGAAGAAGATGACGAAGATATGCAGTATGCAGAGTAGTAGAAGAAAAATATTAGGAGGTGCTGAAATAGAAGAAGAAGACTTGGAAAAGAAGAGGAAGAAGAAGAAATAAGAACAAGAGGAAGAAAAAGGAAAAGAGAAAGAGATGAAGAAGAAAGAGGCAGAAGATAATGAAGGAGAAAGAAAGAAAAAAGAGACGAAGAAGAAGGAGGAGGAGGAGGAGAAAGAGGTTGAAGAAGAGGAGGGGGAGAAGATGAGGAAGAAAAGGGAGATGAGAAAGGAGGATAAATGAAGATAAAGAGAGAAAAAATTGAACAGAATGAAGTAGAATAAGCAGGAAAGAGGAATAAATTAGAGACAAAGAAGAAGAAGAAGGAGAAGGAAAATGAGGAAGAGGTGGTGAAGTAGAAGGAGGAGGGAGAGAAGAAGGAAAGAAGGAAGAAGAAGAAGAAGAAGAAGAAGAAAAAAGTAGACGAAGTACTAGAAGAACAAGGGAGAAGAAGTGGAAGAAGAAGAGTTGAAGAACAAAAGGACGGCAGCAGAAGATACACATGGGAGACGAAAAGAAGAAGTACAAGGAGAATGAAGAAGAAGATGGAAGAGTGAGAGGAGACAATATCCACTGAAGAAGGTTGTTACTATCCGGACGGTAGTCTAGAGGAAAGGAGAAGTATAGCATGCTGCAGGGCTAAAGAAGAAGGAGAAGAAGAAGAAGAAGAAGAAGAAGAAGAAGAAAAAGAAGAAGAAGAAGAAGAAAGAGATGAAGAAGAAGAAGACAGTAGAAGAAGGATAAGATCCACTAGCAAGGATCGAAGGGACGCTGCAGAGAATTTGCGGAGTCGTAAAGAAACGACCAATCCCTGCATCATGCCTCATCCTCTGCCACTCACTCACACTCCTTCTCTCTCAGTTACTCACTCGTTCCTTATTTCTCCTTCTCTCTCACACACTTCGACATTATCTTTCTTATCCCTTTCTTCTTCATCAACGATACATTTTCTTCATGGTGTCTACGTCTTTCTCTCTCTGTTCAAGCGGGATACATGTTAAAACTTGTGGACAGGAATTTCTCACTTGCTACTCTTGTACGTAATGATACCGTATCATGTGTAGCGTACAACGATTGCTACGCGTATCTTATTTTTGATACAATCCTGAGTACCAAGTCTTATGACCGAAGAAAGAGAGTGTTTCAAGTTGACCGTTTTGCATGTTTACCTGACTGTAACACTTTTACCGCTGAACACGAGAACTAACTTTCATGAAATCAAATCAAATCCTTTATTTATCCCCAAAAATGTACAAAGAAAATGAATAGATGTAAGGAAATACATCGAAAAAAATAAATCTTAATATAATAATGAGGATTATTAGGGTTTAAACCTGAGCGCAGGAGCCGAGTGTTTTGAATATATATTATGTCAGTTTGAAGTAAAGTGATCAACGATTAGCTTAAATAACATATGAAAGTCACTGAAAGAATTGTTTAAATAGTTATATGAAATTTTGAATATATGTTCTTTTTAGGAATGCCCAGCGATGTATGTGTGAGGATTTTCAAAATTTTCTTGCATTTGAAGGATATTAAATAATGAAAAAAGGCGTTCAGGCCTTTAAGAAAACATATTGTTACGGGTTCTACTAGCTAAAATAAGGCTGGCAACACTAAAGTTCACACTTGCACTTTATTTACACAAATTAGTTTATTTACACAAATTAATTGTAAGTTCAATTAATGAAATAAAAACAGATCATCAAATGACAAGCTAATACTTATTTTCAGTAATTATTTACAAGAATTGATAAATAAGTAATTACAGGCTAATCAATAATAAAATAAACAAGAGTCCAATAAACTGTACTAATGACTAATTAATTAGGCTGATCAATAGTTAAAGAAACAAGAGTCCAATAAACTGTACAATAATGCAGAAAGAAATCATAAAAAAGAGCAACTAATCACTTACAAAAACACAGTCCAATTCGTTATTTGACAGTCCCAAATAATATCACTTAATACGTCTTTAAACAATTAGTAAGCTGCATAAACAGTAAACACTTTTCTCTGCACTTGACACTGTCTAAAGACTGAATAAAGAACTGTTTACTCCACTGGTACTGGATTGTCTCTTCTACGAGATCCGTAATACAATCTGTCACACGCAGGTTTGAGAACGTAACTGTCACGCACGCTTTTGTAGAAAAACTGATCCCCTAGTTCACGTGGACTTTCTTTATATAGCTGTTACAGTTGTATGCAGTTGTACAATTCCAAGAATTGGAGCTCACTAGACGCATCGAGAATCTTCAAGATACATGATCTCGGTCGTTCCAGAATTCTGAAGAAGTCTCTAGAAATCAACTGAGTGAGAGAGTTGCAGACTTGGAGAATAAGAGTGACAAAGACATTTAATGAGAGAGAATGGAAAATCAAATTGCAGTTGCGTCTGTCCATGAAAACAATGGAGTGATATAAATAGAACGAGCGTGTTTGTGCTTGTTTGCTCTTGTAACAATATGATATTTGAAATAAGGTTCTCCATCATAAGCATTAGAAATCAGATTTCAAGGTAGCCCTTGTGCCCTCTTATTCATCTGGTTTAACCTACATATGGATTAAGTTATAATTTATAAGAATAACATGTTTGTTTGAGAGAAACAAATCATCATTTATTTTATTGCAATTAAGTATAATAAGAAGTGACTACTAAGAGACTACTAAGAGAGAATTATAAAAAATTTTATTAATATTTATTTATTACATTCCAACGGACATGACCATATTTACATACTTAGATAATACAATAATAGAAGAAAAGTAATAGAAATTATCAAATACTTTTAAACAGTAAAATACAAACAATAAAAAATAACAAAAACAAACAAAACATATAACAAAAATAACAAGAAAAGCAAAAGGTGCAGCAGCATGCTCGAGCACAAATAACAACAAAAACAAGGAACAAGAAAAAAACAGCAACAGATCAAAAGCAACAAGGCAGGTAGAGACGATCCACCAGGCAAAAGGCAACAGAAAACAAACAAAAAAACCAGGAACAATATTAAATCATTCAACAGACAAGTCTGATCTGACTCGAGCAACATAAGTACAGGCTAGATAAAAATAAAAATGCAGCCTTGTTTACGTGAAACAGAGTGCGAATTTTTATGGAAAGGCAGACATGGAAACATAATTAACATGCTAATTGAACCAAGGGTTAGATCTGATGATTGAGTTTAATTCTGCTTTGGTGATTATCATTGAGTACATTGAGTGTGTTCCTCTGTGCAAGCACCCTTATTATTGGACGAAAGGTCTACTGCTCACAGTACCACTGGTAGTAGAGGCAGCAGCAGTAGTAGTGGAAAAAAAGAAGAAACATAAAAAGGAGAAGATGAGGAATAGGTATGAAAGGAGGAGGAGAAGTAGAAGGAGAAGATGAATAGGTAAGGAAGGAAGAGAAGAAGAATGAGGAGGAGTAGTTGAAGGAGGAGAAGAAGAAGAGGAAGAATAGGTAGGGAAGGATGAGAAGAATAAAAAGGAAGAGGAGTAGAAGAAGAAGGAGAGGAAGAATAGGTAGGGAAGAAGGAGAAGAAGAAGAAGGAGGAGGAGTAGTTGGAGGAGGAGGAGTAGTTGGAGGAGAAGAAGAAGAGGAAGAATAGGTAGGGAAGGAAAAGAATAAGGAGAAGAAGAAGAAGAAGATAGAAAAATAAAATGTGATTGGTGATAGGTGCATGAGAATGTCAGCCAGAAACTGTTATCGTAAAAGGGTAGAACAGCGTACAGCGTAGAAGAGAATGAAAGCTGGAGCAAGCATAGAGTGGATGATCAAAGCAAGCACATCATGGCAGCCGTGAATGTGTGATAACAATGTGATGTGCGCTATTTGCCAAGAGCAGGAGCATCAGTAGCATCAGCATCAGCATCAGCAGCAGCATCAGTAGAATCAGCAGCAGTATCAGTAGCATCAGCAGCAGCAGCATCAGTAGCAGTGGTGACACTGACGATAGTTACAACGGTTAGTGCGGGTGCTATTCGCACCCCTTAAGGATCATCATTTCAGGATGGTTTTTGTTTTATTCCTGTTCTCCGTTCGTCTTGATTTTGGTCTTGAAGTATAATTATTGATGCAGGTAAAATGTTTTATTCAGCAGGAATTTATAATTAGGGAAGTGATAGCCGCGAGCCGTAGCTGGTATCTGTTCAATCAGAGAGATAAGCTGCGTTCTCGTAGGTCCCGTTCGTAACGGTGACCGATTAGATTGGCCAGCAAAAAAGACACTGTTCTCTGCTGTAAAATCACTTCCCGGTGGTTCGGAACCCACCTAAAACTGTAGGTCCAACTCATCAATCACCATCATCCAACTCATTACCTACGCACAGGTCTCAGACCTATGTGGGCTTCATCCTCAAAAAAAAAATAAAAAATAAAAAATAAAGTTTCCACTTTGACAGCCGCAGAGGTGCAATCCAATGGTTTCCACCATCGCAAAATTAAACACAATCATCAGATCTAATCCTTGATTCAATTCGCATAGTCTTTTTCATAGTGTTTTTCACAAAAGTTCCCTGTATCACATCAACAAGGCTGTGATTTTTTGATAGCTGATTGTTCAAATTAGATTTCAAATGTCTGATGAATGAGTTTATAAAACTATGTTAATTGAATTTGTATATCATTTTTTTACAAATCACTTGTAAAGTGATGTATTATCATATTTATTAATGAAGTATTATTACTTCTCTATACTATATTAGTGAGGTATAATTATTATATTTAATTGAAAGATTACATTGAAGACGTATTAGAAATTGTTGTTATTCTTTTGAATGATAACTTTATTTATATGGCCCGAGGGCTATCTATGAATTTGATTCCAATTGCATATGATGTAGAAAATCATTTTAAAAATCATATGTTCCTATAGAAGAAAGCCCGGATGACTTTACTTTTTTTCCTTATAATTATCCTTTAAATGCAACACAATTTTAATAAACCTTATAAGTGCATCGCTGCGCATTACTAAAAGGAACTTTCATGCCAAATTTCAAAGAAATCAGTTAACGCGTTCAGCCGTCAATGCGATGCAAACAGACAGAATGCAGAATGGTCGACTCGAAACGTACACCTCACTTCGCTCGGTCAATAAAAACAACGCAGATCAGGTATTCAACGAGTTTGTTGTGATGGATACTAGGCAACTCTACACCAAGGAAGTCATCTGCAGATCCCACAGAAGCACAGCATCTTTTCACAACAGGAGCCATGGACATAACACAAGAAATAGGCATTTTCTCATTGCTGATGTCCCTAGGAAATCTATATGTCAAAGACATAGCGCCCTATAAAATATTCGAAATCACTTCTTGGTGGTTCGGAACCCACCTAAAATTGTAGGTCCAGCTCATCAATCACCATCATCCAACTCATTACCCACGCACAGGTATCAGACATATGTGGGCTTCATCCTCCAAAAAATAAAATAAACATAACTGGTTATAGAACACAGGAAAACAGAATGTAGAAACAATTTCAAATAATAATTATGTGAGCGCCCTATATACTTATCAAGTATTATCCTTGCACCCATAGTTGTGTCGGGTAATTGGATTAATTAATGTTCAAAATGAAATCATTAAAAAAAAAAAAAAAACATTTGTAGTTGTAGGTGTACTCAGAGCCTACTACCTACCTATTGGTGTTAACAAGCACTTTCCTCCATGTACTTCATTAGAACACAATAATTGATTCTACATGCGGTTGGATTTCGGAGTATTGAAACCTAACATTTGATTTGAGCAGAAATAATGGACTCAGAGCTAAGATTCAACTCATCTCGTTAATAACTAAAAATTAAAACTAACTGTGTACTGATAGATGTACTAGAACCCACATTTGAAAATAATTAAACATGAGCAATAATTGAGAATTGAGCAACATAAATAGGGACAAAATTTAACAACAAATTTCAAGCTCCATTTATCAAAATTAAAACAAAAAAAATTGGCTCTTTTTAAGTGATTGGTACTGTGATAATATGGTTAGGTACCAACCATGTATTTTTAGAAGAATAGAATAGAATAGAATAATAATTTATTTCTGCAAAACATCATACAATAAAAAAATAATACTATGAAAAAACGTAGAATCTCTCACGTTTTCCACATACAATGCCCGACAACAGAATTCTAAAACAACTAGTGACTAGAAATTTAAACAAGAAAAAACAAGGAATTTATGCAACACAAGTTTCAAAGGATCTCATAGAGCTCGAATTGACTACCAGCGATGCACAAGATAAACAAAAAATTAAAGAAGTTTTAGATACCAAAAAATTTAACATAGATAAGGCAACCAGATAACACGACACCTAGATTTTCAGACGAAGTCAGAAAACAACGATCTGACAGAATGAAGGGATAATGGAGGAAAAGGATTGAGGCTCGAAACAGAATTTGAAGTATACACTTAAATGATCCTATGAGGTCGCAAGCAAGCAAAAAACAAAATATGACTTCATATAAATGAAAAGATAAACTTGATTCAATAAACTTTAAGTGAAAAAAATAAAACAAATACAATTGACAAATACAGATTTGATAAGGATAAGATTCTAGTGTACTGTGGTGCAGAAATATAAGGTACCCCTGTAAAAAAATTGTGTTGGGGTCGCCTAATTATACATTTCAAAAAAAGCGGGTTTAGCCCGGTACTCCGCCTAAGCATAATTGTTAATATTAAAAAAAGTACAAGAAAAAAAAGATTTTATTACATTAGCTTAGCTCATTATCATTGAGTGGGTTTTAGGAACGCGAAAACTTTTTAACTTCAGGTCTAAAAATAAATTATTGGCGGTCCTTGTTATTGTAGTTGAAGGGGGTTTGTTGGAAAAATTTTGTTGGGAATCCCTGTGCCATAGGAATGAACTTTAAAGATCTAATTCGATAAGTTGGGAGCAATACGTTGATGTTATGATAATATCTCTCAATAAATGGAGTAAAATAGCAGGTAAGATTGATAGGTTCTGCGTGTCCTTCCGGATTATGGTTGAGGCCAACAGGTTATTCAACTGCAACCTCTCACGAGCTTCCCTCAGACATCTCCCGTAATCCGAGCAGACCACTGGCTTGTGCGGTTTGCTTGTCTTCAGGGGGGGGGGGGGCGTGCGGGACAGGTTAGCCACTCTCCCGGCTCTGTTCAATGTGGATCGAGGCTCACACAGATTCAAGTTGACAGTTGACGTTATTTAAGTCGTTGGTTGCTTGTAGAAAATAGGTTTGTAGCTAGAGATAGCTGAAGAAAATTGTCTAAAACTGCTGATTCATGAACCAAAACTGAATACTGTTCAAATTTAGGTTGAAACTGAATACAAATTTAGGTTATTTGTGGTGGCGAAGGTGATATTTTGGAAGGTATCCATAATGAATAATAAGATGAAATTGTCACAACCAGATTTATTTTAAAAAATTGATTGAGATTGATAATGGTATAACAACCGAAATAGTTTCTCAATATTTTTTAATAAATGTGGTTGTGACAATTTCGTCTTATAATTCATTACAAATTTAGGTAATATTGGTAATAACCGTTACTAGTAGCTATGTCAACAGTAGACCTCACACCCAAGATTAAGTACAGCATCTATGTTTTCTCGGAAGATGAAGCCCACATAGGTCTGAGACCTGTGCGTGGGTGATGAATTTTATAATGGTGATTGATGAGTTGGACCTACAGTTTTAGGTGGGTTCCGAACCACAAAGAAGTGATTTTACAGCACAGAACATTCTATTTTGCTGACCAATCCAATCGGTCGCCCTTACAAAGAGCACCCAAGAGTTTTGTAGCTTATCTCTGATTAAACAGATACCAGCTACGGCAAACTCCAGCATTTGTTTCAGTACCCAAAAATCTTTCAAGGGGTTCCAAGTGTGCTTGCACAGAACATACAATGATAATCACCATCGCAAAATTAAACACAATCATTAGACCTAACCCCTAATTCAGTTTTTGTTGCGTCGGTCAGACGCTCAGCTGATATAATTTAGCCTATATCAGCTGAGCGTCTGACCTAGCTTAACAATATCAGCTGAGCGTCTGACCTAGCTTAACAATATCAAAGTACATAATGGCATCAACATGTTTAGTACCATCAGCTGGTTTTTTAGATCAAATTCACCCGGTTGGTGTAATTTATCCTTAATTGTGGCTCACGACTGCGACTGAAGTGGCTCTGCATAATAATAGCTCAACATGTACAGTATTGAAATTCTCAAAAAAGGTTTTTGATAAAGATATGAATATTATTCCTAAGCCATGACACACATATGCTACACTTCTGAGATTCACTTCACTAATACCATACTATATTTTACTATGAATTTAATGACGGTGATTAATGAGTAGGAGCTACAGTTTTAGGTGGGTTCCAAACCACAGGGAAGTGATTTTACAGCACAGAACCCACCCTTTTTTGCTGGCCAATTCAATCGGTCACCCTTACAAAGAGCACCCAGGAGTTTCGTAGCTTATCTCTGATTGAACAGTTACCTGCTACGGTACTCGGCTATCACTTTCCCAATAATTTATAATTTACAATAAATTTACACAAAGTTACTATAATTTACATAATTTTACTACAATAATAGCAGAGATAGGTAAGCCTAGCAGATTGATAATAATTGCTTCCCAATCATTATTTATTTCTTTATTTATTTGTTTCTTTATTTGCCTTTTTCTTCTTTAATTGACTTTCTCCCTTACGCATACCATTTTCTTCCTCCTTTTTCAAACTCCCCTTCCTTTTTATGTCCTGTTTCACTTATCCTAATACATGGCTTTGCCATAGTTGGATAAGTTTTCGTTTCCTGCACACCCCACATTGGAGCCACCTATTTGTAACTGTCAGAATGTAATTTTTATTTTTGTTTTGCTTTTTTAAAATATTTTGTATGTTCTAGTGTGTTAAATAAATTGAATTGAATTTCATATACATCACCGAATTCCAAATCACTTCCCGGTGGTTCGGAACCCACCTAAAACTGTAGGTCCAGCTCATTAATCACCATCATACAACTCATTAACCACGTACGGGTCTCAGTCCTATGTGGGCTTTATCCTCCAAAATAAAAATGTAAAGATAAACTAATTTAGGTACACCAGTACAGATCTAGGGGACATTCTCAACACATGCTAGAGACCCATTACTGGTAACTGCCTTCGACTGTCATGTCCCCTAATAAATTACATATTGACATTTCAGTTCCAAAATAATGTTTGACATGATTGCTACCATCAAGTGCGCTGTAATATTCCATCGTTATCAAACTATGCTGATTTATGTAGCAATATTCAGAACGTTATGTGATTCTTGATTTGTGAACCTGTGAACAAACTCGATCAACCTCAGGATTCAATTCGGCTCACCCAACAACGTTTACTGCACTTTTAATCCAATTCCAAGCACTAACTATTCATTTGCATGTGAATAGAAAAAAGTAATTCCGGAAAACTTATTTTTTCTGGTAACATCCTTGGATCACGTGAAAGCGACCGTTTATAGAAATTCAGAAGTTGAGTTTTGCCCTCCAGGACTTCTTCCTCTTCTTTCATTCGTCATTTTCTTCTTCCTCCTCCTCCTCCTCCCCTTCTTCTTCTTCTTCCTCCTTCTCCTCCTACTCCTCCTTCTCCTCCTTCTCCTACTCCTCCTTCTCCTCCTTCTCCTTCTCCACCTTCTCATACTCCTCCTCCTCATCTTATCCTTCTTCTTCCATTCATCCTCTATCTTCTTCTTCTACTACTTCTTTCACTCGGCTTTTTACTTTATTTGTCCTCTTTCTTCTTCTCCTTCTTCTTTTTCTTTTTTCATTCGTCCTCAATCATCTACTTATTCTTTTTTCATCTGTGATTCGTCCTCTTTCTTCTTCTCCTTCTTCTTCATCTTCTCCTTCTTCTTCATCTTCTCCTTCTTCTTCATCTTCTTCTTCTTATTTTTCTTCTCTCATTCGTCCCTTTTCTAGTTCTTTATCTTTTTCGTCTGTCAGGTTTTTATTCTTATTTTCCTTCTTCTTCTTTTTCTTCTTTCTTCTCCTTCTTCTTTTTCTTTTTTCATTCGTCCTCAATCTTCTACTTCTTTTTTCTTCTGTGATTCGACCTCTTTCTTCTACTTCTTCTTCTTCTTCTTATTTTTCTTCTCTCATTCGTCCCCTTTATACTTCTTTTTCTTTTGTCATACATCTTCTTCTTCTTCTGTCAGGTTCTTGTTCTTCTTTTCCTTTTCCTTCTTCTTCCTCCTTTCCCTCTTCTTCTCATTGTTCTTCTCTCATTCGTCCTCATCCTTCTTTTTCTTTCATTTCTCCTCTTCCTTCTTCTTCTTCTTCTTTTATTCCTCCTCTTTCTTCTTTTCCTTCTTTTATTCGTCCTCTTCCTTCTTCTTCTTCTTTATATTTTCTCTTTCTTCTGATCCTTTCTTTTCTTCTTTCACTCATCTTCTTTTTTCTTCTCCTTCTTTTTTTTTTTTCATTCGTCCTTTTTTCTTCTTTCATTCATTCGTCCTCTTTCTTCTACTTCTTCTTTTTTCTTCTGTGAATCGTCCTCTTTCTTCTACTTCTTCTTCTTATTATTATTTTTCTTCTCTCATTCGTGTCCTTTCTACTTCTTTTTCTTTTTCTTCTGTCATACATCTTCTTTTTCTCCTGTCAGGTTTTTGTTCTTCTTTTCCTTTTCCTTTTCCTTCTTCTTCTTTTACTTCTTCCTCCTTCCCCTCTTCTTTTTCTTCTTCTTCTTCTTTCATTCCTCCTCTTCCTTCTTCTTCTATTCCTGCTCTTCCTTCTTTTTCTTCTTTTATTCGTCCTCTTCCATCTTCTTTTTCTTCTTCTTCATATTTCCTCTTTCTTCTACTCCTTCCTTTTCTTCTTTCACTCATCTTCTTTTTTCTTCTCCTTCATTTTATTTTTTTATTCGTTCTTTTTTCTTCTTTCATTCATTTGTCCTCTTTCTTCTTCTTCTTCCTCTTCCTTCCTTATCCTCTTTGATTGGTCCTCTTTTTTCTTCTCTTTCTCCTTCTCCTTTTTTCCTTTATTTCATTCTCCCTTTTTTTTCTTCTCTTCCTCCTTTCATGTTCCCCTTTGTTCTTCTTTCTTCTTCTTTTTCTTCTTCCAGGAAAAAATAGGTATGTGATCAAACCCCTTCTACAGAAAGAAATTCAAAAGTTGAGTTTTTCCCTACAGGAAAAAAATATATAGGTATGTTAATCATGTTCAACCCATAGAACTATATTACTGTAGTATAGAACTGTAGAACTATAGAACTGTAGTACTATAGAACTGTAGTATAGTTCTATGGTTCAACCCCACCCTTTTCTATAGCAGATTATCTATCTCTATTTCGTACCCTTCATTCTTTATTACGCCTGATCCTCCATCCTTTTCTATTTCCGATCCTCCCGTCCATCGCAGCCCAAAATGTTTTGAATGTATAATTCACGTGGGTGAATTTTATGAGGATCAACGCGCAAGTAGCTATATATCTTCAGTTGTTATAAACAGTCTCAGACCACGCACAATAGCAATTCACTAATGTACTCTGTTTGGCACCGCCTTTCTTGTTACGCGTTCAAACCTCTATCAAGAAACAAGCGCGCCGGCATGAAAATCGGGCTGTGAATGAAATTTGTTGACTATAATTTTTCAAAATTCATTGTGAAGCCTCGATGTCCTAAAACGTGGATTTGGACTGAATGAACAGCGGACAGGGCCGCAAACACTACAATTATATATTCTTCTTATATCTTCTTTTCTCTACTTTGCTCGAGTTTTTCATGTTATTGAAGTGTGTTCTGGTATACTCTTTTTGGAGCTAGTTATACGCTAGTTATAAGTTATACTCTTTGGGGTAGTGGCTACAGTCATCTCTATTCGATAAATTATAACTGACTTTTGTTTTGTCATTAATTTATATATTTACTGTATTTGTATTCTTTGAAAAAACATTTTTTAATATTATTTTTCATCTTAAAATGTCAAATAAATAGTAACTCATACTCACGAACGGATGGGAAGTCTTGTATGATTTCATAATAAGTAGACAATGAAAAATGTTTTATGTTGTGCAAATCAAATCACTAAGAATTAAAGACATATAATAATAATTATAATCGAATTAAAAAAATAAACTATTTTCTTTTGCAACTCTTTCGCACCGCTGTCGATAGAGTAAAGATTGCCATGGTGATAGCCAACATTCTTAACGGATAGGCACTTGAAAAAAGAGATTTTCTTTTAAAATATAGTATGATTATATATTTTTGATTAATTATTATATATCATCTGCTATTATATTCAAATATATTCTATTATAAATAGTCTTCTTTCAATAATAAGTTTTAATTTCGAACATAACAATATGGAAATTATTGTTCTAGTTTGATATTGATGTCTAGTTTGATATTGAATTGAAATTAAATGTGAATATTGATCATAATATCTGGAATAAAATGAATCGATTTAATTATATTAAGAGTGTTTCAGAACCTTGATCTGTCCAGCGAGTATGTGAGACATCGGGAAGGTAACCAACAACACTACAACAGTGGACACACGCTCAAGATGAAAAGCTTCATCAGTTTGTTTCCACTTTCGTAGGTTATCAGTCTGATGTCTCGCGAAACAGATCAAGAGCCGTATTTATGAACGTTCCTTCGGTGTCTCTTGACACAAGGAACTATTGGAATGCATTTAGAATAGAGGCATTTCAAGAGTCCCTCGAGGAATGACACGCTGGAGGAATATTCATAAATACGTCTCCAAGTAGCAAGATGGCGTGTTGTTGGTAACTAAAGGTCAACTTCCAACTTATTATTGAAAGCAGATTGTGTATAACAGAAGATGTAATAGCAGATTATGTATAATCAAATATATCATCATATTATGTATCAGTGGCGTACCGAGGTTTTAAGCGCCCTGGAGCGGAAGTGTCTAACGATGCTCCCCCCCCCCCCACCCTCCCAAAAAAAAATCAGTCTTACACTCAACCAGCCGATTGGGCTGATATTAATATAGTGGTCATTTAATGAACCAACGGCTTTTTTTTTCGCGTCTAACTATGCCGTATTTGTTGGAGATGCGAATCTCCAAGGAATGATTTTTCGCCAGGCCAGATTCTGCTTTTATCAATTTCCAAACAGCTTGTTTTGGATTTTTTCACTTTTCTATAAATTTATTTGCAGTTATTTTTTCGCATTTTGCAAGTCATCCTTATGAAAATTTTTTTATATTTTGGTAATAGGATTCAAAAGTGAAGTATTTCAGTCCTGTTCTTAATATAAAAACCATTGAACTTCTTGTGGATTTATTTTTTCAGAATAAATTCAAAGTATTCATTCAATTACTTGAATTTGTTATACCTTTTGCCACCCAATTTAAATTGTTTTGGCTTTGCTACTTTCGACTATTTGCTACTTTTGACTCGACCGTTTTGCATTCTGTCTGGTTGTAACGCATTTACGGCTGACTGAACGCATGAACAGATTTATTTTAAATTTGACATGAATTTTCCTTTTAGTCATGCGCAGCGATGTTTACATACGGTTTTTTAAAATTGTGTTGCATTTCACCCTTCTGGCCTTCATTATAGTAATACATTTTTTTGTAAGTGAAAGGTAATTTTCTCTCAAGAACGGTGCGCCCCTCAGAGCCTTGCGCCCTGGAGCGACTGCTCAACTCGCTCCATTATCGGTACGCCACTGTTATGTATAAAAGTATATTATATCGTACTCCAAAAAGTGATTTATACAGCTCAAAATAATATTGATATAAATATAAAAGTATATTGATATAAACTACATTTCGAACGGAAATCAAGTTCATATATTGTAGTGCATGCTGCCCTGTCCATTCAGTCCAAATGCGCGTTCTAGGAAACCGAAGCGTAAGGAAATTATTGTTCTTCAGATAACTAGTTTGATTTTTTTTTCAATTTCAATTCAATTATTTATTTCTCAGCAAAGTCATTACAACTGACAATATACATTAAGAAAATACAATAAAATATAAAGAAATTTAACACATTAACAAAATAACAGTAACATAATTATGAAGTGAGAAATAACCTATCCAACTATGGTTACATGTACTAGGATAGTTGGGGAATTGGTAAGGATAAGGATGGGATCAGAAAGGCTGGATTGTATGGGAATATTGAATTGCAATCGAATGTGAATAAAGATTATAATTTCAGAAATAAAATATTTCTGATTTTAAAAATATTGTTCAAAGAATCTGGATAAATATTATCTGTTTGATATCAATTCTAATTTTGATTTAATATCGGTATCTTCCAAGGATTTATTGTTTTAATGAATCGATATAATTATATTAAGAGTGTTTCAGAAGTATCATTCTTAAAAAAGTTATTATACAGCTCAAAATAAGAAGAAAGTTATTGTTTTTTTTATAAATTGCCCAATTTTTGAGACTTGAAATTGTTGACGATAAGTTCAAGGCTTTTGAAAACCTAACACAACACTCAGTTCACTTCAAACTTATTATTTATATAATTCGATAAACTTAATTTTATTCTACAAAAGGTGTGTTTATCTAAGTTGAATTCCACAGTTTAGCAATTTCGATCAAATAATAATTAAAAAATAACAGTATAACCAGTAGTTATGCCAAGGTATAATAACCTAGTTTCACTGTATAAATCATATAAAATCTATTTTTTATTCAAATGTACGAATAATGAGTTACAACAAATTGTTTAGTAAAATATCAAAATAATAAATTGTATAATAATAATAATGTAAATCATTATAAAATAACACAATGTAATAATAAAATATCCAAATGTATAATAAAATCTGAGTCCTAAAATATATAAAATTATCTTTGACAACACTGCAAGGCAAGGCGCACACATGAGAACTAGCAGTGGGTTCCTTATAAACAACAAATTCCAAATAAGGTATAGTACACACTACAACTAAACTACAAAAACTAACAAACAATTCAAACAAGATAGGAAAAAAATATAATTAAATATAGTAAGAAATGCCAAGTCAAAAATGGCTATTTTTTGATGGGATACATTCATCGAATAGACTTCTCAACTTTATTGTCATTGGTGTATCTTTAAAATATCTATGTTATAAATTTACTAATTTATATGAAATTTTATTGTCTTCTGGAAACAATTGCTATTTATAGACTCAAACCTTGGATGACGGATGGAATGAACAATTTCTCGAAAGATGAACATATTTTTGTTTCCATTGAGGAATAGTAGAAGAGATTTTCTGTACATCTGCATTATTGTCAATGCTTTGAAATCATTGCGAAGAACGCTGTTAGGATACAGTGTATTTTTGCGTAAAAGAACTTTGATTTTCTATTTTTGTAGTAAAAAAGTAAATGCGTTTGGGTTTTATTGGTGGGGGGACCCTTATGGGTAGTTCTACCTCACCAGTTGAGTCATGTTATTGGAAACATGATAGACTTACAATTTTAGGTGGTTCCGAACCACCGGGAAGTAATTTTTACAGCAGTGTACATTGTCTTTTTTGTTGGCCAATCCGATCGGTCACCCTTTACAAAAAGGGCCCAGGAGAGCGTTGCTTATCTTATCCGATTGAACAGATACCTGCTACGTCTTGAGGCTATAGAAGTATAAATTTTAGATGTGAAAACATGTGATTTCTTTATTTAGAGCTTGATCTGCCGAATGATGCAATGTGAAGGCAACATGTCTCAACATTTCCTGTCCTACGCTTCTCAAACTTTCTTACACTCTTCCTCACATACTCTCTCTCTCTCTCTCTCTCTCACACACACACTCTTTCTCTCCCATTCACTTTCTTTGTCGAGATTATTGATAGATAGCGTGATGAAGGGTGACTGTAGCAACATTTGGGAACTAGTTCCCATTTTCGGGAGCGTGGACCACACCAGCCTGGGCCCATCACCTGCTATTTTACGCCTGCTTTCAGGTTTTATTGCTCAATTAACATACGGCTGATCGAATTGCCATTTGCCACTTCATATTGCTTCTCGGAAAGTTTATCAAACGCATTCTTTGTATCGTACATGGCGCTACAAACAATTCTATAAATTATCATCAGGTGAAACTTCATCGCCTCCCCTCTGTTCCTATGTCATGGAAATCAAAATCTAATCAAAAACATTTTGTTATGCAAAATAAAATAAAAATAGACTCCAAATTAGCATAGCAGCCATGTAAATAAAGATATACAATTACACTTCTACATTCTCAAAATATTTTGAATATTCAATGAGATTGTTGGGGCTATATATCTTTGTGACTTATGCATAGTGAGAATGCTACACTTACCGACCTATTACTTGAGTATATTAAAATATAAACACATTACTCAAAGTACCAAATGCTTCATACTCCTGTGTTGAGTTCCTGTAGTACCTTGCCACATCATCCTGTTGGACAAGGTAACCATGCACTAATTTACAATATTTTATCTTTTGCCTACATCTCGTAATAACCTCCGGAATGAGATTAAAATACTAAGCACTAAGTATAAAAAGAATTTTTTGAATATGGTCAAATTAGGCCTAGGAACTATCCTATTAAGTTGTTTTGGTTCCTTGCAACTCTGCGGGAATCATTCCTGCATCTCACCACTTCTATCAAACAACAGTTTAATATAATAAATACACTATTAGTTCTGTGAACAGCATACCTCACACCCAAGAATAAGGGTGTTTGCACAGAGGAACATACTCGATGTGCTCAATTATTATCATCACCATTGCAAAATTCAGCACAGACCTAGCCCGTAGTTTGTATTTATGAGCCTTACTTAAAGACCTTCTTAACTTAAAAGTCAAGTCGTTCTTAAAATCGGTATCACAAATCTGTTCTCAGTCAAGATAAGTAGAGAGCTGTCTTGAACCCCTTCTTGAAGTTGTTGTATCATATTTTGGCTTCATTTTTTATTATAGCATCGGCTCATCAAGATAAAATAAAATCATCATATACTCAATTTTTGCACCATTGCAATGTAATTCGCTGTATATTTGACTTATTGAAACTATTTTTACTTCCTTTATATAAACAGAATTCTAGCCTTTACATTTTTCTTCGCATTTATGATGAATGATAAAAGTTCTTTGGTTTGCTGGCAGGTAGTGCTCACTACACTACATCGAAATTCTATTATTTTTCAAATTCGAAAACAGAAAATTATAGTTTAGAAGATTAACTATCAAAAGAACAGTAACTATAAATTTACATGCAGTTCAGTATATTTATCTTTTCATCTATTTTATGTATGTTAGTGTCTTATATTACGATTCAATTTTAGGTTAGCTTGTGATCACGTTTAATGTAATAGAGCCTTTCCAAGTCGTTCTTAGATGAAGATGAATGTAAGTTACGTTCATAAAAATACGGTCCTCAGTTAAGTTACGTTCATAAATACGGCCCTCAGATTCTTGAAAATTGGTGCAGAATTCTATTTGGCGTTGTTCAAGTGTTAGTCGAATATTGACTTGACACAGCCTCGTCGTAATATTGTGCAGACCACACATCACAGAAACAGCGTAGGTCAACTAGCGTTGAATGGGTGTCTGCAGAGCAGAAACAGAAAACGGTTCCAGCGGAACGTACTTGCGGTTAAGGAGCCCGGTTTTGGAGAGAGAGAAAAGATAAAGAGTGAGTGTGAGTGTGTAAGAAAAGGGAGAACTATTGAAGGAGTGTGGAAATAAGAGAACGAATAAAGAGGATCCTGTGAGATTTTTAGAGAGGAGAGAGAATTGTAAGCGATGAGCTTCTTTCATGATAGCGCCAACAGGGTGTTCACTCGCTCTCACTCGGTCACTCTCTCTCACACTCTCACTCACTGTCTCTCTCTCTCTCTGATGTGCGACCCGCCTAGTTCATTGAACCAAACTGTCCAGGGAAAAATGCAAAAGAGTGATGACGATATTGAGAGAGACCGAGTGATCAGCTGGAAAGCAGGACGGAACACAATCTGGCCTCTAAACTCATACACGCACACTAAAGCACGAACACACACATTTTTATTCTTGAGTACATGCACTGGTGAAGAAAAAATCTGAGATTTGGCTGGCGAACAACAAAATTGAATCGTTTGCTTTGTTTTGTTGTTGGATTCGTCTGGTAACATGAGAAAAAAAATATCTGATAAAATATTGTTGGGTTCTATCACTAAAATAATAAGCAAATGTAAGAACTTTATTTACACAATAAAACACTTCACAGATTTATCGCACAATAAATCATTCGAATATGCACAGAATTAGTCAATAAAAACGTTCAATTACTTAAAAGAATAATTAGTACTTCCAAAATGAATGTCTAATATCAGTCACAGGCCGATCTCCAACAATTCATCAATAGAATAATTGAATAATAACGGTCCACTTACTTTCAAAATTGTCAGCTCTTAGCCTACTATTTACACAGTCCTCTATAACTCACACAATTGTAGATTAAATGCAATCGCACTCACAAAGACGAAATCCCCAATACACCCTATTCTTACACCAAGCGGAAATAACTGTCACTGTTACTGGATAGCTGTTACTAGTCACTGTTACTGGAACTGTCACCATACTGCCACGTTTCACTCTATCATCTCGCTGTTCCTTCACAAAAACATGCTGTCTAAAGTGCTCACTGTCGATGCTCTGCTCTAATTCAAAACCAAAACAATACTGAACCTGTCCACCACAAGTGGTACTGTAGTATTCATATAACTTGGCAGCGTGCAGCAGATGGGACATACTACATCTGAACCCAACCTACTGCTGCCAAGTTATACGAAAACTACAGTATTTAAATACCACACTCATAGAACGTTCTACGCCATCTCACCACCTTCTACAGTTTACTATTTCTTCTTTTTGGTTCTACTGCCTTCTATTAGCCATTATGTCACTTCCATGGAAATAATAAACTGACAAATGTGATTGAAATCACCTTTATAGCTCCTTAACCTCAATGTCTAACCTCATCGACCAAAGCGGTTGAAGTCATTCTAGAACCAAGTTCATAACAATATTTTTGGACTGAGATGAAAGAGGCGTAACTCTAGTTACTAGTTATCATTTTGGTAGTGATTTTTCATCGTATGGCAACAGAAATCAGGCCAGAGAAGCCATTGTCTGACAACGTATTTAGTGATAACTCATCTTTTCTGATTAAGGGTGTCCGGCTACTGAGTGCTGTGTTGAGTTGCGTGACGCTATGCGACGACAGCTTTTTTATTTATTTATTTATTTATTTATTTGTTTCCAGCAATTACATCACATATATACAATATTGTGTACAAAATTTATTGAAACAACACTCACATGGACACGTAGGTCTGTTCGTGAGTTGTTTGAGTTCGTAATATAAATTGAAAATAGTAACTTAAATTAAAGTCCTGGAAAAGAGAGTAGGCTAATTATATATATTTATATTCAAATAATTTGAGTAGTATAATTAAATGTGATTTAAATAAGTAAATAACATTATATTTAATAATATCAATTATGCAAGAATACTAACACATTCATTCAACTCACTCATACCGGGAAGGGGAAAACAGTCACGCCATACACACACACTCACACACACACAGACACACTCACACACACATCACTTCAATTCATAAATATTAATTATGATAAAGGAAGAGAAAAAAAAAGAATAAAAAAATAGAACGTTAGCCTGAAGGTCAGACGTACACAGATCTCATAACCTGACTACACTCAACGTCACTTAGGGCAGTTAGCCACCCCTGTAATATTCTTTTGTAGTGTCGTATGGAGCATTCCCCCAGCTGGCTAACAATCGAATGCGCATTTCGCAGAATTACATGAACCAGGTATGTTACATTCCTGTCGCAGACAGATCGCGAATTCCGAGATAGGCCAGAATGATGAAGAGATGAACCACGGGTCAAGTAATTGTGTTGAGAGGAATCATTGAAAAAAATTTTATTCTTGAATGCGTAGGATAGAACAGATTTAATGAAAAGTTTTTTTATAGACGCCCAGCCAATCAATGGTTTTTAATGGACGCCCAGCCACTGGAAGTTGTGCTGCGCTGCGCTGTACCAGTTGCCGGGCGTCCATTTTGGTTCGGCTTGAAAGCTGTCGTCGCACAGCGCAGCGTAGCACAGCACAACTTCCAGTGGCTGGGCGTTCATTGAAAACCACTGGTTTGGTTTGAAAGCTGTCGTACTGCGCAGCGCAACTCAACACAGCGTTCTGTGGCCGGGCGCTCTTATGAACCCATGTTCTTAGCCTTTATTTGGAGAAGATAGTAGTATAAAAAGGGGGATTATCCTGTATCACATCATCAAGGCTGTGTTTCTATTCTCCAGGCAGCTGATTTCTCATATCTGGTCAGATGTGACATGTCTGATGAATGAATTTATGGAACAACACGATATGAATATGTGTAATTATCATTTACTTAGTTATCACTTATTTTAAAATTAATTGAAGTAATATAAATTATTTGTTTCTCTCAAAAAACATCCTATTCTTATAAATGATTACTTTATTCATATGTAGGCTAAACCAGATGAATAAGAGGGCCCGAGGGCTATCTTGAAATCTGATTCTCATTGCATCTGATAGAGCTCATTTTGAAAAAAATATGTATCCTATTGAAGAGGAGGGCATGAGTGTCTTTTTTCTCTCTTTTTTCGTATCACCCACTTTGGAGTACGTTGGATCAATTAATTTTTTATCGATGCATCTTTCCGTTTTATTATTTTGAAAGGACAATTAAATTTATTGAGCTTGATGGTAATTGTTGTTTCCAGAAGATTCAAGTTATATTTTTATCAAAACGTAATTATAACATATGCGTACAAATATTTGGGCTCTTGTAAAGGTTTATTAATAGAGAGTTTTGGGCTAAAACCCTGTTATTTATCTACAATAAGTTGTATTTTTACTGTATCAATGCGAGCAAATTTTGAAAATTCCCACACATACATCGCTAGACATTGTTTGAAGGGAGATCCATGCGAAATTTTATAGAATTTGGTCCACGCGTTTTTTCCATAGATGCTTTAAAAACAGATCAATGCAAAACAGAGACCTCTCTTCGTTCGGTCAATTATTTACTTATCGAGTGGATAGAATTTCCAACTGTTGAATGCAACTACAACTCTAAATAATACTGTATCAGCCTGGAACATGCAAAACCTTTTCACCAGGCACTAGCATGATGATATTTGAGCACCGTTAGCAAGGTATTCTAGTTAGCAAGAGATGAACCGTCAATTGGGTTTGTTGGCGCACTCTTATTCCAACTTATTGCCTATTGGGCGCCGTTCTTATATCGTGCTCTCACTCACTTTCTCTCTCACTCTTATTCCTTCTTTCTCTCAATCAGTTTCTTACTCACTCACTCACTCCCTCTTCCACTCACTTACTTATTCGGTGTCCATCATACTCTCTTCCTCACCCACTTGCTCTTCTCTCTCATGTTTGTAAAGTGCAAATAAAACGACTTCTATCACTCATTCTCTCTCATTATTTCTCGCTCCCTCTCTGCAAGAGGCGCTTCACTTTGTTGCTGGTTCACATTATTTCTTTCTATTACTATTAATGTTTTATCACTTTTCATCGCATATTTTCCTCTGTCTTCTCCTCACTTTGTACTAATCACACCCTCTCTTGATCCTCGTCAACTAAATTATTTTTTCTCTCACCCTCTCTCACACTTGTCTCTAACTCTGTCTTTCTCCAATTTCCAATCTCTCACACTCCCTTGCTATTTCTCACACTCGCTCTCTTACACTCTCTCTCTCCACGCGCTCACTCTCTCTCTCTCTCTCTCTCTTTTACTCATCCTTTCCCTCCCACTCGTTCCCTTTCACTCTCTTTCTCTCTCATTTCCTCTGTCACACTTACTCTTTTTTACTCGCTCACTCGATCTCTGAATGACTCATTTCCTCTCTCACACTAACTCTCCCACTCACTCTCTTTTTTCTCTCGTTCTCTCGCTCTAAATCACCCTTTTTCTCACTCACTCTGTCCCCTCCCTCTGTATCTCTTTCTCTCCCTCCCTCTCTTTCAGTCTCTCTCCCTCTCTGAATCACCCTTTTTCTCTTTCTCTCTCTGAAGCACCCTTTTTCTCACTTTCTCTCCCCTCCAACTGTATCACTTTCTCTCTCTCCCCTCCCTCTCTTTCTCTTTCTCTCCCTCCCTCTCACACCCTCTCTCCCCTCCCTCAGTATCTCTTTCTCTCTCTCTCTGAATCACCCTTCTTCTCTCTCTCTCTCTCTCTCTCTCTCTGAAACACCCTTTTTCTCACTCTCCCCCCCCCACTGTATGACTCTCTATCCCTCTCTGAATCACCCTTTTTCTCTTTCTCTCTCTGAAGCACCCTTTATCTCACTCTTACTCTCCCCTCCAACTGTAGCACTCTCTCTCTCTCTGAATCAACCTTTTTCTCACTCACTCTGTCCCCTCCCACTGTATCTCTTTCACTCCCTCTCTCTCCCACCCACTCTCACTCTCTCTCTCTCTTTCGCTCTCTCTCCCCTCCCTCTGTATCACTTTCTCTTCCTCACACTCTCTCTCGCTCTCTCTCCCCTCCCACTGTATCTCTTTCTCACCCTCACTCTCCATCTCTCTTTCTTGCTCTCTCTCAATCTTGTTCAGCGGCAGCAGCATAGTATTGGCCGCAAGTCCGCAAACCAAAGACCGACTATTTCTTGGATCATCTCGTTTCATTTTCTGCTCTTTGCTTCCTTTGCAGTCCTTTCCAGACCTCAAGAATGTCTTCGCCAACGCTCCTCTCTTTTTCCTCTCTCTCTCTCTCTCTCTCTCTCTCTCTCTCTTTATCTCCCATCCACCTTCCACCTGTCCAGGTGCACGATTCCAGTTGCGCCTGCAGTCTTTTAGGTGTATCAGGTGAACTCTTTTCTTCTCTTCATCAACTATTCTTTTTTCTTATTATTTCGTCTTCTCTTTTCCTATTCCTTTTTCTTCTTTTCATTCACCTTCTTTCTTAGTCTCCTTTTTCTTTCTCCCTCTTCTTCTCCTCCTTCTGCTTCCTCTTTCTTCTTCTTTTTCCAAGCATATTCAACTTCGAATATCATTATCATCATCATAATTTCTTTATAAAACGAACTTCTCCATGCAAACTCCTAGTAGTTCTGTGAACAGTAGACCTCACTCGCTCAACACACACATAAGGGGATGACATTTTCGAAAAGATTTGACGAGTATTTTTGACTCAATATTAATTCCTTAATCTTTTATTGATGACTTAAAAAGTAAAAGTCAATATTTAAAAGACCAAAGTCACTAGAAAATATTTTGGAGCATCTAAATTTTAAAAATTGAATAAGACTATTCAAGTCTAATTAAAAGAATAAAATGATAACTTATGGTTTATAGAGTAAATTAAATTGATTAAGACATTTTTGAAAAAGGTCTGCGAGTGAGCAGGACCCTCAACGAAGCCGGACGCCCATACAGCACAGTTAAGAGCGGTTAAATCATTAGATGCAAATAATGTTGTATGCTCTTATTCATACTCCACTTAGTATGGGCACACTGCGCAGGACTAAACACACACACACACAACCGGCTTGCCAGTTATAAAAAAAAAATACAATCTACTAAACTGGATTTTTTTAGTAATTCCGCATCATTACCGCGTGTCACTATGAGTTTCCTGTTTATAAATGCACTACAATAATGCTAAAAATTCATTACCTACCCAATTAACTGTATATAAGAAGAAAGCTCATATTTCATATTGATATAATTTCGCTTTATACCTGGTAAACTGGCCGCCATATTGAATTTGAAAAAAAAACATCGCTGTGCCTAGGAATAAGGAACATCCCTATGAAAAATCATAACAATTGGTTTAGGCGTTCGTCCGTAGTCGTGGGACAGGGGGACAGAGAGACAGAGTGATAGAGAAAATGCCGATCGTCTTAAAGGATAGACCTCACTCCGTTCGGTCAATTAGAATAGCTAAAGATGAATATTTTAAAAGTTACTACTGTTTCATAAATTAATACTATTGTTTAACAATACTATGATTTATTATAATAGAGATAAATAAAATTATGTATTAGGGAAGTGATAGCCGCGAGCCGTAGCAGGTATCTGTTCAATCAGATAGATAAGCTGCGTTCTCGTAGGTCCTGTTCGTAACGGTGACCGATTAGATTGGCCAGCAAAAAAGACATTGTTCTCTGCTGTAAAATCACTTCCCGGTGGTTCGGAACCCACCTAAAACTGTAGGTCCAACTCATCAATCACCATCATCCAACTCATTACCCACGCACAGGTCTCAGACCTATGTGGGCTTATATAAATATGTTTCGACTTCTTTATTTTAGCTCTAAAGTCATAACAAAATTCAAAATTATGTCCACTTTCTCTGGTTATTGATATTTTTGTTGTGAAAAGAATCAGTAGTTTTAAATCAAAGTGAAATTCCTGGTTTTACTTGAAAATAACCTAAAATAAGGATTTTTAATTAGAATTAAGTAAATACTGCAGTTGTGAGCTATGCCTCTTGTATCGCTACTTGATTGTGATTTGTGTTATGAATGAATAACTTATTTTATAGATCTGTATACTACACCCCATCATAAGCCACATACTTGTGCGCTCAAGTAAAACTAAGTTGAACACAACAAATAAAATTATTCTATGCCAAAAATAGTCTGCAAGTCTAGTAAATCTGATTTGATTATTAGTAATATTATGCTGAACATCTTTTAGTTATCCGTGCGTGATTTTCAGCTAGATATTCTTACACTTGTAAAACCGAGAAGTTGAAAGTTCAGGATAAATTACTTTATTTCAGGATCATACAACTTTGTGATCAAGTCCAATTGTAACATTCCATTGAACCCACATTCCTTCAAATTTATTAGATGAAGTTTGGATTTCACTGATGATATGACAATATTTTCAACTTCAATGACAAATTTATATACGAGTATTACCGTACATAATCTATCTGAAAAGAATCTTTCAGACCTATCCAATATTGGTGTTGTTTCATTTTCCTTCAATTTTCTTTGATCACTTATTACACAATATAATCTTTTCAAGCTGTGTGTTAATGGTGCATGAAAACACTGAGAAGTAGATTTTTGTTTTTTTTTTCGTCTGCATACTTTATTTTGACTAATTTTATCAACTCTTTTTATCTTTCAAATCTTGACTATTGTTATCTTATTAAATTTAAGCACTATATTGTTCTAAACAGGTCCAGCCGCTAAAATTACTTGCCGGTGATTCGGAACCCACCTAAAACTGTAGGCCCAGCTCAGCAATCATCGTTATCCAAGTATTACTCACGCACAAGTCTCAAACATATGTGAACTTCATCCTCCAAAAAAAGTCGGGTCCAGGATTTTGTTTTAGAGTAAGTGATTCGCAGATACATGAACTAGTATGTAATGCATCATTGCTTTTGAACCTTCTTTTAAGTGAAAATTTTAACAAAAGAAGCGTTTTTCCGCTTGGCATAGATCCGATAATTTTGAATATTAAAAATCATTAGAAAATGATTCAATGGAAACTCATCAGAAAATAATTTAATAGAAATAAATCATTAGAAAATTATTCAATAGAAATAAATCATTAGAAAATTATTCAATAGAAAATTATTAGAAATTGATTCAATAGAAAATCACTAGAAAATGATTCAATAGCAAATCATTAGAAACTGATCGAATAGAAAATCATTAGAAACTGATTTAATAGAAAATCATTAGAAAGTTATTCAATAAAAAATCATTAGAAACTGATTTAATAGAAAATCATTAGAAAGTTATTCAATAGAAAATCATTAGAAACTGATTGAATAGAAAATCATTAGAAACTCATTCAATAGAAAATCATTAGAAAATTATTCAATAGAAAATCATTAGAAACTGATCGAATAGAAAATCATTAGAAACTGATTTAATAGAAAATTATTTAATAGAAAATCATTAGAAACCGATCGAATAGAAAATCATTAGAAACCGATCGAATAGAAAATCATTAGAAAATTATTGAATTGAAAAACATTAGAAAATGATTGAATAGAAAATCATTATAAAATGATTCAATAGAAAATCAATCTCCATTCTATTTCAGCTACTAAATGATTAGCAGATGGAAATGCATTTGAAATTCGCGCTGGTGTGAATAACATGCGAACAATGCACAAGCATCTTCAAATGCATCCTCTATTCGATTCAACCGAGAGAGCTTTGCTGTTATCAGTGAGTGTGTTTGTGGTGGGGAAGGGGAAGGAACGGTAGTTGAGGGGGGGGGAAGGTTTAGAGAGACAGATAATTTGTCAGTGTGTGGGAACCAGGAGAGGCCAAAGCGCCAAACTAGAGGCGGTGGTGCTGTATAAACTGTTTCGGCTTTAACTGGAAAGAGATTAAATTACGGGCTTTTTGGTTTATTAAAACTTTCCCGTTCGCCCCACCTTGGGCTGCACCTACAGTTTTCTCTCTCTTTCTCGTGGTCTCACTCTATCTTTAACTATCTACATATCTTCTCTCTCACTCTCTTGCCCTCTCTATCTTCTCTTTTTTCTCTCACACGCTCTCTCTTTATCATTCTGGATTTCCTATTTTCTCTACTGTTTACGAAAGTAATGCGTAAAAGAGAGATACAGTAACGCTGTAGGAGAGAGGTGAGGGAGAGAGTAAAGATATTTAAGAGAAGAGAGAGGGAGTAAGAAGAAATGAGACACTTAAGAAGAAAGAAGGCAGAGAGAGAAGAGGAGAATTTCAGAGAAGAGGTAAGTGAAGAGATATTTTACGAACATAGTAAAACGGAAAAGGAGAGGTATATTGCAAGCACACAAACAGAAAGAGTAAGAGAAACCCGTAAGGGGAGAGAGAATAATATGTAAGAGAGGAGCAGAGAGAGATATTTAAGAGAAGAGGTGAAGGAAGAGATATTTCACAAACGTACTAAAAGGGAAAAGGAGAGGTAGATTACAAGCACACAAAGAGAAAGAGTAAGGGAAAACCGTAAGGGATAAAAGAGGGAGAATATTTGAGGGATCCCTGTGCCACCCCTATGACTACTAAGTGGGTGGTGGGAAAACCGTCGTAATAGTTGATGCGCAATGGTTCCTGCACATGCGCGTGGTGAAAGTGGAAAGCGGAAAAGCTGCGAAAGAGGAGAGTGATGAGTGAGAGCGTAGTGTTGTGTGTGTGTGAGAGAGATAGAGAAGAGTGAGGGGGAGAGGGAAGTGAGAACGGTAATCAAAACAAACACAGCAACAGAAGTTTTCCCTTTCAAATCTTCGCCCACGTAAAAGACCATTTACTATCTGGGACGAGAATATATGCTTAACATTGATAACTTTTGTGTGTGTGTGTGTGTGTGTGTGTGTGTGTAATTGCGTAAACTCAGTACACTTACCGACAATGCGTGGAAGCCAAATTGTTGTAAATGTTTGTTGGTTGGAAATGCGAACTTCAAATGATTGAATGTGAGTGTTACAAAAAGATCGCTACTGAAGTTTATATTGTTTTAGTTTTTTTTCAATTAGCCGTTGTTTAGTTTTCAAAAGAAACGTATATTTGAAAAATGTATTCGTTTGTCGTTGGATTTATTTACATCAGATTTTTCAGAATTAAATACAAGTTTTGTATTCAAATTTTATGCATTTATCATTCATCTAACATAGTAGTTTATGCAACGATTTTATTTTGACCCTTATTAAGGCACGAGTTAGATGTAAGTTATAACACGAGCGAATGCGAGTGTTATAAATTTCTCACGAGTGCCTTAATGGCCAAATAAAATCGTTGCATACACTATTTTATCTACGACCACTAGTATACATTTAGTTAAAACAATTTCATTTTACCTGTGGCCGTTCAGAGATACCTAACCTCTCGTCTCAAATATGAGAAGTTATAGTAGATTGTTAGGTTAAAGTAGCTGGTGTAGCAGTTTGATGAAATCAGCTGATAGTTTCACAATATTGAATTACGATATTGATTCCATCAAAAATGCTTCTGATTGGTCCAGAACCCGTGTTATAATGTAGAACCTGTACTATAATGAGCTCTTTATGCAACGGGTCTCAAAAAGCATTTCGAAAAGACAGCTGTTTTGGCATCAATTGTGAAACTGTAATGTATACATTATGACATGGTCGTAGACAAAAGTTATTGTACTTCAAAGCTGAAAAAACGTGTTTTTAGGCACAGAAGTTTCTGTTTTACATCATAAAAACTACTGAAGATAGAGTTCTGGGACCTATTTTATTCGTTTTTTCAGATCAAAAACCATAAGAAATGTATTTGGTCCTTAATTTACCTTCCCGGAATTTCAGTATGACTTTCTTTTAGCGAGGGTACTGAGTTCTGGGCGAAATCTTGTACTCTGTATAACTAGCTAACGAAGCGTTTCTGGACATATGTTTATTATGCATTTTCTTATTATTTTTAGATCTACAATCAGTTGCCGAAGTTTGAACCTTTCCTCCTGAAACACCCTGTATAGCTCATCCGAGGTTTGAAAAACTGGTTGAATTGAGAATTGAGAACCTTCTGTTTGGAAGTGAGTTAAAATACGCCCTTTTATATTTGGAAAATATTCTTACACATCAATAACTTTTATTTTATCTCTCATTAGCTTTTATATGCCGCACCCTTTAATCCTATAGTTCATTTTCATTTCGTTTATCTTTGCTCATTTAAAACTTTACATAAATTAATGTTAATCTTACCATATCTTTCATTAGATTTGATTTATGTTTATTCACGCTTAAATCGCAATTTACGGTCAATTATCTCCTTCTACACTGACTTTGTTTATTTTTTACCCTCATTAGATACCTTACTTCGCTGTTTTATTACATCTATTTGTGAATTTTAGTTCTAAAATTTATGAATCATGGTGCGTTTTCAAAGTAGGACGCGACATTAGATTCGATTTAATCCGGAATGAGTTTTCTCAAGTAACTAATTGTGATGAGCTATTTTACCTAGTTGGCAACAGAAGCACGGAGAAAACGAAAAAGAGAGTGAGAAAGAGATCAGATTCGTTTATATTTCTTTATTCATGTAAATTTACAAATTTTCATATGAATTGTTAAAAACAAAATTATCAACATCACATAGATATATACAGTAGTGAACTCAGAAAATACTATTTTTATAGTGCAAAGAATTATGCGCAATGATCTCATTTGTATGATACTAATGATATTAACTACAGTAATGGCAATCTAAGCGATGCAATTACATGAAATAGCGAAGTTTGGCAAAGATTCGTCCATTCTTGACACTTAGACAGAGAGAGGGTGAGAGTTAGAAAGAGAGAGATTGATGATCGACTGCATGTTTTCTATCTCCTGGCGAGGTTAAGACCATTTGGTCCTTTTCAACACATAACCAGGCTAATACAATATTACATAAGACAATAAGTAGTCTACTTGTACATCAATAATATTATTACTGAAAGCATAATATTATTGTATAGATGAAAACCGTAAAATAGAAATATATATAATTTAAACAATTTAATCAAATATTGTTCAAAATTTTGTCATGAATAGTCTGCTTATAAGAGAATTAAAAGTTCACTTGAAACAATAAAAATAGGAGAAAAAATAAGATAAAAATTACACTTCACGTCTTCACAACATAGTTGTTTGTATTGATTTTTTTAAGTGACAGAGGATGGAGAGATAGCGATAAAGAGATAGAGGAGAGTGAGAGAGAGAGGGAGGTTTAAATCGGAGAATGAGAGTGGAGGAGGGAGAGAGGTAGGAGAGTGGTAGAAGAGAGAGAGAGAGTGATCATGAGAGGTAAGAGAGTGGGAAGTTTGATTAGATAAGATTATCTTTCTTTATTCAAGTAAAGTTATAAATTTCGCATATCAGTGCTTAAAAACAAAATTACACATAGATATTACAGTAAAATTAGATGATGCTATTTTCATAGTGCTAAAAATTATGTACAATGATAAATGTGAGTATGATCTCAATGATATTAACTACGGCAATGACAATCTAATTGATACAATCAAATTTATTGGTGGGGAGACCACGGGTAGTTCCGACTCGCCGCTTGAGGAATGTTATTGGAAACATGGTGGAGCACATTTTCAGGTGGGTTCCGAACCACTGAGAAGTGATCTTAAAGCAGAGAACAGTATTTTTTCTGACCAGTCCAATCGGCTACCCTTATAGAGAGGGCCCAGGAAAGCGTTGCTTATCTAATCTGATTGAACATATACCTGCTAAAGCTCACGTCTATCACTTGCCACATAAAATGGTGAGGTTTCGACAAAGTTTTGGTCCATTTTTGACACCTAATCGAAAGAGAGAGACTGTGAGTGGGAGGTAAAAGAGGGAAGATAGAGGAAGAGTGGAAGATAAGATAAGATAAAGATAAAATTACTTTATTTACATAAATTTACAAAATATAAATGTGACTGATTAAAAAGCATATTATTAACAACACAATAGATTGTATATGAGAAAAAGTTTGGATATTAACAATGAGATTTTATGTGAAGCATTTACAGAATAAGGGCGAACAAAAATTCGTCCATTCAAACTTAAACTTAATAGACTGAGAGATGTGGAGAGCGGTAAGAGAGTGTGAAAAAGGTAAAAGAGCGAAACAAGAGGGAAGCAAAAGAGGAAGTAGAGGATTGTAGTACTGTAGTAGTTACAAGCGTATAAAATCGTCATCAGTTAGTCGTAATTAGGCGAAGGAAATAATTTTTCAAGCGGTCAGCGAGTTGCCGATGGATTTAGGGAGCTTTTTTGAGTTGTTTTGGTTTTCGGACGCGCCAAATCGTGTCGGTCGGTCGGTCTGCCGCCCAAAATACCAACATTTCGTCTTCAATTCAATTGGATTTCACTCATTCGCTCCAAAATGGCTGCTACGTTTGGCACCACTCTTGGGCTACTAGTGAGAGGTGACTAGTGGGTGGTTTATAATTAAACCCGGCTCATTATGTTTGAATAACATCGCGGCGCGACCTGAACTCACAGAGAGAGAGTGAGAGGAAGGGGGGAGAGAAAGAGTGAGAGGGAGGGTGAGAGAGGGAGTGAGAGGGAGGGGGGAGAGAGAGTGAGAGCGTGAAAGAGAGTGATTTTGAGAGTGAGGGTGAAAGGAAATGAGAGTGGCTGTAAGAAAGACAGAGAGGGGACACGAGTTTGATAATTGAGAGTGGGTGAGAGTGA
This sequence comes from Conomelus anceps, assembly GCA_948455865.1. Taxonomy (NCBI): domain Eukaryota; kingdom Metazoa; phylum Arthropoda; class Insecta; order Hemiptera; family Delphacidae; genus Conomelus; species Conomelus anceps. Next base: position 23,155,465 of record OX418217.1, read on the forward strand.
AGAGAGGGGATGAGAGTGAAGAGAGAGAGTGCGAGTTAGAAAAAGAGAGGGACCAAGAGAGAGTGGTATTGTAGGTAAGGGTGGAGAGGAGTGAGAGGGTGTGAGTGAGAAAGTGAGAGAGCGCGTAAGGAGAGATAGAATGATAAGAGAGAGTGATTGATTGAGAAGTGGGTGAGAACGATAGTGATGATATAGATTAGATTAGATTATCTTCCTTTATTCATGTAAATTTACAAATTTTGCACATGAGTAATAAAAAACAAAATTATCGGCATCACGTACGATAGATACTATAGTATACTTGGAATATGCTGTTATTTATAGTACTAAAAATTAAGTACAATGACATTATTTGTTTCAGATAACTCAGGTAGTAATTTCATGAATTAGAACTGATAACAGATCCATTATCTCATTATATTATCCTTTATTACTTAAATTAAGATTAATATCAAATATTTTATTTCAATACCTTCCATGTGTTTACTTTCATTAGTTTAAAATATCATTACCCAGGAAAGAGTGAATTTTATTTTAAGTGTAATTAGGACAATGTAGAGGTTAAGCCCAACGAACCCATAAGACCAATGGTCTTATGTGGTCTTATTGGTCTTATGTGTTTGCTGGTTAAGCCATTACTAGATATATATTTCTTAATTCATGTTTTCATTCAAGTTAAGAACAATTCCCATTATATGTAGGCTTAATTTAAGATTAGTAACTTCAATTATACATTTTACCTTTAATTATACCTTATACTTCAATTATTTACATTTGATATTGATGCCATAATCGATACCATAAATATCGATTTGAGTAACTATCGACTTTTGAAGATTAGTAAACATTATTTTATAAACAATGTATTAGTACTGTTGGAAATGTGACTGGTGAAGCCACGAAACCGCGGTCCAGTGCTGTAGTAATAAAGAAGTGGAATTGACAACATTTAACAGTGTTTTATTCTTTCATCTTAATTATATTAACTACGGTAATGACAATGACGTAAGTGATGCAATTACATGAAATGGCAAATAATCGTCCATTTTTATACTTGGCCAGTCATAGATAAAGAGATTCAGATGACTTTATTTGTGCAAATTTACAATGTACATTGATGATAACAGATAAACATTGATATTAGCATCACTCAGATCCCCTAGTTGAAGTGATGTACAGTGATTTTTGAAAAGTTAACATACTGGTTCAATAGTTTGAATAGAAAATATTATAAATAAAACAAATATATATTTTAAGGTATTATACAGGTAGAGCGAGTGATTGAATTAAAATGAATTGCTGCCTTTATTATCCTTGGAGGGTGAAATTGAGGCGCACCACCTGACACTCCTTCACAGTATCAAACAACTTGTTGAAAAAGCCATTTTTATAGCATTACATAAAGAAGTTGGAAAAACAACAATGTAAAAAATAATTTTTTTAAAGGGTATGAATTTGAAAAAGAAAAGAGAGAGTGAAGTGGGTGTCAGAGTGAGAGAGAATGTTAGAGAGGGAACGGAGTGAGAGAGTGATAAAGATAGATAGATAGAGAAAGAGCGTGAGGGAGATAGCGTGAGAGAGTGGTTGATTAAGGAAGGGAGTGAAAGAGATCGAGAGAGAAAAAAAGAAAATGAGGTGATATAGAAGGGTAGAGAGGAAGTCTCCCGCTAAAAATTAATTACACCATAAAGAATCGTCCCCTTTCTTAAAATTTTCCATGCTCCAAAGAGTTTTAGCACTATTTTGTGTCACCACACAAATAGATTGTTGGCTTAGTTTGCTGATCTTATATTATTAGTGTTTTAGTCTTATATTAGTCTTAGTCTATTATTAGTCTTATATAATTTGTACTGTTGCGTCTTTAGAATTAGCCTAAATTTATGCTTTGATAGAAGGAAATATATTTAGAAAATTATATGATTTGAAGATTGAGGAGTTTGAATAATCAGTTGATTGAAATTCAATTATAATATTAACTTAAATTCTTATAATTATTGTAATTTTGGGATTTTCTTATCCTCCAAAATGACATTCTTATAATCTCTGTTCAAGCCAACCTTGATCCTATAGTGTCAACAGAAAAAATATAGACAAATAATCTGAAATTATTTAATATTGGGATAATCAAACACAAATTGGTTCAATAGTATACAAGAAGATTGTCCGATTCAATTGAATCGGGCTTTTATCTAGAATGCTACATAAGATGGGGCGCACGTTGAGCAGTGCGACACAGGTGCGCAGGCCAGAGCAGAGCAGGGCAGAAACGTGTCGCACAGTTTAAAGCGCATGTTGGGAGGCAGTTTCATTCTACAGTGCGACGCAGGTGGATGTGCTTTTTGAGGTGTATTGTGTTTGTAAACATTTTTTCAAGATTTCTTGATTCAGATTTCTTGGTTAGAGTCAGATTCGGATGCGGAGTTCGATTCATTGCTATTGCTGTACATAATAATAATAAGAAAAATAATAATTTTTTATTCAACCAATCAAAATGCACAATACATTTTCATATGACACAAATACATTCCAAGATGCAAAATATATAAGTATACAATAAATAAATAAACTTTAATTTTTTTAAATAAGCAAATAAAAAAAAATAAAATAAAATTTTAGAATATTCAAGACAAAATAAATATAGGATATTAAACTAAAAATGATTTAAGAATGAAAAAAAAAGATTGTTCACCCCTCTCTAAGTCAAGCTTGTGCTGAGGGGTGAGTCGCTTAACCAAATAACTTCACCCTGGACTGAAAATATCTTTCAACAAACTAAAATATAACTCTCAATAAACTAAAAAAAAAAATATCTCCTTATTCACATTATTTGTTACCGTATAGGCCTATTCAATGTTTTTCAATATTTTAACAAACAAAGAAATTTTAACTTCACTGTGGATTAATAAGATTTAAAAAAAAACTATCATCCATCTTGATTGAAACATGAGGTCAAGAGGGGACAAAGCGAGAGAAAAGTGAACGGAGTACGCATGGGCATTCGCAATGAAAAAGAACTATCACCAGAACAGTTTAAAAATTTTTGTCGTCTTAGACGAGAAAAGTTTGAAGAAGTACCGTACACCACATGATTAAACCTTTAATTGTCTCAGAGGGCTGTTACGCCCAAAGGCCTGTGGGAACTGAAGAAAAACTCGATCAATTGTTCTTCCATATTGACAGATTTTAGTACACCAACAAAATAACGTAGTGACGAGTGCACGAGCGGCGCAGTTTCTGTGTCTCTGTCACAAGTGCGACGCAGACCAATGCTGCTCTGCCCTGCTCTGCCCTGCCCTGCGCGCCAACGTGCGCGTGATTTCTGCGCTCCTACAGCGGAGCAAAGTAAACGCATGGGACACAGAAACTGTGCTGCTCTGCTCTGCTCTGCTCTGCGCCACCGACGTCTCAGTGCCGTAGCAGGTATCTGTTCAATCAGAGATAAGCTACGAAACTCCTGGGCACTCTTTGTAAGGGTGACCGATTAGATTGGCCAGCAAAAAACACTCTGTTCTCTGATGTAAAATCACTTCCCGGTGGTTCGGAACCCACCTAAAACTGTAGATCCCTCTCATCAATCACCATCATCGCTTCTCGGCCTGTTGGCTAAGATCAAAGTGTAGTGTATCATCCAATTAATTACCCACGCACAGGTCTCACTTAAAATTTAGTCTCTGTTCTCTGCTGTAAAATCACTTCCTGGTGGTTCGGAACCCACCTAAAGCTGTAGGTCCCACTCATCAATCACCATCATCCAATTTATTACCCACGCACAGGTCTCACTTCAAATTTAGTCGAGCAGTTTTATTCATTTATTTATTGAAAAAAATAACAATGTATGTGAAGATGCAACACGTCCAAAACTACTCTTCACAATTTTTGACTATGCTTTTTTGCCCAAAACATTGAGATTAATACACTAAAAATTTATATTCTCTGAAAAACTCTACTACCAAAGAATTTAAATTCTTTCCCAATTGAAAACCATTCAAAAGTTTACTCCAAGCGAAACACTAAAATAAGTTGAAAATATTCATCATAATATTAAACTTCGGTAGACTCGTTTCGTACTCAGTAATAAAGTTAACTTTAGTGTGATCGAGTTCAATATAAGGGAATATTATTTTTTTTTTATTTCAGATGACAGAATAATAAAGCAAATGGAAAATGGCTGTAGTACTGGTAACAGTAATGGACAGGCAAAATACTGGACTAGATTAATATAAGATTAAGCATCAACGCACACTTGTAAGTTGGAAGTAAGTCAACAATTTGTTTTTTCTTGCATACAAAATAATTCTTTTTTATCTGATAATTATGCTAATATTCTGATTATTTCATAACATAATTGTTTTCGATTGCAAGCTTACAATAGGCTTGATAATTACTATTGTAGGCGTACCCTTTCAACTATTTTCTTATCAAGATTCAAGATGGAAGTACTACCATTCATTTCATATCCATATCCTATATACTATTTATATGCTATTCATTCATACCTCTTTCAAATCATTATTATTATCTTGATGAAACGTTTCCTTTCACTGAATCATTTATGTAGATGATTCTAATTCTGACTTTTACATTCATCATTTCATCTCTTGCACTGTCCTGTCCCATACTCAGATCCTCTTTTCCAATTCCTTCATTTGCTTCATTATTACTAACACGGTGGTTCGGAATCCAACTAAAATTGTAGGACATGATCCCTATAACTTGGCTCGAACAGCTAGTTGGAATTGACCGCAAGTGTTATTTTGATGAGATGGTTCATCTTGCGCTTCTCAGCCTTTTAAAAGCTGAGAACATTGAAATGTTTAATAGAAGTAGTTATTTATCTCAGCCACGAGCAAGCATTCAACAATTGTTAAACCATTCTACAAATGAAACAAAAAAAGAAACCGAGTTCAATGAAATCATACTAAAAAATTAAATACGTACTAAAGAGTTTAAAATAATGTATTTACTTTAAACTGAGAAAATTAATCATTAAATACAAATAACCTTTTGAATTCGGCGCCAAACTTTCGAAAAACATCTCGAATACAGCATAGAATAAATTCTTATTAACTTCATAAAATATTTGGCGCCGACATCAAAAGATAACTTATAATAAATTTAAAATTTTCTCAGTTCAAAGTAAATACTTTATTTTAAACTTTTTAGTACGTGAGTATTTAATTTTTGAGTATCATTTCATTGAAGACGGCTTCTTTTTTTCAAATTTGTTCTATTTCAAGATTTTTAGTTGAATTTTCTAACTTTGAAAAGAAATGTCTTATAGCCTACATTATGAAATATTTTTCAAATAAGCAAATCAATATGACATATAAAACTAAAGTAACTAAAAATCTACCCATAAGAAAATTTAATAAACTAAGTAAAAATCTGTAACTCTTTATTTAACGTAGAATATTGTATTTAGGAAAATTATAATTTTGACTGGCGGTTGTGTGTGAAACTATCCTATTCGAAAAAAATTGAAATGAAGACATCGATGAATGCTCCTTTTCGTTTAATATTGAGCTACGTATATTGGACCGATCCCTGCGAAACTTGGTTGTACCACCGCTGAACGATGCTCTTTCATTCAAAAAAATATCATCGCTATCGGTTCAATAGTGTTCGAATAATTGATGTACAAACATTAAAAACACAGGCCGAATTGAGAACCTCCTGCTGTTTGGAAGAGGCAAGCTTTGTGTTGCCATGCGTCCCGGAAAACTGGAACTGTCACCGGTATTGCCTTCAATGCCCCGGTGTCCCAAAAAAGGTCTCCCGGGGCGCAATATTGTCCCGGTTTTCCAAAATCCATGAGATGAATAAAGTTTCTAAAAACAGGAATCTTTTCTTTATGGTAAAGCTTAATTAGAGTTAAGAAAAGTTTTTAGCTTAAGTAACGTTTTCTTCGACCAGTAAATCTTTGAACTTTAGTTTAATATTATGACAGTTGGACATTTTTCTAAGCTTCACATAGATTGTAAAAGATATATGGATTTATTTTTCATTTATCACGTTTCACTTTTGGAAAATTCATGATGTGTTATTTTCTTGTAACACGACTATCACCCCTCTACCGCCTACCAGGGTTATTATTCTATAGGGGTTAATTTATCCACAGCTTTTAAAAACGACGCATTTTTTTAAAATATTTCATAATTAGAACAAATTAAGCTTGAAAATGGTTTTTGATAACTAAATAACTTGAATTAATTTTTGAACCAGTGTTGAAAATATTGCAGTGCTAGTCTACATTTAATGGCCTATATGCTAAAAAAATATGCTCTGAAGGAGACGTTAATTAGTCTAAAAACACTTTTATGCAAACCAAAAATTCAAATATTTTCTGTGGGGTAATAATCCCTCCTTGCCATGTGGGGTATTACAACTCCACCCCCATCCCTCAGGGTTTCACTCATGACAAATTTGGCAACCCTAGGCAAGCTTCAAAGTTCTCAAATTAAAAATATAAGAACATAAAATTGTAATTTTACCAAAACTAGATAGCATTCGGAATCATTAAACAAGAATAGACATATTGTTACGAGTTCTAACACTAAAATAATGCTGGCAACACTTCACATTAACACAAATTATTTACAACACGCATAATCAGATATATCACTCAAGAAAAACCAATAAGAAGCATATAGATCAATAACGTTCAACTAATGATGAATTTTCTATATCACTGTACAAAAACTAATCACAAACTGTCAGTAGGCATGTTAGGTTAAATAATTCTATGGATTAAACTTGTTCAATGTTGTAAAAAGTAAATGTCCAAAATCCGAAGCATAGTCTGTCACTGTATTTGATAAAGGCCAGTTCAACCGGAATTATTAACAAAAAGTTAATTTCTTATTATTTAGGTACATATGAACCCATTAAGGTGCCATTGGTGACACTCAACTTTAATTGTTTGTTTGTTTGTTTGTTTTTGTTTTTTGAGGATGAAGCCCACATAGGTCTGAGACCTGTGCGTGGGTAATGGTTGGATGATGGTGATTGATGAGTTGGACCTACAGTTTAAGGTGGGTTCCGAACCACCGAGAAGTGATTTTACAGCAGAGAACAGTGTCTTTTTTGCTGGCCAATCTAATCGGTCACCGTTACAAACGGGACCTACGAGAACGCAGCTTATCTCTCTGATTGAACAGATACCTGCTACGGCTCGCGGCTATCACTTCCCTAATTGATATGTCTGTGTGTTCATGAATTACATTTTTTTAATGGAAATTAGATAATTACCTATTATTGAATAAAAACCATAATACAATGTTTAATGTTTAAACTATTTCTTCACAAATGAAAAGCATATTTTGATAATACTTTATTTATTATGTTACTTACCTTGAAGTTTTCCTGTAGGAGAGAAATACAAACAATGATAATGTTGATTTTGAAAACTTAAACAAATAACTTATAAAAGAGTCTCCAGTTGCTAGAAAACGCAAGGTCACTGCTAACTTTTCATGTACTGGGATTGCTTTTCTGTAATTTGTGTCTTGCTTGCAATTACGTTTCCTAACACAACTATTAAGTACTCAAAGTCATTACTGGTCATGCGTGAAAAGTTGTTTATGCTTCCATCACATCGTAATTCACCTGATAGGGAATCAATACCATCTTCTTGCAAGTCACTCAATAGATCAAATGTGGCAGGGATAAGGTGGGATCCAGTAAGATGGGGTGTTTGTTGGTAACATGAGTTACAAGTCGCACTTGCGAAAATACCGTATAACTTCATTTATATAACACTAGCTGGCCCGACGCGCGTTGCTGCGTTCTCATTCTTGATTTTATTATTTGTCACTTCCCACTGAGGTTAAATTTCAAATTTCAACCTTCTAGGACTATTAGAAGAAGTAAGACTCTTCTATGGCTCCTAAGGCTCTTCCAGCTGATCAGAGAGGCCTCCTTCGTTGTTTTCTTACACAGTAAGACCTTACTCACCTACTCACCACCTCTCAATGAACATTTCAAATTTAAACCTACTACGACTATAAGGGTAGAAGCTAGGTTTTTTACTTTATTATTCGCCACCTCCCACTAAGGCTGCATTTCAAATTTCTAGCTACTTTGTTTAACAAATGTCATCAACCCGGCATAATTACATTTCATCATACCCAGTCATCTTTCCTAAATACTGCAAGGCTACGACTGCATCCTACATGAAAAGTTTTTGCTTTCCAGACAGCGTAAATAACGCCGCTAAGGTGCCTGCCATATGATTAAAAACTGTTGACTTCTATCAGCTGTTCCTTTAAGCTGTTTGGCCGGCAAGTTCAGTAGGTTAGGTGAATGATGTTTTGCAAAACACACAAACAGCTTGTCCATCGAAACAGCGTGTACAGCAGATCGGAAAATTTCAAATTATTTTCCATATGATTAAAAGATCCCAGTAAGCTAGCTAGCCATGTACCCGTGCTTTGCATGGGCAAAACTTTAACCCCCTAAAAACACCCCTAATATTGCGAATTTTGAAAAATCCTTTCTTATTGCACGGTGAAATCCTATAAAGATTGTTCATACGAAATTTCAAGTTCATAGGCCTAGTAGTTTTGGCTCTGCGTTGATGAGTGAGTCAGGGTATCATCCTTTTATAGATAGAGATTGTTTGTAACAAAAAGATATTAACTTTAAAGATAACTCCGGTGTAAACCCGGCTTATAGAAGTTTGCCATTGTCACTTTCACATTAAAATCTTCCAGTCGCTCTCAACTGCTGTTTACAAGAACATCTGCTATTATAAGTTATTGTAGCATTCCAGGAAGCTCTCAAAACATACATAGGTTTTTAGAGGTGTCTACACAGATAGTGTCTGGAACATCCTAGATGACCATTTGATAGTAAGCAAGATGAAGGGAAAGGGAGGGAAATAAACAAAAAGTGCCTGTTATCAATTTAAAGGTATTGACACAATAGTCAGTAATTTCATTTTTTCCTTGCGTTTCATAACAATACTTTATAGAACTCATCGTCAGTCTTCTTCACACAGTACAATACTCGTCCGCCAGAAATCCAGCGAGGAATAGATGAGTGGATGAGGATAGGATTGCCTCACTGCGCCTCTTCCTCATTCTACCCCTCTTCCTTAAAATACCCCTCTTCCTCATACTGTTACTCTTTCTCATACAACCCCTCTTCCACATACCATCCCCACCTCTTTTTCATCATCGCTCCCCTCATTTTATGAAGAGGAAAGTTGGTTTACCCTTGAGACTGTTTTCTGTTTTTTGACATTATAAAGTAGAACGGATGCTACTTGTTGTTGAGGAGTGAGTGAGCTAACAAATGCCATACTCGTCAGAGAGCCGAAAGAAAAGTTTGTCTTGTTGCAGACGGGAAAAACTCTTCTTTTTCTCTCTTCCTTCATGCTCTTTTAGTTTCTCTCTTTTCCACACTATCTTTTACTCTTTCTTTCTTATTCCTAAACTCAAACGTTTTTCTTTCATTTCTCACACTCTTCTCTTCTTACGCACCATATTTTTCACTATTTTCCTCTTCTTTATTTTAGTACATCTTTCCCACTTCTTGCATTCGCCAGCAATGGTTCTTTCTTTTCCCTTTTCATCTCTTCCACTTCCTCATCTTTCTCTCCCTCACTTTCACTTTTCAAACGCAAATATAATATTCTAAATTAATTAATACGTGTTTCCGTATTTATAGCCGAAGAGCCTTGTACCTTTATTGCAACTGTTGTTTATATTCATCTATCAATCTCGCTCACTCCTTTAATCACTGTCATTACGTTTCTCTCTCATCTTTCTCCCTTTTTTCGCTTTAATTGCCAATTCTAAGAGTAAATTACAAACAATATTCGCAAATAATTGTGAATATGTATCAATAATATCTACCTTTCCCTTCAGGTCAAGTGTAAGGAAGAACTTTATTCACAACACTCAATATGATTTGGTCCTCCATCCTTCAAGCTTAGTAAACTCGCTGTGTCCGGTTTCTTAGTGGTTCAATAAATGATGAATCATTTAGTAGCTACAGATTCAATAAGGCTTTGGTTGACTTTTTGCATTGTGCCACACTAAATTTCATACAATGGTCTGAACTTTTGATCATTTTATTCTGCAGGTTGTCATTTGTAGAACAAAATGTAGAGTATTTTTCTCATACGAAATATATGAAGTGAGGACCTGACTCCTAACTTCGAGGTATATGGACAGTATGGTTTATCCCTTTTCCAACACCTCCCTCTCACACCTCTCACACCCTCCCATTCTCACTCTCTCACATTCACTCAATCTCTTTCCCTCATTGTCATTCTCTCTTTCTCTTTCACATGCATACTTTCACCCTTTCTCTCTTATTCTCACTGTAGACAACAGCAACCCCTCTCCTACTCATGCAAATCTATCTTCCTTCTCCCCCTCTTAGTCTTCTTTCTCATTCCCCTCTTCCTCTTCTAATATTCCTTCTCCCCCTCTCCATCCTCTTTCTACTCCTTCTCTTCCTTCTCATCTTTCATTACTCCTCATCCTCATTCTACTCTCACCCTCCTCCTCATCCTTCTTTTCATCCCCGTCCTCATGAACCTCAACATGCTCCTTCTTCTCCTCCACCACCTCCTCCTCCTTCTCATTCGCATCTCCCCCTCTCACCAACATGCTTTTGCTTCTCATCCTGAGCCTCATTAACCTCCTCCTCCTCATCTTGATCCCCTTCTATCTTCTTCTCCTTCATGTCCTTCTCATCTTTCTCCTCCTCATTATTATCCTCCTTCTCTTCCTCTTCACCATCCTCCTCCTTTTTCTGATCCTCTTTTTTCCCCTCATCATCATTAACCTGAACATGCACCTTTTCTTCTTCCTCCACCGCCTCCTCCTTCTTCTTCTTCTTCTTCTTCTTCTTCTCCTCTTTCGACTTATCCTCATCTCTTTCTTTCTCCTCATCCTCCTTATCCTCTTCATCCTCATTAACCTCCTCATTTTCTCCTTCTAATAATCATCTTCTTCCTCCTCCTCCTTCTCCTCATCATCATCCTCCTCCTTCTCATCCTCCTCCTCACTCTCCTCTTCCTCATTCTCATTAACCTCCTAATTCTCCTCCTCACCGTCCTCTCATTTATCCTCTATCTCCTCCTTATCCCCCAACTCCTCCCCCGCCATCTGGCCCCCCCAATTAAACCGGCCAGCCGACGTACTTTTTTCTGCCTGACGCTTTTCCTGTTTACCTTTGACTTTTCCAAGAGTGTGTGTGTGCTGGTGTGTGTGTTTGGGTCTCTCACTGCACACCCCATGCCATGCAACGGGGTCATGGTGTCACGTGGCCAGTGCGCATGCGCGTGCGTGCACCAGCCACCACGCGGCCTTTGCCGGGTCAATATTGGCGGGAAAGCAAGCGATGCGCGCCGCGCGCCAACGATCGCTCCTCGCTCGCCTATTGATCAGTAGCGCCACTGTCCTCCCACACTCACTCTATCACACACTCTCTCACTCGCTCTCACTTCATCACAATCACACTCTCACTCTCTCTGCTGCATGCAGCTGCTGCTGTTAACATTCTTTTTTCTTTATCTTAGTGCGATATCAAAGTCACCGACGTCGCCACACTCTCTTTCACTCCCGCTCTGTCTCTTTCCTTTACTCACTTTCTATTTTTCTCGTTCTCACGCTCTTACTCCCTCACATATTGTCCCTCTCTTTCTTTCTCCCCCCCCCCCCTAATCACCTCACTCTCTCTCACTCTCTCTCTCTTTTACAGACACACACTAATTCTTTATTTCTCACCCACTTTTTCTCTCTCTCACACACACTCTCTGCTGCATGCAGCTCTGCCACTACTGCTGCTGATATTACGGAACTTTTTTCTTCCTCTCCGTGTGATGTCAAAGAGGCAGTCGTCGCCACTTTCTTATTGCGCGTTCACTCACTCTCTCTTTCTTTCTCTCACTACCTCACACACACCCTCTCTCTCACTAAGTCACACACTCTATCTCACTCACTCTCACTGGTGCAGCTGTCACTTGAGTATGATATGAAAGGCAGAAGGAGACGACGAGAAAACAAATAAGAAGATGATGGAGATGAAGAGACGAACAGAAAATACTGATGCAGAGAATTTAGAAGGAGTAAAGTAAGTGAACAAAGTAAAGGTCTTTGAAGAGAGGAGAAGAAAAAATGAAGGAAATGAAGATTGACAATTAAAGGAAGAAGAAGGAGAGGATTTAGATTAAGAAAGATAATAAAGAGACGATGAAAAAATAAGAGAGTGTGGTGAAGAAGTAGAAGTAGGAGATGGAGATATGTATGAAAGAAAAAAGAAAGAAGTTTAGAATGAGTATAGGTGATCAATGTTTGTGAAAGAGGTTATTTTTTTAGTTTATGCCGTGAAAACTATATTGTTTATTGAAATAAAAGATATTTCAATTGTTTCTCCAAGGTAGTAAAATATACATAAAATTATTAAATAAACTTGCAGGTGAGATCAATTGCCACCCAAAACAAAGAAAATTTTGACTTTCAACCCCCATCCATATTTTACAATATAATTTATAAAAAATTCTCACGGCTATAGATAACATTTCAATTACATCCAATACAAGGAACATTGGGAAAAATGATGACCAAAAGCCCTGCGCAGAGCCTTCAAATGAAATCAAACCATTTATATATCCTTTATAACATAATATAAACATAAGAACATAAAAATACATCTGAGTAATTAATACAAACTTAAATAATGAAAAGTGAAACTGAGGAAAGTCCCTGAGGATGAGGAAAGTCCCTGCAAAGGGCAAGGCGCCGAGTGTTATAAAAAGTATAAAGAAAAGGTTTTCACAAAAACAAAAGGATTTGCAAAGGCCTTGACTTGGCCTTTGCAGAGACCTTCCTCATCACTAGTTTCCTCAATTTCACTTTTTATTATTTTAAGTTTGTATATTTTTTTTAATTCAAATAATTTTTATTTTATCCAAAATACATTAACAATTTATTCAAAAGAAATCATAGAGATACATCACTATTAATTTAACAAAAAAATCATTAAATTAATTAAAATTTATCAAATTAAATGAGTTACATGTAACGATATATCCTTAGCCCACTGAAAAACAAAACTTATAAAAAAGTTTGGGAAAAAATAAAAAAGGACTCGCTGAATTAGAATATAATTATAATATGATGTATTTTTATGTTCTTATGTTCAAATTAATATCTCTAATACTAGTCTAATGATCTTTGGGTACAAAATTACTAGGGTACTCTTAATGAGAGGAAAAAAGAAATACAACAGGAAGAAAGAAAAGAAGCATGCATTGGAGAATTTAGGAATACATGCAGTTGAAAAAAGGTAAGAATAGGAAAGGAGAATGGAAGGGTAATCAAAAGCATAAAGAGGACAATAAACTGAATAAAAAGGAGACTGTTTACAAGGAAATAGCTAGATGACTATAACTAATGTAAAAATATATGAAATTTCTAAGCTAAAAGTTGGAAAACTAATCATTAATGCACACGGATCGTTTGAAGTGAACCATACACCTATATCCAGATGCCATCTATTAAAATTTCTTGTAATAAAAAAATGCATCAACCTTGGAATTAGAATTGAATATTTAATCTATTTTTTCTCACCCTCTCACTGTATTCCACTCAAACTCAATAGTATATGTATTATACTCCTCTAGTACATACAATGGTATAAATAATATAAGTAATATAATAGTATATGTATTATAAACATGTATTATACTCCTCTATACACTGTCTGAAAACACGGTCGTTCGGTCGGCAATGGCTGGTGGTCGTCATAATGAAATATCAGGCAGGCAGTGGCTGCTGAGCTGTGGCTGTTGCTAACAAACTCCTATCAAGATGGCTGTGGCACAATTTCCGGACAACAATCGCTAGCCGCCTGCAGTCCGCTATATTGTTATGGATATTTACTAAAAAGCTTCGTTCCGATGGTTTTTGAAGGTTTTAGGTGTGTGTGAAAACAGAAGATTGCAGAAACGTACTACTTTAACGATGGTTCATTATCCGTACTACTTTTATACCAAGCTCCAACCATGCTACTTGTATAGCATCACATCATTCAGTATAAAAGTGTGCTGTTATTCGGGCAATGATAGCTGGATTAGAATGCAGCCAACAGAGTCAACTAAAAATTTCAAATTCTGAGATATGCTGAACTTGAAATATATAGTACATAAATTATTAGTTAAATGATTCGTTATAAATTGAATAATGTGAATGAATCATGTAATTGCATGTTTGGAGTTTGGATAGTAAATTAGCTTTTTGAATCATAAAATAAATAAATAAATATTTTATTTCCATTTAAAACTAAATCTAAACAAATACATATGATATACATATAAGACTACATGACTAAAACTACCAAAGATTACATTTTTATAAACATTTTTTTGCGTGGAAATTAACCTACTCTACTATGGCATGCCATGTTCTAGAGCAGGTTAGCAATTTAAATTTTTCAGGATTCAGTGTTTTAATATCAGGTTAGTGAGCTCACATATTGTTTGAAATTATGGTTTCTATGGTTTGTCTTCCTATGTTTATTCTATGTTTATTATCCAGTGATGTACATTGATTTTGAATTTCTTGCTGTGTGGTATTTCCTGTATGTCTCTTGGAAGCAGATTGTAAAGTTTTGGTGCTAAGTGATTGAAGTGTCTCTGGTATAAAGCCTTCTTAGCCAAATTTGCAATAAGAAGGTGCCTATTTCTTGTGTTGTGACTGTGGTTCCTGTGTTGAAAATGTGCTGTGTTTTTGTGTATTCTGTAGATTATTTCTTTAGAATATATTTGTCTTGCATCCATCACTCCGAATTCACTGAAAAGTTGATCTGATGGATAACGCAGTGGTTTTTTAATTATGACCTTCATTATTAGTTTCTGCACTTTTATAAGCGGGTCAATGTGTGCATAACTTGTTCCACCCCATCCTACTATCCCATATGTCAGCGAGGACTGCACTACAGAATAGTAAATTATCTTCAAACACCTCAAATCAACCAATGACCTCAGCATTCGGAACTTGTAGATGGGTTTTCTCAGTCTCTTGCATAGGTCATTAATGTGATGGTTCCAGCGCAGAAAAGAATCCAATGTAACTCCAAGGTACATATATTTGAAGTGATAGCCGCGAGCCGTAGCAGGTATCTGTTCAATCAGATAGAGATAAGCCACGTTCTCGTTGGTCCTGTTTGTAACGGTGACCGATTAGATTGGCCAGCAAAAAAGACACGTTCTCTGCTGTAAAATCACTTCCCGGTGGTTCGGAACCCACCTAAAACTGTAGGTCCAACTCATCAATCACCATCATCCAACTCATTACCCACGCACAGGTCTCAGACCTATGTGGGCTTCATCCTCCAAAAAAAAACTTGTATTGCCCATTAATATTAAACTAGTATTGCCCATTAATTGCTTGTTTTAGGTTATGATGGCAAACTGAGTTAAAATAAGATGGCGCATGTGAGTGAATAAGGAACCATCTTTAAACATTTTATAAGCTGGTATCAGTTTCCCAATTACTCATGATATATAGATAATAAAAGTGGATTTACACATAGCCTGCCATGTCCCTGCCGTGCGTTTTAGTCTAAATCACAATTTCGAATTTTTCCATTTACTATACATAATACAGCAGGTTCGCGGTTTTCACATAGTCAATGCCATGCCGCTGCCGTGCCTTTTCCGTTTTCATCAGATCGCTCTTGAGGGCGATTCGTGGCAGGTGACCGGTTCGCGACCACACAATAGAGAAGAATTCTTCTCTATTCTGTGTCGCGACAATGGCGCGGCAGCAGCACGGCATGGGCATGGAATCGGTAATAAAGGTCACCGGCTGGGCGCCGAAGCAGCACCCAGTCGGCGCCTCTTCGGTTATTGTCTGATCGCCATTCGGGAATCTTCGGTTCGCTACGGAAACGTCCGAAGTCACCACTTTTAGCCAGAGCCCATTTGGCCTTGCAGTTCAGTGTTCACTGTTCAGTTAGTTCATACGCATCCACCTCGCTAGTCGCTGTTGTAAAACATGGACGAAGAACTGGTCCTTGTGGTTCGGGAGTACCCAGCACTGTATGACCTGTCTCACAAAGACTATGACAATTACCAAGTGAAGGAAAAAATATGGAAGGAAATAGGAGCAACACTGAAAAAAACAGGTAACATTTAAATGAATTAGTACTATAATACATAAAGTGATAATTATAATTTTACAATCTGGTAGTTTGCATCTATTACAATAATTAATGATATTAGTTTGGGTGTTTTAGGTTAGATTTCTGAAGTTGTCTAATGATTGTTTTTTTTTTTTCAGCGAATGAGTGCAAGTCGAAGTGGGCGTTGTTACGTTCATATCTCGTTAGAGCAAGGGGCAGACGTAGTAGAACTACTTCAGGCCGAGCAGCCAAAAGAGTGAAAAAGTGGCGTTTGGAGGATCAAATGGAATTCTTAATTCCGTTTCTGCAAGACCGCACAATGCAGTCTAATGTGACTGACACAGAGCCTGATTACAGCCTGGAGGTGGATTTAGAAACAGGGAATGATTCAACTTCGTCGTCGACACCTATTCCCTCTCCTGTGTCAACTAGTGTAGTTAAACCAAGATATGCCAGACAGCAGCAATCAGAGTCAACAAATTCTCAACCTGAGCAAGGCTTGGAGCAAACACTGTGTTCATTCATTTCTTCAAAAACCTCAGCTGAAACTTCTGTGGAAAAAAAGGCACTCATGGTTTTCTTTGATGATATAGCAGAGTCCATGTTGAAGTTTTCTGAAAGAGAAAGAGCTGAGATAAAAAGGGATATTTTCCGGATTGTGAATGATAAGGAAATAGAGAAATTAATGCAATCAGAAAATGCTTCTTGGATGCAGAACTAGACCCACTTCCAATCACAAAACCCTTGGGCATCGTCAACAACAGAAATCAGTCCCAAATCAACTCTAGAAACTTGCAGGTGGAAGTGGAGGGTATAATAACCACATGCTAGTGTCACTGACTGCTCCATCAGTGTATAACCAACAATCCTATGACCAACAGTACCAACGTGAACAGCCATCATGAGCAATCTTAGAAGAAGACAGAAAAAACTACAAATCTTTTGTAGAACATTGTTTTTTTTTTTTATTTGTATTGTTTCTGTTTATAAATTTTTTAATAAGGAAAACTGTAAATCACTGGTAAAAGATTTGATAAAAATATTGTGAAGTTTACATTTTATTTATATGTATATAAGATTATTGTTTCTGTGTGATTAAATGCAATAAAACAGCAACTCAAAAAATATATATATAAATATAAACAAAAAACTTTTGAAGTATCAAGGTCGTGACCTGCCTCATGTGCTGCTAGGTCATGGCTTGCCTCACATGCTGTGAGATCATGGCCTGCGTCATGTGCTACCATGAGCTGACAGCATATGAGATAGACCATGACCAGGCAGAACATGAGGCAGGCCATGACCTAGCAGGCCATGATCCCACAGCATGTGAGGCAGGCCACGACCTAGCAGCACGTGAGGCAGGCCATGACCTAGCAGCTTATGAGGCAAGCAATATGTTAGGCAAGCAACATGACCTAGCAGCAATATGTAAGGCAGGCCACGACCTTGGCAATGCTTCAAAGATTTTTGTTTATAGTTTTTTCTTTTTTTTAAGGAATGTTTTATTGCATTTAATCACACAGAAACAATAATCTTATTTATAGATATAAGTACATAATTATAAGTATGTAAACTTCGCAATATTTTGTATCAAATCTTTTCCCAGTGATTTACAGTTTTTCTTATTCAAAAATTTTAGAAACAGATATAATAGATATAAATAACAATGCTCTACAAATGATTTTTAGTAATTTTACAAAACATTCGTAGAGTAATAATTGCACAGTTATTCTACGAATCAACAGTTTCAATTTCAGTTTTTTCCTACTTGACAGATGACTGCTTCTTGCCATGGTACTTTACCAACAGGACGCACAGCAGCGACTGGTTACTGGTTGTCAAAATCGCATGGCATGGGCACGACATGGACATGGCAGGCTATGTGTAGATCCACCTATATGCTATACCACCATTATAGGTACAATCATATACTTTCACTTAGCAGCTTGATATAAAAGTAGTATGGACAATGAACTGTCATTAAAGTAGTGTTTTTCTGCAAACGGGGGTAAGAGCGAGCCGGAAACGTGGTATAAAGGGTATGTATCACCCAAATTTGCAAACAGCAATAAGAATTACCGTACTTTTTAATAGTAATCTTTTTTAGATAATTACATCTTTCCCCTCCACCACTTCAAACACAGGGCCATCTGTGGAGGGCAATGGGATCGTGCCCCCAAGATATGATAAAAATGAAAAAATGCCTGTTTTGATATCAATATTGTTGAAACATTGAACAAAATTGCTTTATTGGAATAACATATTATCAACTAACTAACTTAGTGATAAAGAACATAATTTGGCCAGTTCTAGCAATTAAGACAGATTTTTCAACAACTCTGACCGATTTTTACCTAAAACAGACAAAAAAGGCTACTTGTCTTTGATGGGTACAACCCTATCATCCCAATTTTCATTAACTTTTTTTAATCCATTTGAATTTAAATTCCGAACCCAACAACAAACACACATTCCAGGTTATGGTTGTATGGGTAAGTTATCCGATTGATTGCTAAATTAAATTTAAAGTACTATATTAGTAAAAGAAAAGGCTTTTATCGGTGGGGAGGGGTAGTTCCACCTCGCCACTTGAGTCTTGTTGTTGGAAACATGTTGGACCGACAAATGTGGGGTCCGAACCACCGGGAAGTGATTTTACAGCAAAGAACAGAGCCTTTTTGCTGGCCAATCCAATTGTTCACCCTTACAGAGAGGGCCCAGGAGAGCGTTGCTTATCTAATCTGATTGAACAAACACCTGCTACGGCTCTCAGCTATCATTTCCCAGTAATATATTGGTAACTACAGATAAAAATAATATTTTTTGCAACGATTGTGTTTTGTCTATAAGCCACTCGTGAACCAACCTACACGTCACTTGTGGCTTAAAAGCAGTTATAATACAAACGTGGCTTAAACTAGTATTTTTATTAATGAGATTCCATAATCATACTACACCAACGATGAATTAAACTTGTACTTAACGTTTAAGTCCCCTTTAAAGCAAGGTAAACTTGTGATTCTGCAATCAAAATAGATGCTTGAAAGTTTTTTCATGTAGCAGCGGAAAAAACAAGTTGCAGTCCACCTTAAAAATAATGATAACGCGTGAATTTAATTTTCAATTTATCTGAGCAATAATTGCAGGTGCAGTGGTTGAGGAGATCTCCAATTTCCCATGACTCAGTGTGATCTGGGCTTGAAATGACTCACTTGTGTTTGAGCGCTACTATTAAATAAGTCCGCTGCTTACGGCTAAGTCCTAAAACGGCATTGCGTAGCATAATATTATAAATACTTGCGCCCACATGCTTTAAGCCTTTTGAAGCTACCACTATCAAGTAACAAGGTCAGATTTGTAATTATATTGTCAACAGCGCTATCGAATAACATTGATGGTAACTCACTTTCTCATTTATGCTCCAGGTAAAAGTGTGGGTGCAAGTATGAGAACATATAAGTAAGAGAACCATATAAAAGATACAGGGACGAGGTTTCATCCTATTTTCGATGGGTTGTTAGCTTCAGTTTTGAATTTTAACAAATGAAAATAAGCTTAGAAGCGTAGTTTCTATGATGATTTCTAGTTTGTCGATGTAAATAAAAAACACCAAGGTCATTTTATTTATACAAAAAACTCCAATTATTCTATCAACGTCATCATGCTCCTTCTCCTTCAGCTCCTCCTTCGCCTCTTCCTCATCTTCCTCCTCCTCCTCCTCCTCATCTTCCTCCTCCTCCTCCTCCTCATCATCCTCCTCTTCCTCCTCCTCCTCCTCATCCTCCACCACTTTCTCCTCCTTTTCCTCCTCATCCTCATTCCTATTAACCTCCCAATTCTCCTCCTCACCGTGCTCCTATTTATCCTCTATCTCCCAATAACAATAAATGTGAAGATGCAATAGTTTTTTTCCGGAGGATGAATCCCACTTAGGTCTGAGACCTGTGCATGGGTAATTAATTGGATGATGTTGATTGATGAGTTGGACCCACAGTTTTAGATGGGTTCCGAACCACCAGGAACTGATTTTACAGCAGAGAACAGAGTCTTTTTTGCTAGCCAATCCAATCAATCACCATTACAAAAATGGCCCAGGAGTTTCGTAGCTTATCTCTGATTGATTACCTTCTACTTCCAAAAATGTCCGCAACTTATTTCTTCACTAATTTTGACTATGCTATATTGTCCAGAATATTAAGGTTAATTTATACCGAAGATTTAGATTCGCTAAAAAACTTCACTCCAACAAATAAATGTTTCTTTTTCACTTAAAGATCCACTCGAAATGGTACACTAAAAAGACTTATGTGTGGGTAATTAGGTGATCTATGACAAGGTTAAAACATCCAAGCCTGAAAGAGATTCGAACTTGAGAAATAGCAGTCAGCCAGAGTCTTATCTAATCAGAGACAAGCGCCCTAACTGGCTGACCTACGAGGCTAGCAGTAAGGATGGAAATTTTGCTAAGATGAAATGGTTTACATGATGCTTTATTACATAATCTGAGTGACTATTTACATTAATTTTCGGTAATAAATTTCAGGGTTACATTAAAAAACTACAAACATCATCTCTATAGTCGGCTAGACTCCTATGTTTGCTACGAAAAACCGTAAAGAATAGATTTTACACAATACTCACCATCGCCAAATCGGATATATACTGTAGAACTGGAATATAGTGTATGGGAGATTTTAGCAGTATAAATGCCATCATACCACAGCATGTGTTTAATTTCATGGTGGTGATTATTTTCCAGTATTGTATGCTCCACTGTGAAATCATAACCAGACTATATCCATGAGGCTGTGTAACAATACATTATATTGATACTCAGGTCTAAATAATAAAACATTTAACAGGCGTCAAATCGGCTATTGATTGATTAACTGCCTTCATTAAAGGCGAAGTTAGTACTCAAGGTCCTCTCTCCCACAAGAGTACTCCCTTTAGTGTGATTTTAGTGGCTATTTAGAGATTTCTGATTATTTTACACTTTACAATAAATGACGGCCACTGAGTCTCAGTTAATGTTCGAGTTGAACACAAATAAGGCTCTAAGTAGAGGTTAAGTCCCCTAATCGTACAGCAATTTGAATCCGTAAGTCGCACTTAGGTTGAATTACGTTGGTCGTAAATTTTACGAGCAATTTTTCCGCGTCAGAAATGTGTTAAGTCGTTAACCTGTATGTTCAGGTCGTGAGTTTTGGCAACAATTTTATTTTATTTTGTTTTTCAAGCAGCAGAAAGACACCGACAAGTCGTTCAAGTGTTGGTAGCCGTAAACGATGCACCCGTTTTGCAGTAGTAATGAAAAATTCAATCTTTCATTTTCAAGTAGACTAATAAATCTCTGGAATAACCCGGTTGTTAACTGGCACTAAAGTATGAGGCACCCTGGATGTAGCACGCGTGAGTTGTTCGAGAATTACGAGTAGGTTATGTACTGTTGTGGAGGGTATTGTGGTTTTATTTCATATACCTACGTAACTCTCCCACTAGTCAAGCCCTCTCAGCAAAACGTTTTCTGCTGTAAAATTACTTCCCGGTGGTTCGGAACCCATCTAAAACTGTCGGTCCAACTCATCAATGATCATCATTCTACTTTTTACCCACGCAGAAGTGTCAGACCTATGTGGGCTTCATCCTTCAAAAAAAGTACAATACTGTAGCAGAACCAACTTCATACAGACAGACCTAGATATGAAGCTTCAGTTTCCTTGAACGCGGATTTGGACTAAATGGACAGCTGACAGGGCTGCATATAGAACAATTTGTAAACTCAATTTGCTTTCGTAATATAGTTTGTGATAATGTATTCTATTAATTGTATATAACCTGCATTTATACTCACATATTTATATGCTGCTAGCATTTTACCCAGTCTTGCCCAGGAATCCTGTTTGGAGTTTTTCTTTTCTGTTAGGTAACTTAATTATGGTAGTGGACAAGATTATGAGATTGGGAAGAGTGAGTGACATACCGTACAATTCACCTGCTTGAAAAGAGAAGTACACAAATAAACTGGTTTTTGCACTGAAGATGTGAATTTTTAGTGTTTATTATAAGTAAACTAACTTTTTAGCATTTTTGTAGCTCTACCCACCTGTACAGTTTTATGCTTAGTTCTTTAGAATAATATATTTCAGGAAAACCTCGATACACACAATAAGTAAGCTCGTATGACACTGGTTAATTAGCAGCTCTAATATAGATACAGAGCTAATCTGTTACTTTGGCTTAAAACATATCATGAAACAGCGTATCATCTATATTATCGCCATAGTGACGTATCATGTTATTAACTTTTCTATGAGCTTCCTGCATCTAATTACGTTTTGTAACAGTAATAGTGCCCATAAGTGAAATTTGAACATTCATTTTGGAAATTCTATAAGGAAAATCATGAATCGTGCTTTGAGATACAGTGAATCGAGTTTAGAGAAAGCTATGTGCCAAATTTAGATTTTCAAATTGTTCCTTTTTTTGTGAAATCCGTAACACTCACAAACTCTCTCTCTCTCTCTCTCCCTCTCTCTCTCTCTCTCTCTCTCTCTCTCTCTCTCTCTCTCTCTCTTTCTCTCTCTTAGTAAATAATAAATAAATAAATTATCTAATCTTCTTATATAGATTATACATAATCTGCTTTCAATTTGTGTTGGAAATTAAAATTTAATTTTCAACAACGTCATCTCGATCTGTCCAGCGAGTAGGTGAGTCTTCGGGATGGTAACCTACAACCATGACTACAATACTACAACAGTGGATACACGCTAAAGGTTATGAGCTTCATCTCACAGCGGATGTTCACTTGATAAAAATATAACTTGATCCTTTTTAATTCAATTATTTTCCATTGGCTACATTGTTTCAAACCTTTGAATATCTCGGAAACACGCTGTCAGGTATACAGCCGTTTACAAGTGTATACTGTGATCAATTTCAATTCTTGAAAGATACTCAAGTCATCTCATTTTCATGCAGTGCTCATGAATATTGAAGAAAAAACAGCCTATTATCGCCGATATAAAACAGCTGGACTGACACAAGAAAAGATAACGAGGGAGGTTTTGATAACTCAACTTTGTACATTGGAGATTGAAAAGTTTTACTTCCTTGAGAATTGAATTACGACTATTTACTTCTCTCTCGTTCTCTCTCACTCACTCCTGCTATCTCTCTCTCCCTTACTATTTCTCTCACTCTCTCTGTAGCGGCGAAGAGAAAAGTTTTATTCCTAACTTTTCTCTTTGCTCAAAAATGAATATAGAAATGCAGTTTCTTTCTCTGTTATTAGAGAACGTGTTGAGAAGACCGCTCGCAACAATCTTGATTCAAACTCTGAGTGATCCTGCTTTGAAGTTTGAGAGATATTTCAAAGCTTCAAAAGTTTTTAAAAAGAGAAATCTTTTATTTGGGAAGAAAAAATTGAGTTCTCCCGGATTTGTGTAGGCGATAGAGATAGATTTAGCACTTGATCAAATATACATTTAATAGTAAAATTGATTCCACTATAGTTCAGTCAAGTTAGAAAAAAGTAAAAAAATTCTAAACCCGCTGCAAATTGCACCGGCTGTCCAGAAAAACTTGTTGAATGACATAGTAGGTTGCACAAAGCACAAACGCACTACTTTAATATGATGGTTCATTATCCGTTCTACTTTTATACAAAGCTACTATCATACCATGCTATTTTTGTACCATCTCATCATTCAGTATAAAATTGTGCTGTTATTCGGACAATGATGGCTAGATTAAAATGCAGCCAACAGAGCCAACTAGAAATGTGAAATTCTGAAATCAGCTGTGCCTGAAATGTAGTATAATATACTTTAACTAAGGTATATATTATATACCTTTGTTAAATAAGTCTATATAAATTTAATAATGTGAATAAATCATATTAATAAATTAGTTGAAATAAATTACCTTTTTGAATCATGAAATACATTTATAGCATGTATGTATGTATACATGTATCTAAATACTAGTACTAGCCATTTATATTAAGTTGAGCTTGTTTTAGGTTTTGGAAAACTGAGGTAAAATAAGATAACGCATGTGCTTGAATGAAGGAACCATCTTTGTAAATTTTATATTCTGGCATTGTTCCACCATTCAAGATATATAGATCATATTAAATATATCATGTATATACATGTATATCATGAAATACATTTATAGCATGTATGTATGAATACATGTATCTAAATACTAGTACTAGCCATTTATATTAAGTTGAGCTTGTTTTAGGTTTTGGAAAACTGAGGTAAAATAAGATAACGCATGTGCTTGAATGAAGGAACCATCTTTGTAAATTTTATATTCTGGCATTGTTCCACCATTCAAGATATATAGATCATATTAAATATATCATGTATATACATGTATATCATGAAATACATTTATAGCATGTATGTATGTATACATGTATCTAAATACTAGTACTAGCCATTTATATTAAGTTGAGCTTGTTTTAGGTTTTGGAAAACTGAGGTAAAATAAGATAACGCATGTGCTTGAATGAAGGAACCATCTTTGTAAATTTTATATTCTGGCATTGTTCCACCATTCAAGATATATAGATCATATTAAATATATCATGTATATACATGTATAATCATATGCTTTCACTTAGCAGCTTGATATAAAAGTAGTACGAATAATGAACTATCATTAAAATAGTGTGTTTCTGTAACCGGTGGTAAGAGTCCCCAAGAATCCTATCTGTTCCTCGGCCGCCATCTTGGAAAAGTGCAATTTTATTTTTATATATAGTTTTGACTGCAGATTGTTCGATTGAGAAGGAAAAAGGAACTAATAAATATGGACTACTAGCTGAGCTAACAGTCTATTTGAAAAAATGCTGGATTTTTGTCTGATTGTCCAAAGTTTTATAGTTATATTACGTTTTGACTAGAGATGTTTTAATTGATGACACTAATAGATATGAAGAAGTAAATTGTTCAAAATTATTGGCCTAGCTGACTAGAGAATAAACTCGAAATGTCTGAAAACCGAAGTAATCGTTGAAGGCCATGTTACCATGAAGGCTGTTGTTGGGTTGTTGCAGCATTGTTCAACCGTTCAAGTTTATGAATGGAAACGCATTATAGTGCGTGTGGGAGAGTGAAAGAGTGAGAGCGTGTGTGTGAGAGAGAGAGAGAGTGAGCAGCCAGCAACCATGCGTGACACACCGCTTATGAGTCAGTTCAATGTTGAGAAGCATCTTTTGAATTTGGTCGAATATTGCTTTCTCCTACACTCTATTTTTTATTATTTATTCCAATTTAATATATTCTTCTCTTTCTACTCCTCCTTCTTCTCCTACTACTTCTCCTCCTCCTCCTCCTACTACTTCTTTTACTCACTATTTTTTATTATTTAATATATTATCCTCCTCCTCCTCCTCTTCCTTCTCCTTCTCCTCCTCCTCCATTGAAATTTTATAATTACTTGAATCTATGCGTGGTTGGTGAATCTAAGTTACCAGCAAAATTCCAACGTTATCTAAATTTACCGATAGTTTAATAATAATAATTTCTCTGAGCAAATTACAATTAATCAGAGGAGTTTACTGATTCATACAAGAAAAACACACTAAAAAAACAAAGTACAAAACTTTCAATAATGAACAATAGCAATTTTATAAATTTGACCACCCACTACATAAAGTATCCGACGGAGTGAAAAAATACCAGAATGCAGTAGTCCGAAAAAGTATGATAAAAGTCCAGTGCAGCTTTAAAATACACAAAATCTTGTTCGTTGAATACAAGGAAAGCTCTCAAGTTGAACAGAAATGAATATGAGGTGAAGAATTGATGCGTTCACAAAATAGAAGGAGATCCAGTCAACACCCACAGCTCTATGCAAGGAGCACTAAACCGGTTAGCATGTACAGTACCTTGCACTGACTATATACATAATTATTATATACTGTATATATGTATATTACATATACATATACGTACTGTATCAGCGACCACTGCTGATCGTCTAGGAACGGTACAACTGTGCAACTATACCTGTATCTAATTATATGTATATACCGTATGTAATGTGAAGGTGCAGAATTTTACTACTGTGTAACTCGAGAAACAATCTACTCGTTATATATTTATATGGAGAGCACCGCGTTTTTCCAAGGACCAAAAAGAAACATGGCTGAACTACAGTGGAAAATAATTGTTTAGCTGCCTGCACTGATCGTAATAAGCTGGTAGGTTAGGAGAAGAAGGGGGGGCGTGGGAGGTCAGGCCTGTCTCCACATTCTATGGCTTCCCACCATATTTGGTTTTGCCGGTATTGTACTCAAGTCTTATATATATACATATATATATATATATATATATATATATATATATATATATATATAATATGCTATAAGTAAATACTTATATACATGTGGAATTCTGTTGTAATTCACACGAAACGAGATTTCTAATGGCGTAAAGTGTATGTGGTTGTCGGCAGTGACCACACCTTGTCTAGGCTCGTAGACAAGGCTGCCTTCAATGTGGAGAAAAGGAACATGCGAATGATGAAAACACTGGCATTTTGTGAATATGTCTTTATCTATTAGCAAAAATAAACATGCATTAGAGAAAGTAGAAGGTGAATGATAAAAACAGTAAATGTTGTAAACATATCACTGATCTATATAAATAAAATTAGAGTTTTGTCTGTACATTTATCAGAATTGTATATTTTTTGGTTATTTTTACGTTTTATACATTAAATAAGCCGAAAATAGTCTTATCTCACTTTCTGTCTGTCTGTCTGTCACGGCCCCAAATGCATTTTACGCGGACTTCTCCTCAAAAACGAGAGCATCGATCGGGATTTTAGTTATTGAACAGTATTGAAAACATTATTGACAATGTCTTTAGCTATAAAAAACTAAATTAAATTTTTTTTATCAGAGTAATAAACGTTTAAAAACCAAGTATTGTGCGATTTTGGATACATTTCTTCTAAGTTTTATTACCACATAAGAACAAATCACGTAATTTATCAATCAGCTGTTCTCAAATATAATCCGAATGGTGGGACCTTCGCGGCGTTATTTACGCTGTCTGCAGACTTGTGAAGTCGGAGCATTGCAGTCTTTTAGGAAACATATGACTGGTGAATCAAAGCTCATCTTATGTTTCATCAATTATTTCTTTGTTGAAAAAAAACAAAATTTTCTAATTTAAATTTATCAAAACAAAAATTAACATTTTAGGAAGGTGCGGTTAGTGCTAGGCTCTTGGGAATTCGCCAGGTAGCACTATTATTACCACATAAGAACAAATCACGTAATTTATCATGATATATCAATCAGCTGTTCTCAAATATTCTCTCTGATAACTGTCACTGAATTGTTTACGTTCTAAGTTGTTTACTAAGCTGCTAACAACTTCATGATCGTTGCTATCAAAGAAGCCAAAACATATTTATTTAGTCATATTTCTAAACATAATCCGTACGAAGGACGGGTACAAGAGCTAGTTTATAATAAAAATAACTAGTAATTCTGTGAACAATAGACCTCACGCCCAAGAATAAGGGTGCTTGCACAGAGGAACATACTCCATGTACTCAATGCAAAATTACTCACTATCGCAAAATTAAAGACAGTCAAAAGACCTAACCCTTGATTCAATTTCATGTATTTTTTACACAAAAGGACCCTCTGTACAGTATTACACCAATAAGGCTTTCTTTTCTAAATTAGATGTCTGATGAGTGAGTTTATAAAAGAATATTAATGAAATTTATGTATCATTTACTTAGTAAATCACTTGTTCTTACAATAATTAAAAATATTAGCAATGATTTGTTTCTCTCAAACAAATGTTATTCTTAAGAATGATAACTTTATTTCTCTTTGTAGTGGCGAAGGTGATATTGTGGATGAATATTTTAAGACTTGAAGTTGTCACAACCACATTTATTGAAACCGTGAGATACTAGTTTCGGTTGTTACTCCATTATCAATCTCAAACAAACTAAAACAAAACTACAGAGTAGCTTAATATATATTCAACACAATGATACCATTGGCTGAGGGTAAAAGTGCCAGTCATAGGCAGGACCTTCATTGAAGGTCTGTGATTGGCTGAAGGCTCCAACAAGTCACGCCCACTGGTGGGAGGAGCAGCAAGGAATAATCAGTGTCAAAATCAAGAACCAAAAAGTAACAAACAAGAACAATACACAAGTAGGCTATAATTAAACAATTAAAAGCATTAAAATAAGATAGAAAATGAAGCGAAATGTAATGCAGTCAAGGTCAACCGACTAAAACAAGAAAGTACCGTAATGAAAGAGTAGGTCAGAATTATGATGAAACCAAGTTGGTTGTATTGTTTTATTGAATTGGTTGAAATAAGTCTGTGGTATTTTCCATTACTAAATACTTAATGAACAATGCAGGCTGATGAAGCTTCTTTACAGAAGTGAAATGCATCCCTCAAGCATCTCCAATATAAGTGAGTAAAACAATATATAAAAGTGAAATACAGTGTCAGTTTTAATATTTGATTGGTTGAAATAAATATGATCATTTAAACTAGTATTGAAATCGTTCTTCACCGTCCTAGTTATCTCTAAAACTTCTAAAATGTGAACATTTTAGAATGTGGCAATCAAATACAGAAATTCAACACTATCTTCAGCCTTGAACTTTGTCCTCTGGTTATGAAATGCTCAGCAAAATTTGAGTCTCCTTTTTGGGTTTTCCAATTTCTAATATGTTCATTTATTCTACGTTTGAAGCTTCAATTGATCACCGCAATTCAATTTATGAACTCGAACTTAAATTTACTTATAAATAAACTTATATTTATAAATTTTGCAGAGCATCTCATTACTATTGGACACAAGTTCAAGGATGAAGAAGATGTTGAATTTCCGAATTTGATTGGCAAAGGCAGACAATTGTACATTTTAGAAGCTTTGGAGATAACAAGGTTAATGAAAAACGATTACAATACTAGTTTAAATGATTAAATTTATTTCAACCAATTCAATACAGTAACTTGGTTTCATCATAATTCTGGCCTATTCTTTAATAATGGTACTTTCTTGTTTTTATCGGTTGACCTTCACTGCACTTAATTTAGCTTCATTTTTATTTTATTTTAATGCTTTTAAGTGTTTAATTCTAGCCTACTTGAGTATTTTACTTGTTTATTGCTTTTTGGTTCTTGGTTTTGACACTTATTATTCCTTCTTGTTCCTCCCACCAGAAGGCGTGACTTGTTATGACCTTCAGCCAATCACAGACCTTCAAAGAAGGTCAGCCTATGAGAGACTCTTTCACCCTCAGTCATTCATTATCATTCTGTGTTTAGTATATATGTTAAGGTACTCTGTACTTTTATTTTAGTTTGTTTGAGACTGATAATGGTGTAACAACCGAAACTAGTATCTTATGGTTCTAATAAATGTAGTTGTGACAACTTCATTTCTTCTTATTGTTCATGATAATTTTATTCATATATGACATGTGAAGCATGAGGCTCATATGATAACATATGAAGTCTCAACAAGATTAATATCGAGGGCTATTCTATAAATGTGATTCCAATTGGATATGATGGCGATATGGAGAAGTTCATTTTAAAAAGCATTTGTTCCTATAGAGTAAGGCCTAAGAGCCTTACTTTTTTCCTTTTAAATAATTTTTAAATTTAAGCAACTTTCGAAAATCCTCACAAAAACATCGCTGGACATTCCTTGAAGGAAGATCCGTGCAACATTTTATTGAATTTGGTCCACGCTTTCAGCCGTGAGTGCGGTAGACAGACAAACAAATGCATAACGGTCGACTTGAAACAGAGACCTCTCTACGTTCGGTCAAACAGTTTTAATCAAGTACAAATTTCAGAGAGAGATTTAGTGATTCTATTGATACAGTCAAAATACAACTTATTGAAATGATTTTAGGTTGGTTTCAGTGGAATTATATTATACTGTAGTACTGAGATCTTGTTGATGTATTTTTTTATTGTGATAATTCTCACATGTCTCTGTGGTTTCGCATCGTAATGTATAGTTGTGCCTATATTTCCCAGATAGAATTTAAAAAATCATGAAATCATAGAAAGTTATAAAGATAAGGCTCTCTATGATTGCGCATCGCAATTTAGAGTTGTGCCTATATTTACCAGATAGAATTTGAAAAATCATGAAATCATAGAAAGTTATAAGGATAGGGCTTAAAAAATGGACTTTTACAAGTAATTAGAACATTAGCGATATGGAATTTATTTAAATAAAATGATATCAACAGAAAGGTTTAATTACAGTGAGCCATGCGGAAGTAACATTCAGTACATTCATGAACAAGTAACATGTACCGAACAAGTAAGTAGCATTCATGTACAAGTAACATTCTAGTGATGACTATTTTCATTGATGAATCACCGCTAGCGTTTATAAAATTTCTCTTTGAACACAATAAATACAATGAGATCCCACATACTAAATAAATGCAATACATTATAATATAATTGTTTATATGTAAATGTAAGTATATATAATATATTACAAATGCAATAACCCTACATTTACTAAGTTGTAGTTGTTTTCCTTAGCTATTCTATTTGCTTATGTTATCCGCGTTTTAAGCTCGCTGAAGTCTAGATTTTCATTGTAACTTAGTTATTTACTGTTCACCGCTGATAACTTGGCCTCTGAAGTATGAGACGGGGAAGAGAAATGTATAAATGGTAAACAACTTGGTAGTGTGACTACAACTGTGTCTCACTTATATGCCAGTACAATATTAATAGTACAATAAAAGCCAGTAACAGTAAACAGGAAAAAATATATTGAATGCATTCCTCCCAGAGGCAAAGCTACCAGCGGTGGACAGTAGCTATCTTACTATGGAGTTTGTAAAATTATTATTTCTAGTTCTTTAGAAATGGAAAAGGCAAACAATTATTATTCTGTGCACCAAATATGAAGGTCAATAACAATAATTGATGAATTTATCAAATTAGAATTTATTAGGATGTTCTACCTCTTTTGTCTAAATTCTATTTTATGTATAGAATACAAGACATACAAGTCATGAAAATTATTAAAATGCAATAACAGAAATCCAATAATATACAGAATAATAATAATAATCTTTTGTTTAGAGTTAAGCAACAGATCAGAACTTCAGAGACCTTTTTAGACCTGTTGTCCTTTTCGGTACTGTAGTAATCTTGTATGGACACTCTGCGCGGCAGTTACATTGTTAGCTTCCGTTGTCTCTCACTCCCACATTATCCCTCACTTATTCTCGTTCTTTCTCTTATCCTTTCTTTCTTTATCGTTCTTTTTCACATACTGCCTCTCTCTCAACCGCAATAAGCAAGCAGTAAAAGGAAAGCGCATTCTGGCCCTGTCTTGCTCGATCACTCACTCATTCGCTCTCTCTCAGACACACACTATCTCTCTTTTTTATTTCTCTCTCCCTCTATCACTCTTTTTCACACTGCCTCTCTCTCAGACTCAATAAGCAAGCAGTAAAAGGAAAGCGAAGTTGGCCTTATAAAATCCCCTGCAGAGTTAGATGGGGAAACTTCTGGGGTGACTCCTTAAGGGTGCGGAAGGGGTAGTATAGTCATTCGGTGTAAGACTGAGACACCCTCTGCAAATCGATAGGGGTAGTAGATGTTTAGGGGTGGGAGGGATGTTGGGAGGTGTATGAGTGGGGCGAAAAGACTTTTGACTCCTTTCTCGAGGTGGTAGAAATGCGTGACTGGTGCAGATCAAGCGAGTTTTCCCTTTCCTCCTCACTACTTGCAACGCATCTAAAGATAGCACAAAACTGAGTAAGTTCACACTGCAACGATTTCCACACAGAGTTTTCCAAGGAAACGTTCGACTGACACTGATTTTCACAATAATTCCTGTAAAGGTACTCAATATGAAACACGTTTTACAAATTATATTAAGATACTCATTGTAACTCAATTCCAGTAATGGGTCCTTAGATAAAACTCAATTTAACTTTGAAGATACAAATTCCAAATTCATTTATTGCCAAAAAGTACATTTCCCATTTTCGGCGACGTTAGCCAAGCATAGCTTGTTGGTCAACGACAAGGTCACTATATATTTAATATATAATGCAATACAATATACCACAATTGAACGATTTTTATATACGATTTATAACGTAATATGATACGATTACTTTTATCCAAAAAAGATACGATTACTTTTATCCTCGTATGTGTGTGATTGGCAACATATTAAGATAAAATTATAGTACAAAACTTTCATCAGACAACTCAAATAGATACCAAAATCAGCAAGAACCCATAAAGACAATTATATAATTCATTCTTTAAATATTTTATGATAAATTACAATATATTTTAAGTAGAGGAGCGGGCTCTTATGCCTCAACTTCGCCCACAGCACTTACTTTGATTGCAAAGTGCTTTAATAAAATACTATATATTCAATCTGTGATGTGATCTGGGAAGTTATAGCCGAGTGCCGTATCTGTTCAATCAGAGATAAGCTACGAAACTCCAGGGCCATCTTTGTACGAGTGACCGATTGGATTGGCAAGCAAAAACGACTCTGTTCTCTGCTGTATCATCACTTCCCGGTGGTTCGGAACCCACCTAAAATTGTAGGCCGAACTCATCAATCACCATCATCTAATTCATTACCCACGCACAGGTCTCAGACCTATGTGGGCTTCATCCTCCGAAGAGAATCTATTATATCGGGATTTGTATTTTTCCACAAACAGCTACCCAATTTGAGAATTCAAAGCTGCATTTTAGAGAACAGTGATTATCACAGCAACCACTTCCAAAGTCGATAGTAAGAGGTGGATCGGTTACAGAGCCATTTTTAATCGGCAACATATTAATTGAATTAGGAGTGACCAGCACCGCTATGAATGGTGCTGAAAAATGATTAATGTCGCGGCTAAAACAGGCGACCGCTCGGATCAACTATATGAATAAATTTGTTCGATGACTGCTAATTGAGATGTGATATCGGCTGGAGAGGATTTCCAGTCAGCTGGAAGCTGTCCGGCTCCTTTTAAGGTAACAACTACCTACTGGAGAACTGGAGAACGCGACCAAATGTCGGCCAGATTAGCTCTTTCAAAATGCATGAACGGGGAGGCGCGTTCACGCACAGCGACCTCGATAAATCATCGTCAAGTGTGCACTGTACTTTTATCCAATTAGACGGATTAGAAAACAATCAGCGCTGCTTTTTAGCGACCGACGGCTACTGACACTGACGCGTGCTCGTTGACTACACTTGATTATTATTAAGCCTCTGGTTTCATTTACTACGTCATAGAGTAGATATAATAGTGTGTGATGTTGGAGATCCATCTTGTTTCCACTAATATAATAAAAACTTAAAAATACTTTCAAGTGAAAATTATGATTCACGTTATGGCGTGACGGCCGTTTCACTCTGTTGTCAAGAGCAACGTCCGACGACCCACAGTACACTGAGTGCACTGTGGGTCGTCTGACGATGCTCTTGACAACAGAGTGAAACGGCCGTCACGCCAACGTGAGCCATAATTTCCACTTAAAAGTGTTTTTTAAGTTTTTAAGATATAAGAGGTTAGAAAGAGATGCTAAAACAGCTTACTTTGTTCCACGTCTTTGAAAGTAGTGTCATAATGAAGCTATTATAAGTCATATATGAAGCACACAACTGTCACGTTTTAGTACAGGAGTCTAGACCAATCAGAACTCAGGATTTCTTCAAAACAGTGTCGAAATGAATATTATACAATAGTCACATCAGCTGATTTGAACATTTTGAAATCAAACAGGATTTCAAATCCTTGTCAACAATCACGCCTTGTAAGTTATGTTTTATTTCGGGCAAGTTATCAAGTTAAATATTGGTAGTTATTGGAGATAAAATATTGCATGCAACGATTGCATTTTGCCTTAAAGCAGCTCGCAAGAGTTTTAGAACACGAGCAACCTAAATTACATCTCACTCATTGCTTAAAGGCAGCTATAATACAATATACAGCTATATTTTCTCAGACTACCAATAAATCGGATAACTTACCCAAAATAGAAACATCCTGCAATGTGATTGTTGAAGACGTTTCCGATTTGAAATCCAATTTGATTTCAAAATGTTTAAATCAGCTGATGTGACTATTGCATAACATTTATTTTGTCATGGATATATAAAATATCCAAACCAACATAATTTACATCGACAATTGGCACGTAAGTCATGAGGCCTCTTTGTCTGACCACAGGTTCATCTGTTTTAACCTGCAAAGTGAAGGCAGCTCATCCTGCTATCGAGATCCAAGGAGAACAGAATGGTCACTCTATAAGTCTGACCTCCTGTCTCAACTTGGATCATTAGGCAAGAGGGTCACCTGCTTTGCAGACATTGATCAGATTGCTTCCGATCTTCAGAATGCAATCATAAGCTGCTTTCAGGACAATTGTCCATTGCGGCGGGGAAAGAGTCGTACTAATACTAAATGGTGGACTGCTGACCTTGACCGCAGAAGGGCGGTTGTCAGGAAGCTTCATAACCATTGCAAACGGAGCCGTAACTGGGAACCATACCACAGGGCACTCACAGAATACAGCCTTGCAATCAAGAAAGCCAAAGAGAACTCTTGGAGACTGTTTACACAGGAGGTAAATAGTCTTAGGGCAGCAGCAAGACTGCAGCGTGTCTTAGCTTCAAGCCCAATTGGCCTCCTGGGAACTCTGAGGTTACCAGGGGGACAATATACCACTGGAACTGGTGGAAGTCTCAAACTTCTCCTTGAGACTCACTTTCCAGACTGTGTTTTTGAGGGTGCTTGCTCAGGCATGTCCGGCAACAGCGAAATGGGCTCACGGCCAAGAGCTGATCGTGGAAGCTGGACTTTAGCCAGACGTATTGTCACACTTTCCAAAGTTAAATGGGCCATCTCCAAGTTTGGCCCATTCAAATCTCCTGGGGGGGACGGTATCATACCAGCTATGTTGCAGCAAGGACCAGAAGCTCTCTTGGTCCTCCTGTGCGAACTCTTCAGAGCAAGTCTGGCTTATGGGTACATCCCTCAAGCTTGGCGCCTCAGTAGGGTGGTCTTCATTCCCAAGAGAGGAAGAGCAGACTACTCAACTGCAAAATCATTTCGCCCCATCAATCTTACATCATTTCTCTTGAAGACACTGGAGAGACTGGTGGAGAGACATCTAAGAAAGGGAGTGCTTTCAGGTACTCCTCTTCATCGGAATCAGCATGCCTATCAGCCTGGTAAGTCCTGTGAAACAGCCCTGCATCAACTTGTGAGCAGGGTGGAGGACAGCCTTGCTGCCAAGGAGATTGCTCTATGCACCTTCATGGACATTGAGGGTGCTTTTGACAATGTTACTTACACGGCCATGGTCCGGGCAGTGCATGGGCGTGGTCTTGAGTCTGCTATATGTAGGTGGATTGAGGCCATGCTCCACTCCAGGCGGATCAGGGCTGATCTTCAAGACAAATCGATGGTGATCATACCTGCAAAAGGTTGTCCGCAGGGAGGTGTGCTTTCTCCTCTTCTGTGGAACCTTGTGGTGGATGGTCTCCTCTGTGAACTCACTAGTAGAGGCGTCTTTGTCCAGGGCTATGCAGATGACATAGTCCTCATGGTACAGGGAAGGTTCACAAATATTGTTGCTGATGTCATGAACGTCAACCTTCAATTTGTTAATGACTGGTGTCTTGGAGAGGGACTAAGTATAAATCCCTCAAAGACTGTAGTTGTTCCATTTACAAGGAAAAAGAACCTGGAGTCTCTCTCCCGGTTGAAACTTGGACCAACACAGCTCAAAGTATCAGGTATAGTTAAATACCTAGGGCTGACTATCGACTCCAAGCTGACTTGGAACAATCATTTGAATAATATACTGCACAAAGCAAAATGGGCGCTTATGACGTCCAGGAGATTTGCAGGCTCCATGTGGGGGATCAAGCCTCACATAGCGCTGTGGCTGTACAAGGCAGTAATAAGGCCTCAAGTCACATATGGATCACTAGTCTGGTGGACAAAGGTGAACCAGATTACAGCTACAGCCAAACTCACAAGTTTACAAAGGATGGGAACACTCCTAGTCACTGGAGCTTTCAGGAGCAGCCCATCAGCAACTCTTGAAGTTGCTCTTGGCTTGCTGCCCTTGGATATTTTTATCAAGGAAGAAGCACGAAAATCAGCCTATCGATTGAAAGTCGCAGGCCAATGGAGGGAAGGCCTGTCTGGAACAGGCCATTGCACAATCACCAAAGCTGTTGCTCATAGCCCTGTGCTTGAAATGACTTCAGATGTCATGAGTACGGAGATGGTTTTCACTAAACCTTTTTCTGTTAAATTCTGCTCTAGAGAGGAGTGGAGGTCTGAGGAAGGGCCCTATATCAGGAGAGGTAGCCTTGTCTGGTACACAGACGGCTCTCTTATTGAAGGGAAATCTGGCTATGGGGTGTACAGTGAATCACCCAGAACAGAAATCTGTGCAAGTCTGGGACAATACTGTACTATCTTTCAAGCAGAAATTTGGGGCATCATGGCTTGTGCCAATATAGGCATTGCCAGACGCTATTGCGACAAGCATATAGTAATCTTGTCAGATTGTCAGGCAGCCCTCAAGGCTCTTGACTCTAATGAAATCAAGTCAAAATTGGTGTGGGAGTGTCACAAAACACTCAGCAAGCTCGCAGCCCACAACTCTGTGCATCTTGGTTGGGTACCTGGCCATGTAGGCATAGGTGGCAACGAGTGTGCAGATGGGCTTGCTAAGCAAGGTTCTAGTAGGTCATTCTTTGGCCCAGAGCCAAGCTGTGGCATAAGCAAAACTACTGCCTTCCACACAATAAACAAATGGTCCAGGGACTTACATCACCAGCAATGGCAAGGTCACTCAGGCCAAGCACTTGGCAAAAGGCTGCTAGCAGACACAAGCTCCTACTTCACCAACTGGCTGGTGAGGCTGGGTAGAGGTCAGGTTAAGCAGCTAATTGCTCTGATAACTGGACATGGCCACTTCAGGAAACATCTCCACACAATCGGACTCAGAAATGAAAATCAGATGTGTAGGCTTTGCAATCAGTCTGAAGAGACTGCCAAGCATATCATACTGGATTGCGAGAGACTCGGGGCAAGGAGAATGGCTCTGTTTGGCTTTAAGCAACCAGGTGATGAATGGGACGTTAGCATAGGGAAGAAACTCCTGGATCTTGTAAAGGGCACAGGTATTGGTTTGCCTAACTAACGTACTAGGGACACACAATAAGCTTCGGTTGACGTGTGAGGATCTTTGAATCTTCTGGATCTTTGAATCCGTCCCTTCAAACATAACATAACATAACATAACATAATTTAAGAAGTTGGTTTATTAATATGTAAACATATCTATTGTTGATCACACCAAGGTGAATGAAAACTGACTTGTTATGTAGTAATCAATGCTTACTAATGAATTAGTAATGTAATCTTTAAAACTGACTTGTTATTGATTTAGTAATCAATGCTTACTAATGAATTAGTAATGTAATAATTTTCAATGATACAATAACAATGTTTTGTAAACTGGGTTTGGTTTGGCTAGGAAGAATTCAAGGCTGAGTTTCCGGCTTCAATATAAATACCGAGTGAAATTACTAAGAAGAGAGAGATTCTTTTGAGGTACCAGTGTGAGTACCACTTGTGTGCTTAAGGCTGTTAGAGTTCAGGATTGTTTCTCGAAAAATACAAGACTGTTACAGTCCGGACAGTTTAAAACTTGTATTTAAGAGATTTAGTCCAAATCTTTGACAGAATTAAGGGCACAAGGACTAATACGTTAGGAGTGTTATCATACGTTGGGGCCAGAGCCAGAATTTGGGATTTCGTGGCCAAATTGAGCGAGGATACATATTTTCAAAGGTAAATTCTTTTTATAAAAAAAAACTTGAGATCTTATAATGAAGACACCACAAAGTTCTTGTTAATCTCGCAAGAGGCAAAGCGAAGACAATTCATGTTTTGTTTTGTCTCTCCCCCCCCCCCCCCCCCATATAAACTAGTTTGTATTTAAATTAATATTATTATGGAATTTTAATGCATAGCTATTAATAATTAAAGATTGTTGTGTTTTTATATCAAAAAATATATTGAGTTGAGGTATAAAAATAAAATAAGTTTGTTTTATTGAAAACTTGAAAATCAATTGAGTATCGTAATAACTTACCATTACAATTTTGACACTGTTTTGAAGAAATCCTGTGTTGTGATTGGTGTGCTCGTTGACCAGGGGTCTCCTAACCTTTCAGCCTTTGGGCCGGAATAATTACCCCAGTAGACTCCGAGGGCCAGAACCATTTTCATTTTCTCTTGCCTATAGTGTTTTAGGAGGAATCTTCCCCTCCTCCTCTCCATCTACTTCCCCCCCCCTACCACCACAACTACCACGTTCACCTATGATCACGGACTTGTTGCTTATCAGAAAAGTAATTTTTAGAAAAATTTGTATTGTACATTTTTTTTTTAAATACATTGAATTGAAAAAATTACTCCTTTCATCAAAGATGGCAAAGATTTTAGGAATAAAGGTGACTAAAACTGGCAGCTATCGCTATCAATTTACTCAATCATTTAAATCTCCAGGGCCTTTCTTTCAAGTGGTAAATTGAATAGGATTTTTGTGAAAAGAGCTGAAAATTGGATAAAACATGTTACAAGTCTGTTATCGCCGTAATTATTGTGATATTCCACAATACACACAAAAATGGCTATGAAAACAGAGTCTTTCAAGTTTTAGTGAATTTAGGTTATTTGTTGATAGAACGATGTTGTTTTTCAACTAAACTTGTAGGGAATTCGGTTTTAAAAATAAGATCTTAAATCAACCAATAGACGAAAAAACCCAAAATTCATAAAATCGAGTTTTATTGGTCAAAGTTCACTGAATTTGCACGGTTGCTTTCAACTTCTTATTCTTGTGTGTTGAGATATAATATTCTCTGATTTATGATCTCTAGGGTGATTTTTCACTATAAGGTGATTCAATTGCACCTACTAAATCTGTTAGTAAAATGATGTGTTAATAAAGTGGTGGAGTTATTAGTAGCAAATAATATTAAGTGGCAAAACCCTATGTGCTGTCGCGGGCCAAATTGATCACACTGTCGCGGGCCGGACTGATCACACTGCGGGCCGGATTTGGCCCGCGGGCCGTAGTTTCTACACCCCTGGTCTAGACTCCTGTACTGAAAACTGACAGCAGTGTTACAATGGCATCATACAACATCAACAGCTATACAACTGTTTAGATCAGGGGTCGATAAATTCAGCTGTTTGTATATCACTTCCTACTCTCTAATATCCACTTTGTAATCGTGAATGGAAATTATCAGGAGACAAAATACTGTACTGTAGTTTCGACTCACGTCTATTTTGATCTCAATGCGACTCAGAATCAGGCGGGTCTAGTATCAACCAATGACAGGCCTTCAACAAGTCCGAGTGCGACCAATGAGAGGCTCCCAATCAGTAGTATCCGTATAAAAAGGGTACATATTGAGCTAAACTAAATTTAATTTTCAGTTTTATAGAGATTGAATATGACCTGGCTGTCGAAACTATAGTATCTCTTATCGACATTGAAAATTACATTACTGTCGAAGCTGTAGTAATTGGTGTGTGTATACTTTTAGTGATTGTGACACCATTTGTATTATTCTATTGATTTTGGAATTCAGGGATCAAATTAATATAAAAATAATAACGAAAAATAAAGCAAAACTATTGCATTTAGGTTAATAGGTTGATAGTCAATATTCTTTAAGAACAGTAATAGTTTATTTCAGGATAGCTCAAATCGTAACATAACAACATACAGTCTCATGATCCTGGTACTAAATTTATTGATATAAGCGAAATTTGGCAACATTGTATTTCAGTTTGATAAGTAGTGAATAATTGAGCTCTTGCGATCCTTAATCATAATAAAAAGTGATTACCGTGATTAAAGGCGGACCGATTGGTTGAAGCGTCGCAACTTCAGCTTGCGGTAGTGGATCCCGCTCTGGAATCTATGTGTAAACTAATCATTCACCTCATTACTCACGCACAAGTCTAGGACTCATATGGGCATCGTCAGCAATAAAAAAAACCCTGATGTCATATGATATCGAACCGGTAGTGTGTAAACCATATTAAAGGCGATTTTTTTATAGCTGGTAGGCTATGTTTCTGTTCTCCAAAAAAGCCCAGTTCAATTTTTATCGCCAGTGAAAACACGAATTACCAGTAGATTTCGTTCCAGTGTGAACAGGCGTTGTGTTGAGTATCGATTTATAGATCATTAAACCGATGTATCGATGGTTCTAACATGGATAAACTATGCAACAGATGAGTGGGTTGATTTTTTTTCTCTAAAATGTCTTCATCAACAAAGTCTTCGTCGGATGTTTATCTATGTGATTGATCGAGGCGTTTTATCGACGAAATAAGAAACTATAACATTCACGGTGACTTCCGAAGGATGAACCAGGATTTAGCCAGGATTAGGAAACGAGTGCGAAGCTAAATAAATCGCTGCAGACCCGAGAAACTGGTTTTGAAGTTGCTGGTTTGATAGTAAAAGGACTCCGATAATCCAGCCGCTCGCATTCCTAAAACACTCAAAAGTGTGTACCTAAAAAAATTCTAACTGCAACTTCTGTTTGCCGTATGATGCGCCAAAGATTGGATTGTGTTTTATGTCTGTTAATTGGTGAAGACTGTTTTAGTGGCTGGACAGACTTTAACTGGATGTAGGCTTAGCTGGAGAGTTTTGAACTTGTCTGGAAGGCTTTAACTATGTGCTAATTAAGACTGGAAGACCACGTTTTGTTTCAAAGTGTCTTTGATTGTTATCGTAAAATGTTAAAAGTATTTTTAAATTCGTCCCCACAAAAAATGTGAAGTATCTTTAATATTTTCACCTTCTATTGAAAGGTATAAAACATGATTTCTCTATAAATAGGCATAAATAGGACTACGAAATGTCTTGCAAACTACACTGAAAAGAAACAAAAACTGGAAATAGTTTTACATTTTTTAAATATACGACATAAAATAGCTCGTCCGAAATGTTGCTTTGTGGTCGGTACATTTGCAAAATTCTTTCCAGCCAAGACCAGCTCCCTGTTATCGAGTAGAATAGAATAGAATAGAATGGCTGCCTTTATTTATTACCTGGGAGGGCGAAGTTAGAGCGCAGCCGGCCCTCTCTTCCACTTAACCCTCCCCTACAATTCTAATTAAGATAAGCATATTAGATGAACATAATTTTCAAAATAGAAAAACAAAACAAACAGAATAGCTGGAAAATAGGAGATTGAAACGATTATCAAGTAAAAATTAAAAGAAAGAATAAATAAAATCAAAGTATTGAGCTCACACACACACACACACACACATACACACACACCAAGCCCGAGCCTTGCCTAGCTGAGTCCTCCACCCCTTATCCACCGCAAGACAGCCGCACTGAACCGACGACGCTCCCCAATGCGTTTCAGGTCTAGAGGCAATGAGTATTAGGAGTTAAGAATATAATAATAGGGATGGCCATGATTTAGTAAGCGTCATTGTTGGCATAGTTTTGATCAAACTTTATTATTATTATTTTTTTTTTTTTTTTTGAGGATGAAGCCCACATAGGTCTGAGACCTGTGCGTGGGTAATGAATTGGATGATGGTGATTGATGAGTTGGACCTACAGTTTTAGGTGGGTTCCGAACCACCGGGAAGTGATTTTACAGCAGAGAACAGTGTCTTTTTTGCTGGCCAATCTAATCGGTCACCGTTACAAACAGTACCTAC
Source organism: Conomelus anceps (assembly GCA_948455865.1). Classification (NCBI taxonomy): domain Eukaryota; kingdom Metazoa; phylum Arthropoda; class Insecta; order Hemiptera; family Delphacidae; genus Conomelus; species Conomelus anceps. The sequence continues at coordinate 23,197,442 of OX418217.1, forward strand.
GAGAACGCAGCTTATCTCTCTGATTGAACAGATACCAGCTACGGCTCGCGGCTATCACTTCCCCCCTATTATTATTATTATTATTATTATAGACGTTATTATTACCAAACGAAGAAAGGTACCCGTTTCAAGTCAGCCATTTTGTATTTTTATTTTTTTTATTTATTACATTTGTCACAAAACATCATTTTTGGGAATTTCCCATCTTCGCATTTTCGGTTAAACGCCTGGACCAAATTCTATGAAATCTTGCATAGATCTTCCTTTTTTTATGAATGCGCCCAGCCATGATACAGAGTGACATTTTGTAGAAAACGTACATGAAATAGACTACGCAAATAGAATCCAGGTTTATCTCTAGGGCTCATGAATGAGTTTAATTTTGCGATGGTGATTATCATTGGTTGAGCTCCTGGGAGCTTCACCGAAAAATGTTTTTACCGTAGTGTTAATTGGTCTTCTCAAATTCATAGACGTTAAAAAATTTGAATAGATCAATCAGACGCAACCGGTAACATTTACCAGTTACCGGTAAAGCTCCCAGGAACTCAACCATTGAGTGCATCGAGTATGTTCTCTCTGCAAGCACCCGTATGCTTTATGTTCAGCCTAATTATAAACTTTATTTTTTTACAGTTCCTCCAATTTAAATATAAATAAAATAATATAAATTATCAATTTAATTTCAATATTCTTGAAATATTTGTGTTATGTAGTGTTTTTCGGTTTTATCAACCATTCAAATTGATCATTTACTGTCGGACTACTTTTTTTAGTGGAAATATTTGATGGAAACAGAAATTTGAACACAACCTATGGACATAACCTAATTTGGACTATTTATGTGACAAATTTGTAATTTGAACTGTTTTGGGCAAATGCCTGTAGTTTTTTACTTGATTGTAATAATTTCATCAAATAAATAAATAAATAAATTTCCACAATAACCTTCATTCACCCTATTCTTATTTTCCATAATTTCTTCTTTTTTTAAATTTGTATTATATAATTGATTTCAATTTTTTTATCTTGCAATATTTATATTATGTTGGCACCTGCTGAAAAACCCACAAGGTTTAGGGGGACCTTTATTTGGAACTTGTAAATAAATGACTAATTGATTGATTGAGTTCAAGCGTTGACGTTTTCATTTTGTGATTGTGTTGAAATCTTTTGATTTTAAGTACTTTTTTCATCGAATTCAAAGAAAAACAGAGAGAAAATATTAATGCATGATAATATCATCTGATCTGTTGTTTAACAAGAAGAAAAAAGTAACAAAACTCGTTTTCAAGAACTGACAATGTGAATTTTTTATGAATTCGTAAGCATATAAGATGTTTGTAGAAACTGAAGCAGTTGAATGGCTAGGTTAGAGAGATTTATATGCACCTTGGTTGAATGGTGCATATACATATTAGCACAATTGATAGTAATAATAATTATTATTATTATTATTAGTATTATTATTATTATTATTATTATTATTTAATCCATCGGGACCATGGATACTCAGTTTTATATGTTTATTTTATATAAATTCGTCGGGTCCTTGGATAATCCATTGAATCAGTTTATTTCATATAAATTCGTTGGGTCCTAGGATACTCCATTGTATCGGTTTACTTTATATAAATTCGTTGGGTCCTTGGATACTCTATTGTATTGGTTTATTTTATATAAATTCTATGGGTCCTTGGATACTCAATTGTATCTGTTTATTTTATATAAATTCGTTGGGTCCTTGGATACTCTATTGTATTGGTTTATTTTATATAAATTCGTTGGGTCCTTGGATACTCCATTGTATCGGTTTATTTTATATAAATTTGTTGGGTCCTTGAATACTCCATTGTATCGGTTTATTTTATATAAATTCGTTGGGTCCTTGGATACTCTATTGTATTGGTTTATTTTATATAAATTCGTTGGGTCCTTGAATACTCCATTGTATCGGTTTATTTTATATAAATTCGTTGGGTCCTTGAATACTCTATTGTATTGGTTTATTTTATATAAATTCGTTGGGTCCTTGAATACTCCATTGTATCGGTTTATTTTATATAAATTCTATGGGTCCTTGAATACTCCATTGTATCGGTTTATTTTATATAAATTCGTTGGGTCCTTGGATACTCTATTGTATTGGTTCATTTTATATAAATTCTTTGGGTCCTTGGATACTCAATCGTATCGGTTTATTTTATATAAATTCGTTGGGTCCTTGGATACTCAATTGTATCGTTTTATTTTATATAAATTCGTTGGGTCCTTGAATACTCCATTGTATCGGTTTATTTTATATCAATTCGTTGGGTCCTTGGATACTACATTGTATCAGTTTATTTTATATAAATTCGTCGGGTCCTTGGATACTCCGCTTTATCTGTTTATTTTATATAAATTCGTCGGGTCCTTGGATATTCAGTTTTATCACTTCATTTTGTCTGCAACATTGATAGAAATAGACTAAATATAGCGACTGGACAAGATGCATTATGTGTCTACAGCTAAAAGAAAAAAAATAAGTTGTTGTTTTAAGCTGTTGTTGCAAGTTATGGCGTATCCAAAAGCAGTGCAGACAGACTAATTCAGCGCAATATTTGCGATAATTTTTGTGCGCGCTCGGTTGAGTAACCTGGATTAAGGCCGAGGTCTAAATGCGGTCCAAAGTTGTGAGCTTGCGAGTGTGCGGCAGTGCGAAATTTGTGCCAAAATTGTTGCTCTCTCCCCCTCTCCCCTACTCACTCTCTTTTTCTCTGTCATCTCTCTCGCTCACTTTCAAAGAACGCATTTCGAATTATTGAAAAATGCGATGAATGATGAGAGAGGGTGGATGGGAATGGGAGAACATGAGTGAATTATAAAGAAGAGGAAGTAGGAAGAAGAAAAAAAAGAAGGTGAAGAACAGGATCAGAGAGAGATAGATTGAGAGTGAGTGAGTAGAGGGGATGAATAAGAGGAAGAACAAGGAGACGGAGGAGAATAAGAGGAAAAAGGTGATGATGATGATGATGATGATGTTGAAGAAGAAGAAGGCACGAGAAAAATAAGAAGAATTAGAAAGAGGAGGAGAAGGAGGTGGAGAAGGAGGAGGAGAAGGAGGAGGCAGAGGAGAAGGAGGAGGAGAAGGTGGAGAAGTGGAAGACAAAGGAGAAGGAAAAGGGGAAGGAGAAGGAGAAGGAGAAGGAGAAGAAGAAGGAGAAGGAGAACAATAAGTAGCAAGTCGTGAAAGAGGAGAAGGTGGAGGAGAATGAGAAGGCGCAGTAGAGGAAGAAGAAGAATGAGACATAGAAGGAGAAGGAGGAGGAGGTAGAGGAGGAGAAGGAGAAGGAGGAGGTGAAGAAGTAGAAGAAGGAGGAGGAGGAGGAGGAGGAGGAGGAGGAGGAGGAGGAGGAGGATAAGAAAATGTAGGAGAAGGAGAAGAAGAAGAATGCAGCAGTAGAAAAAGAAGAAGAATGAGACATAGAAGGAGAAGGAGGAGGAGGTAGAGGAGGAGAAGGAGAAGGAGGAGGTGGAGAAGTAGAAGAAGGAGGAGGAAGAGGAGGAGGAAGAGGAGGAGGAGGATAAGAAAATGTAGGAGAAGGAGAAGAAGAAGAATGCAGCAGTAGAAAAAGAAGAAGAATGAGACATAGGAGGAGAAGGAGAAGAAGGAGGAGGAAGAGGAGGAGGAGGAGGAGAATAAGAATAAGTTGGAGGATGAGAAGAAGAAGAAGAAGGCAGCTGAAAGCAGAAGCAGAAGAAAGAAGAAGAAGAAAAGGTGAAAGAAGATGAAGGAGAAGATGAAGAGGAGAAGGAAGAGGAAGGAGATTAGATTAGATTATGTACTTTATTCATGTAGATTACAAAATACAAAGATTCCAGATTATGACAGTTAATAATATAGAACTGTAACTATTCTATAAATTTAACAAAGCTAAACTAAAGAATTATTCAGCGATATATGAATTTGAGATGCAATTTGATAACGCTATATGATTGGAGGAGGAGGAGGAGTAAATAAAGAAGAAGAAGAAGAAGGAGGAGGAGAAGCAGGAGGAGAAAAAGAAAAATGAGGAGGAAAAAAAGAAGAAAAAGGTAGAGGTGAGAAAGAAGAAGGAGGAGGTGGAGAAAGAAGGAGAAGGAGGAGGAGAAAAAGAAGAAGGCGGAGAAAAAGATGAGGAGAATAAGAAGAAGAAGAATAAGGAGGTGGTGGAAGGATGAGGAGAAGGAGGAGGAGAAAAAGAAGATGAATAAGAAGGAGGAAGAGGAGAAAAAGAAGAAGAATGAAGAGGATCAGGAGCAGGAGGAGAAAAAGAAAAATAAAAAAGAAGAGGAGAATAAGAAGAAGAAGAAGAAGAAGAAGAAGAAGAAGGAGGTGGTGGAAAAGAAGAAAAAGGAGGAGGAAGAAAAAGAAGGAGGAGAAGGATGAAGAGGAGGATAAAAGAAGAAGAAGAAGGAGAAGAAGAAGATTTATAAGAAAGAGGAGTTGGAGAAAAAGGAGAAGAAAAAAGATGAAGGACGGGGAGGAGGAGGAGGTGATGGAGGTGGAAGAGGAGGAGGAGGAGGAGGAGGTGTAGGAGAAGAAGGAGGTGGTGAAAAAGAAGAAGAAAAAGGAGGAGAAGAAGAAGGAGAATGAGAAGATAAAGAGGAAAGAGGAGGAGGAGAAAAAGAAGAAGTGAGTGAGTAAATGTTCTGGAACAATTTGTTTAGGAGCCATGAGTGAGTGCTCTTGTGTGTGAGTGTGAACAAGAGAGAATAAACTGTGCGGATAATTTTGGAAGTCACTGCGATATAAAGCACGCGTCCAACCAACAAACTTAGCCGCATTTACTTTGTCTCTGCCTGTGACGCTGTGACATTCAACTTTCGTCAGGAACAACATTTCTCAACTTTTTCTGTGCATTGCTCTCGAATGGTGTTGTCATTAAAATACTGTTACGGGTTCTATCCCTAAAATAATTCTGGCAACACCTGAAAATAACACTCGAACTTTATTTACACAAACTACTTACAACACGCACTAATCTGTTATATCACACAAGAAAAACCAATAAGAAACATACAGTTCCATAAATTTACTATAACAAGATTATCACTGTACAAAAAATAATTACTGACTGTGAATCGGCTGATCAATAATTCAATTAATAACTGTCCAATAATCGAGTCCATGACTTTCGAAAAAGCACAATGATCTGTCACAATTATTGGTACTGTGTATTTTGGAACACAGAGGAATGTTCACCGTTAAAAATGATTTACCACATAAAGTTATCACAAACACTTGATATACATATTCACAATTTATAAAAATTGTTATGTCTATGTTGCCACTATATCGTTTATCACATTAGATGTTGGAATAACAACTGGACTTACTGCCGAATGCACTACCGCTTTTATAAATGTTTTGTTTATTCTAGCAATCCCAAGAGGCTTTTTAATGGTTTTATTTGCACATAAAACGTGATCTTGGAAATTCTATACTACGCTCGAATGTCCTAGAAATGCATTTGACAAATGGTTGTGAGTAAGACGAAGAGAGTAGACGAAATGAAAACAAAAAACAACTACATGTTATCAGTGAGACCGGAAGCACCGTTGACACAATGAGTAGCGTAGAATAATGTTTTCTTATTTCCTAACAATATTGTAATGAAAAATATTGAAGCTGTGCATAGAGATTGTTTATTAACAATTGTTGCAACAACAACAAAATAGTATAGGGTGTTTTTTTTTTTAGAGATATAGAACTTTGAGTTGGCAGCACTGCTTCCAGTAGCAAACATTTTGTCGACTAACAGCTGATTTGTGTTCAGTATTGTTTACATTTTATAATAAATAGCAAGTCACATTCCATCTCACTTCTTAAAGTCTTTAACTACTTCATTAATATGGCTCTTACATTAATTTGTACAAAACTCTGTGGGACAAGTGACACCTGAACAACTCTTGCAAATTGTGCAGATTTACTTTGAAAATCATGGTTCCATTCATGAAACGTATCACGCTCTATGTCCATTTTATGGAGTGTCGGACTCATGTGGATATCATTACCAATAAAAAATTATAGTTCATCTGACCAGCCAAAGCCGATCAGTGATGAATATTATCTATTGGCAATATTATAGAATAGAAGTATGAAAAAATAATATTTCTATTGTAAATTAATAGTTTCAGTTTTGGACTAATTATTTTTTGATTAGTACCGTAAACAGTTTTCGATTATAGGAAGGCAAGAGTCCAAGAGTCTAAAGTGATTGGGAATAGGATTTAGAATTGGAGAGTGATTTGATGTGATAATGAAATGAATAAGTTTGCAACTAGTATACATTCATTGTACTGTACAGTGATAATAATTTATATGCAAATTTTATCCTTAAAAAATTTGGCAAAATACTACTTCCCAAACCATATTAAAGACTGTCTTTTCCTCTTCTCTGAAATTATTTATTTCATTGTGCTCATGCTGGTCCTATCGAATTGCCTATTGGTTGTGACACTGAACGTTTAATTCAATCTCTGACGTCACTGTGTAACCTTGTTTAAATTAGTGATGCTTTATTGGATAATAATCTTGAAAATACATTCTTTCTATTAGTTTAAAGCTTGTAAACATTCTTGTCAAAAATCTGACAGAATCTGATTCTTATGGGATGGAAAATCTGAAAAATTAACCCTGTTGACTGCAGGCACATATAAGAATGTTTAAATTTAAATTTTTGAAACTTTTCAAGACATTCAAATTGAAAGCTAATCTAATCTGGTTTATCTTGAAAGCTATAGGATAAATGATTTCTATGATGATATAAAATTATTGTAATAGTGTATGGAGATTTCAAAGAAAAAGACTCAATATAAGGAACATCATCAGATGACGTTATAAAGATTTTATGATAAAAACTGAAAAAAGCCATTGCAAAGGATATTGAATAAAAAATAATAATATTGAATGATAATAATAATAATAATAATATTGAAGAATAATATTGAATATTAAATAAAAAATAATTTTATAGGTATACTGAAGAATGCAATCGAATACGTCATGGAAATCTGAAACTAATCCTAAATAAAACTATTAAAAATCTATAATTAATCATGTTATGTTATCAAATTGTAATATTCTGTGAAGAAGAATAAATGTAATTTCAATTTCGATAAATGTTTCAAGTTAAGTCGAAAATGCTAACATAATATAATAGTTGAAAATGAAGGTACCCACTGCAGCAGAAGTTGCGCTAATGCGCCACTAAGAAAGAGCAATCCTCTTTTTTAAAAGTGTTTTGATTTTAAATAGTTTTTTATTTTATGATTTGTCACAAAACCTTTAGGTTAGATTAGATTTGTAAATCTGTAGCTGCGGTTGCGTTATTACGCAAGTACCAAAATAAAAGTAAAGAAATTCATACAGCTTTTATTGGTAGGTAGACCCTGACTTGTGGTACCACCTCGCCGCTTGAGCCACGTTATTGGAAACATGGTGGACCTACAATTTTAGGTGGGTTCCGAACCACCGGGAAGTGATTTTACAGCAGAGAACAGAGTCCTTTATGCTGGCCAATCCAATCAGTCACCCTTTCAAAGAGGGCCCAGGAGAGCATAGCTTATCTAATCTGATTAAACAGATACATGCTACGGCTCACGGCTATCACTTACCACTAGTTAAAATAGTTATTTATGTATTAAGAGCGTGAAGCGCAACTTTATCGCTCGAGCCAAAACATTTACTGCGCGACGCGTAGCGGAGCGCAGTAATTTTGCGAGAGCGATAAAGAAGCTTCACGCGCGAATTGCATACAATATTTTTCCTAAAACTGCAGTTCTGGATTCCAACACAATAAAAGCTTGTAGTTTGTAACATCACAGACCATGCGCGGATTCGGTTAGTGTTCGCCATTTTTGAGGTTATGTGAATTCCACGGATTCCATGATCCACCAATGAGAAGGCATAAAAATCAAAACAGAAGCGTAAAGAAAAGAGCTGGCGAGCGTAAAGTACTTTACCGCTTGCAGAGCAGTAAAGAGGTATTTTACAATTAGTTTTCAGTACGTAAAGAACTACTTTACAAGCAGTTGTAGGAAAATATGTTTGTGTTTCGTCCCCATCAAATAATTCAGATAGGTAGTACAGAGGATTGTCCGTTAGAAGATTTTTCATTTTAACTTTGTACAAAGACAAAGGCATGGTCATAACTGAATAACTGGTTATAAAGCTTCAGTGACAGAATTTCTGAGTAAGTCTGCACTCTCTTTGTCTTAGCATGGCTTAAATACGAGACAATGCATCTAGATCATGTATTTCAGATTCAGCCATTGTTTTCAAACACTGGAGACGTAACATGATTTGATAATAAAGCTATTAAGAATGTAGCTTTCCTATTTATAGCTAATAACGACAATGTGTAAAAAACATATGACAAGATAAGTTGGTTTTATGCTTGTTATCACTGTACTCTGGGTACATTGTACTTCTTTTATCAAGTGTGCAACATAAATCCAATCGGCTTATGTTATAAGAGATAGCGAAAAAAAAATTATCCCGCCACAAACGGAATAATAGTTTACAGTCAGGTAGTTGTGGAAAGACCAATTTTATGTGGGTAGATTCAGTATGAAAATTATAGGGTGTTTGGCGGAAATCGGCAATTTTGGTGCTCAGTTGAGCACCGATGTCGTATCTAGGTGTGATGGTGACTGAGAAAGAGAGGGAGTGAGTGAGAGAGAATGAGAGCGTGAAAAGTGAGAAAGAGGAGAATGAAAAAGTGTGTGTGAATGAAAGAGTAAGTTTCTTTATTCATGTAAATTTACAAATGATGCATATGAATGGTTATAAACAAAATTATCAACATCACATAGATACTATGTTATCTGAGTAAACTCAGATAATGCTTTATTTATAGTGCAAAATATTATGTACAATGATCTCATTTGTATGATCTTAATGATATTAACTATGGTAATGACAATCTGAGTGATGCAATTACATGAAATGGCGAAGTTTGGACAAAGATTCGTCCATTCTTGACACTTAACCAGTAAAGAGATTAAATTAGATTAGATTATTTACTCTATTCATGTAGATTACAAAATGCACAGTCTTAAAGTATTAGATTCTAGATTTTTTTAAATATAAGTACTGTAATTGTTCTATGAATTTTACAATGCTAAACTAAAGAATTATTCAAAGGTATGAATATAAGATGCACTTTGATAACGATAATATAATTGTGATGTATCTACATGAAACAGCGAAGTTTGAACACATAAATGACCATTTTGGAAGAGGATATTCAAGGATATCCTTCTCCTCAACACTTGACCATAGAGAGAGACTCATCAACACTTGACCGTAGAGAGAGAGTGTGTGTGTGAGTAAATGAGATATAGTAAGAGAGAGTTAATGAGTGTGTGAGCGTGAGAAAGAGAGAGTCAGATAGAAATAGAGTGAGAGTGAATGAGATAGTAAGAGAAAGACCTTGATCAAGTGAGAGAGAATAGACCGACGGAAGATGACAGACAGCTCGTTGAATAATTCACATAATGCCGATGCTAATTTCATGCGAATACAGAACGCCGTAAATAAATGAGGAGCTGATCAATGTCCAACTTCCTCCCACTCTGCTCTGCTGTGCTATGCTAGGCAAGGGACTGTGGGCCAGATGTAGTATCATCGATGATAACCCAACTGACACCCCTCAACTGACAAGGTGCAAAATTGCAGACTTATGAACGAGCGATTTACAAATCAATTATTAACGCCTGGCGCATTAACTATTTACGACTCTACTTTTAATACGAGTGTTTTTTTCCTCCTGTCAATGCTGTTGGAATTGGTGATGATGAGGAAGAAAAAACGTAACTAATATTTAAGACTAAACAGTGTCCTTTTGAATCGCGTTTGATATTCGTGTATGATGTTATATTAACATAACTAGTTGTTCTGTGAACAGTAGACCTCACTCGGCCAACACTCCACACTCAATTTTTTTCGAAAAAAAGGTCAGGGGCTCTTTAGACTCAATTATCATTGATAATAGAAATAGCTTAATCTTTCATTGATAATAGAAACTGCAAGCATCTCTATTTGAAAATTCCAAAGTTTTTGACGCCCTCTAGAAATTTCCCCTTACACCTAATAAAGGGCTAAAAGGATTTTTGACTGTTCTTTATATTATAATATACCTTTCAATCATAAAAACAATAGATATCCATTAACAACAAAGTTCAAAATTTGTTTACCCCCAATCCGACCCTAGATCAAAATGGGTTTATTTTTGTAAATGGAATTCTCCTTAGCATGATATACCTATTGAGAAGTAAAATTTCCCAATTGTCTCAATATTTTATTTTTTTTTTAATTTTATCACACTCCCCCTTAAGTATTCTAAGATTAGTTCAAGCTTCTTATTACAGAGTTTTCTTCCACTTCTAATCGAAAAAATCAGAAATTATGCACAATATGCATTTTTTGAAAAAATCAGTTTTTCACACCCCTTCCCCAAATTCTAAACCTATCAAAAGTTTAGTATGTACCATTCCAATCAATTGAAAAAGCCCTCACAAAACAAAATAAGAAATTTGAAAAAATGTCAATGTTGAAGATTTTCAAAATTTTGAACCCCTCTCTCTAACCCGTTGCACTGAAAACCCGTTGGGTTTCTTAAATTTTTGTCACGGATTAAACCCCTTCACAAATATTTGGATTCATCTTAATTTTAATTTAAAACCATTTGCACCCAAATAAATAACCAAAATGCACTCAAATAAATAAATAACCTTCAATAATCAGGGGTAAATTAGGCACCCTATAAAAGATTCTTTAAAAAAAAACCTGAAAAGATGAAGGGCATATTTTTGAAAAAACCTAACACACAAATCGCTGGGCATCCCCTATAGGAAGATCCATGCCTAATTTAATTGAATTTCGTCCACGCGTTTAGCCATAAATACGTCGCAATCAGACAGACGCAGAAAGACAGACAAATGCAAAACGGTCGACTTGAAACAGAGACCTCTCTTTGATCGATCAGTAGCTTAAATATATGCAATGATTGTATGACTGACAAGTGAGATGTAAATTAGGTTAGGAGTGCCCTAAACATCACACGAGTTGCTCATACGCAAAATACATCGTTGCATCTTTTATCTACGATTACCAATATATTACATCGAAATTAACTTACCAATCAGTCGGTTAACTTACCCACACTAACATAACCTAGAATGCTTGTTGATTGTTGTTCGGTTCTGAATTAAAATTAAAATTGATTTCAAAATGTTTGAATCAGCTGATGTGACTAACACATCACATTTATTTCGACACTGTTTAGAGGAAATTCAGAAATTTTGATTGGTCGGAGTGGATTCAAAACGTGACAGTAGTGTTAAAATAGCTTCATTATAACACTACTTTGATAATCCATGGAATAGCTTAAGCTGTATTTACATCCCTTTCTAACGTATTTTGTCTACTACATAACGTAGCCGTAGATAAATTTAATTTTTACATTGAAATGAAATTACTAATAGTTTTGAGTAAGTAATATCTATTTATAATTTCTACTTATAAAATTCAATTTTTTTAATTTGTCAATTCGTGCACTGAGGTTGATGACTCTCTATCAGCTGCTCGCATGGTCTCATATCTGGCAATAAGGCAATTTTTCAGAGTCGCCCAATTTCGTGGTCTGAACTTTATATTTCTTCAAACTTGATCAATATCGATCGCTGCTTTATTAAAAATTATATTTAGGCTACATTACAATGCATTTCCAACGACTTGAATCGAGCGAGCTGTTAATTATTTATTTGTTAATTTATGAAGAATGTGAAGGCGCAACAGACTCAGTCCAAAACTGCTCCCTTCACAAATGTACCATGTACCATGTAATATGGATTTTCTCATCTCGCAACATTGTAGAGTGTCTTATTTTGAGAATAAATAAATATGAAAATATTATAAACTTAGTCATACTAGTAGTTCTGTGAACAGTAGACTTCACGCCCAAGAATAAGGGTGCTTGCAATATTACTCAATGATAATTACTATCGCAATATTAAAAACAGTCATCAGACCTAACCCTTGATTCAATTCATGTAGTCCATTTTATGTATGTTTTTCACGAATGGTCACTGCATCACATCATACAAACTAGAAGTTTTGTGGACCTCATGCCCAAGAGTAAGAGTACTTGCACACAGGAGCATACTCGAAATACTAAAAAAAATTACGATTGAAAAATTGAGCACAATCATCAGATCCCTGATCCGATTTGCATAGTCTATTTCATGTGTTTTCCACAAAATGTCACTCTGCATCACATCACCAAGACAGTGTTCTCTATCTGCGAGACAGCTGATTGCTTGAATTAGAGTTCAGATGTCTAATGAATGAGTTTATAAAACAATACTAATTGAATTTGTATTTCATTTACTTAGTAAAAACTTGTTATTATATCTGACTGAAAGAAAAGAAATGATTTGTTTCTCTCAAACAAATATGTTATTCACAAGTTAGTTTGAAGTGACTGACAATTGAATAAACTGACAAATATACATAAACAGAATTTATTAATTTCGAATTCCTTTAATTGCTATTACTTTATACTGAAGACTTCCGCAATGGCGGATATTGACAACAGCATTGAACAGCTGAATATTTTTGTACAGTAGCATTCATCGATTCCCATCAGCTGTTCAATGCTGTTGTCAATATCCGCCATTGCGGAAGTCTTCAGTATAAAGTAATAGCAATTAAAGGAATTCGAAATTAATAAATTCTGTTTAAATATGTTATTCTTATGAATGATACATTAACTAAGGAATCTATGAATGATACATTAACTAGATGAATAAGGAGGCCCGAGCCTCGAGGGCTATATATGAATCTGATTCCAATATTGCATATATAATGGAGAGGCCCAATTTAAGAATCATATATTCTTATAGAAAAAGGCCCACGAGTAATCATTTTTTTTTTTTAATTTTAAATATCTTTCAAATGCAAGCAAATTTCGAAAATCCATTCACACACATAGCTGGGCATTCCATACGAAAAATCATTAAATTTGGTCCACGTGTTTAGCAGTTAATGCGTTACAAACAGACAGACAGATAAATGCAAAACGGTCGACTTGAAACAGAGAACTCTCTTCGTTCGGTCAATTATACCGCCGTCACAAACTTCTATCATTTTAGAGTCCGCAGTACAATAACGGTAATATTCTGAGTTTCAAGACTGGAGACTGCTCAAAATAGTAGTTTTTCCTTGTTTTTTGTAGTTATTTCATGTTTTTTAACTTTATAGAATGTTCATTTATTGTCATTTTATGTCATTATTCTACTGAGCTTTACTACTCAAGACAAGGATTAAAAATAACATTTTTCTGTATTTTATATCTATTCAAGTTCAACTCCTGTACTTGTAGAATCACAAACACAAAATTGCACTTATCTTGTACGTGATTCATACCACCATAAATTATCACACTTCTCAGAGCAACTTTGTTTTGTATCCGGAGCACTCGATAACTATAAAAATCACTCTTAAACATTATTTATGTTCCCGTTTATACGTAAAAGCTGTAATATCACCTGAACTATAAAAATAACCAGACTGGCTGCAGACTGCTTCTATCAGCCGGGGAGAATTCCATTCCGGATCTAGCTGGTATAGCAGTTGGAATGGCAGCAGAGAAGACTGTTCTGTGCTGTAAAATCAGTTCCCGGTGGTTCGCAATCCACCTGAAAATGTAGCTTCAACTCAGCAATCACCATCATCCAATTCATCATCCACCTAAGTGGGCTTCATTCTCAAAATAATATCAATCAGCATTCAACAATAATTACGAAAATCGGGTAAGCTGTTTGTATCCAACATCAAATGTGAATATTTTAGAAATTTCGAATTTTGTATTTTTCGTTAATGATGTTAGTACTTTGTTTTGTTTGCTAGAGGCGTTTCTTTAAACTCTGAACTAGGGAGCACTATCCCCTTCCAAAATCAATATTGTGAAGGAAGCACCTCTTTGAATAATATTCGTGATGTATTAAAATTTGAGTAGATTCTTGTTCTTCTTTTTTCCTCTCCTATTTCTTCTACAATATGTTACTCTCCAGCATTAGAGATTGGTCAAGGGTTAAAAGCAAGTAGCTGTTTATTTTGAGGAATGAAATATTATTATTAGAAGAAATAGTATTACTTTTATTATTATTATTATTATTATTATTATTATTTATTATTATTATTATTGTTATTGTTATTATTATTTTATTTTCATTATTATTATTATTATTATTATTATTATTATTATTATTATTATTATATTATTATATTTTTATTATTATTATTTTTGGTTGCAGTTCGATATCCCATCCACCGAAATAATCGCAGGAGTTTCGATGTTTCGATACCAGATGGAAGTATCAATACTGTCTTGCTTGTTAACACTCCTGTTCTGTATCATCCGAATGATACAGCTGATAACGTGGTACCATTGATCAGGAATAGTAACTTGATGGTTCGTCTATGGTGGTACGTTGCGTTTTAACGACATATTTACACTTTGAGAACTAGTACAATACACAAAAATAATGCTAAATAATGTTAATAAAAACAGTTTCGTTTCAGCCTACAAGATTATTTATTCTCTATTAAAATTTTGTTTTAGTTTTCTGTTTATAATATTGTGCAGTTATCAATAATAAACTACATTTTGTTCACAATACTATTTCAGACATCTATTGATGCGTTAAAATTGCTGTTTCAAACAGACACTTTGATACGCAAACCATTTGATACACAATTGCAATCGATGGTATGAAGTATCAATATTGTCAAGTATCGAAACTCCTGTGACTATTTCAGTGGATGGGATATCGAGCTGTAGTCTTTCTTTCTATTATTATTTTTATTGTTGTTGTTGTTGTTATTATTATTATTGTTGTTGTTGTTGTTGTTGTTGTTGTTGTTGTTGATGTTGTTGTTATTGTTGCTGTTATTGTATATATAACTATTAAAATCTCCTCTTTACAATTAAAATTTCTTTACAATAAGTTGTATTTTGACTGTATCAATAAATAAAATAAAATAAAATAAAGAAAATAAAACCTCTTCTTAACCATTGAAATCTCTTCTTTAAATTAAAGATTTTTTAACCATTAAAATCTCTTTCTTAACCATTCAAATCTCTTTTTTACATTAACAATCTCTTCTTAACAATTAAAGTCTCTTCTAAAAAATAAAAATCTCTTCTTAACCATTAAAATCCCTTCTCAATCTTTAAAATGTATTCTTAACAATCACAATCTCTTCTCAAACCATTAAAATTTATTCCTAGACATTGAAATTATTTATTCATATGTATTATCTTGCTGTGCAGAACTGACCTTTTTGAGTCGCGGCGGACGCGTTTCGAACTATGTTCTTCTTCGGCGCTTGAAATAAGTTCTAGAAATTATTTCTTATTAAATTTGGGAACCAAAGAATTCGAAGTTATTACACGGAGTCCTCTCTTGACCTGCTATTCAGCACTCACACAAAACATCTAGTTGAAAAGAATACTCGAATGCAAAAGAGGAAGATGCAGCCGGACAAACGATGGAAGAGGTAAACAAGAGAGGAAAACAGATAAAAGGGCGTGATGAAGAGTGTGTGAGAGGATGACCGAGAAAGAGTGTTTGGGTGGGTGTGAGAGAGTGTGAGGGGGATAAGTGAGTGGAGTGAGAAGGGTGAAATAGTTGCGCAGGTCAGGGTTAGAAGTTGGCTGGGAGAGACTTGCCCTGCCTGGGTCACTGTCCTTGGCAACTGCGGCTACAAAACTCTGGCCCGAGGATATGGGAGAGAGTGAGAAACATATAGAAGAGAAATGAACAAAGAAAAGGAAAGAAGAAATGTGAAGATGCATCCTTTTGGTGCAGCTCAACCTGTGCATGTGCAATGGAAATAGTCGAAGCCGTACAGGTCGCATATTAAAATGTGGATTCATTCCTCACTCAACTTAGGCCTATGTGCTCTATAGTGGTAACGACTGAAAACTGCTAGGGATGGGGGTGATTTTCAAAAAATATGGTCTAGACTTCTTGGAATTTGTTTACTGGGGGTTGATTAAGAAAAATAATGTGGTCAGAAAATGCATAATGTTATACAAAAAAAGCTGTAATCGAATGCTTCAAGCCTAAATAATGTACGTGGTTTGGTGTAATTGCCGAAATGCTGGGGGTTCGGAGCCCACTTAAAACAGTAGGTTCGTAATACGTAACATCGTTCTACCATCATTCATCTTGTTTATAAGGTCTTTAGTGTGTGCTTCATCATAAGAAAAATAGTTTTCAGTGCTTTAAGGCTGTGTGCAGGGTTTTTGGTCGTAATTTTTTTTCGAAGTTTCTTGTATTTGATATTTTTGGGGCTTCAAAATTTCTATGAGGAAAAACTTTTTCTTCAAATATTTTGTGAAATATAGGGTTCAAAGTTGAATTTCTTTGGTTTTCGGGGGCTATTGATTTCATGAGTTATTTTTAATTCTTGAGAAATTTTCTATAACTAAGACACCTCAAGGAATAAAATAACATATTTTTTACTTCGATCAAGAAATTAGCTTTATTAATATACATTTTTTTAAATCTGTGAAAAATTTCAATTTTTCCAAAAGTTATTTTGAAAAAAATATCCTATGTTGTACTAAAAATAGTCATTTTATTACTCGAGGTGTCTTAGTTGTGGAAAATTTATCAAAAATAAATAGGTGAGATCAACAAATGACCCCCAAAAAACGAAAAATGTCAACTTTTAACCCCCATATTTCACAAAATAATTGATGAAAAAAGTTTCCTCGCAGCAATACATAACATTTCAAAGCCCTAATAATATTCAATGAAAGAACTTGGAAAACATTATGAACAAAAACCCTGCGCACAGCCTTGTGTTCAATGGTGATAAAGATTGTAGGCTGTAGGAATTTTTTCACTGAGGATTGATTAAGAAAAAAATATGTTCAGAAAATTTATTATGTAGTCAGGTAGTACAAAAAAAGCTGTAATGGAATATTTCAAGCCTTGGTATGGTGTAATTTTCTAAGTATTCTGTTTTATTGCGGATGATGCCCACACGAGTCCGGAAACTTGTGCGTTGGTAATGAGGAAAATGGGTGAATGATGAGAAGCATCCATTGCTGAATGGGATTCAAACCCGCCAGAACCTTATCTTATCACAGACAAGCGCTCCAACCAACTGCGCTACCAGAGCGGTATGAAGCCCACAGTACTGCCAATCTTTTTTGGCCAATCGAAACGGTCACCCTCACAGAGAGGGCCCAGGGCTTATCCAATATGACTGACAACGGATACCTGCTAGGGCTCACGGCTATCATTTCTCTATGTTTTGCTGGGAATTGAGGTTGAAAAAGTTGAGGTCGAGGATTTTTCAACCTCAAGAGCATGGTCAGAAAATGCATAATGTTGTCAGGTTGTAAAAAAGTTGTAATGAAGAATTTAATTCCTAAAAAACATTTATGTGGTTTGTTGTAATAATTCCCGGTGGTTCGGAACCCACCTAAAACTGTAGGTCCAATTCATCAATCACCATCATCCAACTCATTACCCACGCACAGGTCTCAGACCTATGTGGGCTTCATCCTCAAAAAAAAAAAAAAAATTGACTGTCTATTATCCTAGCTAGTGAATAGGATGTAAAACATCCGAAAATTTTATCCCCGTATTTATAAATGTTCCTTCGGTGTCTCTTGACTCGAGGGACTCTTGAAATGTAATGAATTTATACAGGGAAAAAATGAATGTAACTAACAACCTTTCTTAAAGACAATGATTTCATACATTGAAAATGAAGATAATGTATTTTTTATAAATTCAATAAGATTTAGAAATCATCCGCCATAATATCATTCCTATGCAGAATCGCTTTTTCAGTACAGCATTTAATTAAGTGTGGGGTTGTGTTATGATGCTATGAATATTAGTACGCAGTTCACGCTTCAAAATCACACAGAGAGCGGCTTTGGGTAGAGCCAGACTCTGTACAAGTAAATTTAGTATTTGAAGAACTTGATGTTATGACTACTGTATATGGCAGTTATATATAACAAAATAATTAGTGTTCTACACTCGTGTAAATAAACATACATTCTTACCTAGGCAAGTTTCTTACAACATAAGATCTTTGGACAATAGTATTTACATTCCACATGTCCATAAAAAGGTCTGTAGACATAAAACTCACGTCATAAGCAGGAGATTATTAAATATTATTCCTTTTATCAATGGCAGTATGAATGGAGCTCCATTTTTTGAATTTATAAATGGATGAAAAATAACTTTTATTTGAAAAGTTGTATTTGATAAGTTTTCTTTTTCGTTCTACTGTTGTTTTGCTAAGATAGTGATGATAGATTTTCTTTTTTGTTCTACTGATTTTTTTTTTTTTGTTTTGGACTATTTTTTTGATTGGTTGGATGCTTGATTTGGTGAATTATTGATGAACATTCCAGTGTAATTTTGGGTAGTAAAGAGGAAAAATTTTCATTTGTAATAAAGGAGAACTCGTCGTTAGCGAACAAAAAAACACAGGCTGATGGCGCCAAAAAAGTCAAAGTTTGGCTGATGGCGCCAAAAAAAAAAATGTATTAATTGTGTGTGATTGATTGTTATTTACAAGAGTTTGGCAATAAAGAATTTTGAAATTTTTTTTTTAAATGTTTTTTGAAATGTAAAATTGGTAGATAGGCTTGATTCATATTAAGAAGGATCTATGTCAACTTTTTTAATATGTCAATCCTCTATTAAGAAATTTGATTACACAGTGTTGATATTTTTTCTTTGATATATTGTAACGCTTAGTCATCTATGGTTATGCTGTCTAGTTTTTATAAATATTTATTGTTATTAAATCTACTAAAAAGCAATTTGACAGAAAATTGTATCTGAGCACAAGCTTGCTTTGCTGATGCATGTTCAAATCGGTGAAGTGATAGCCGAGTGCCGTAGCAGGTATCTGTTCAATCAGAGATAAGCTACGAAACTCCTAGGCGCTCTTTGTAAGGGTGACCGATTGGATTGGCCAGCAAAAAAGGCTGTTCTCTGCTGTAAAATCACTTGCGGGTGGTTCGGAACCCACTTAAAAATGTAGGTCCAACTCATCAATCACCATCATTCAATTCATTACCCACGCACAGGTCTCAGACCTATGTGGGCCTCATCCTCCGAAAAAAAGAGAAAAAATCAATCAATGCTTTGAGTTGAAAATAAGTATGTAAAATCTGTGTATTTAAAAAAAAAGAATAAATTAATATGAATTGATAAGATAAGAATTTGCTTTAGTGAGGGTGGGACAGAAATAAAAACAATATGACACAGCTATTGAGCAATGTTTACTTTATCAAGCTAAGACGGGTATTTTGAAATTCTCAAATCTGGCAACCGAGCTTCTGGAACAGCTACGTTAACTCTAAATTAGTAATTTTAATGTTATATGGCACACGTGTGTTCAAATTACATCACAGCCTCATATTTATGAGTTAATATTTGTGATTTATATCGGTGCTAATTTGGATAATTTACTGGCAATGTATTACGGGAGTGGATTTTGAAAACAACGGCTAATAGAATACTCTGTGGCTTTGAATTTGATTTGTAAATGAATTATATTCATGCCCATCTGTCACATAAGTTGTTTTAAAATGCGAAGTATGGAATTAGTGGATTTTCTTTCGGAGGAAATAGGAACTTCAATGGTTGAGTTCATGGGATCCTTCTCATTTAACGGTAAATGTTACCGGTAACGTCTTTTTTTGAGGATGAAACCCACGTAGGTCTGAGGCCTGTGCGTGGGTAATGAGTTGGATGATGGTGATTGATGATTTGGACCTTCAGTTTTAGGTCGGTTCCGAACCACCGTCTGATTGGTCTATTCAAATTTCTAACCGCCTATGAATTTGAATAGAACAATCAGACACCTCCGGTAACATTTTCCGGTTCCCGGTAAAGCTCCCAAGAACTCAACTAATTATTAGAAAATCAATTTACCGTTCTATCTGTATTACTTCAAATTAGTAATAACATGTTGTTTTGAGCATTTTTGTGCATTTTCATTTATTTATTCATAGATAGAATAACAATAAAGTGAAGATGCAACAGTCATAGTCCAAAACTATTCTCTTAACAAATTTTGACTATGATTTATTGTCTTGAACACATTGATCTTAATTTACACTAGAAATTATAATCACTAATATATTTTGGCACTTATGTATTACGTATTGCCAATTGTATTTTGGATCTGAGTAGTGAAGTATTTGAAGCTCAATTATTTTAGTTACTTCAGTTACTTTAATATTAGTTAATTTAGTTGCTTAGTTACTTTGATTACATTAATTAAATGTTTTGCTTTTTTCTCTCTTCTTAATTATTTTCAAATTTGTAGTTAGTAAGTCAGTATGGTTTTGGAGGGTTAAGTGTAAGAGAGAGCCGGCTACGCCCTAACTTCGTCCTCCTAGGCAAAAAATAAGTCGTTCTATTCTAATACTTGAGTTCTCGAATTCTAACGTTTAATTCGATTGTTCAGCTTTTTTTACATAAAATCATAAACCAAATCAAATAAAAACAGCAAGTTTCTAAACAAGTTCATTCTTAATAAATTGTTAGAGAAAGCTGTTATCGAAGCTTTGCCAGGCCTATTTTTGTCATGACCTATTTTTGGCCTATTTTTTAATCATGCAGTGAAGGGTAAAAAAAATTTCTCATAGCAAACTCCTCAAAAATACGCTTTAAATCTTCTTTTATATTAATTTTATTTTTTTATTTTTAGGATGATGCCCACCCAAGGCTGCAGGAAAACGAAGCCAGCCAGAGACTTATCCAATCTCAGACAAGCGCTACAACCATCTGCGCTACCTGGAAGTGATAGCCTTGAGCCGTAGCAGGTATCTGTTCAATCAGATTAGATAAGCAACGCTCTCCTGGGCCCTCTCTGTAAGGGTGACCGATTGGATTGGCCAGCAAAGAAAAGACACTGTTCTCGGCTGTAAAATCACTTCCCGGTGGCTTGGAACCCATCTAAAACTGTAGGTATTGTAGTCATGTACTTTTCCAATGGAGATTAATTTATTGACTAATGTACTTGAGAAAATACCTGGAACATTCAGAAGCCTATTGTTCATTGGATCATTGGATCTGAGTACTTATAGTAAATTGGTAAAGGACTATTATAGATGAGGGAGCAGGGGACAATCAGTGTGGGGGGGGAGGTCATGTCCTTTGCTTTCAATAACTAATAAGGCTCATCAGTCATCCCATTACTGCAACGCTGGGCGAAGATAATTTTGATTAATAGTACAGTTTGATCCTTGTGCTAATTCCGTCGGTAGCAGCCACCCCCCCCCCCCCTCCTCATCAACTATCCCCCCTCGCCATTCCACCCCTCAACAACTTGCCTGCTACTATACTAAATCAACTAATTATCAGATTGATCAACCATATGAGTGCCCTTGCACATAGAGTAGTGAGTTAAAATTATTACAGAACAATGTAGTATTTGACTAAGGCAGGGCCTGGTTAATACTCTTCAAAGATTTGTAATTGTAATTTTCAGTTTAATTTCAAGAACGCCTTCAAGATAGCACCCTACCAAGCTTGGTAGGGAAGTGATAGCTATGAGCGGTAGCAGGTATCTGTTCTGTAAGATGAAGATAAGGTACGAACTCCTGGGCCTTCTCTGTAAGGGTGACCAATTGGTTGGCCAGCAAAAAAGATTGTTCTATGCTGTAGAATTATTTCCCTGTGGTTCGGAACCCACGTAAAATTGTAGGTTCACCATGCTTCCAATAGCATGGCTCAAAGGGTGAGGTGGAACTACCCGTAAAGATTGTGCTCTCTCCACCGTAATAAAAGCCATACATTTTTACTTTTTACTTTTTTCTACTCTTTCCATAACAGCTTTCTTTTAGATCTTAAACACCATATAAAGGTTTTTTTGATGAGTTACCCCTACACAAGGTTTTCTGCAGTAATAACATTTCTCTACAGTAATAATTTTTTCAGCCTAATATATATACAGTAATAATATTTTCAAACGAATATATACAGTAATAGTTCACACACAGTAATAGCAACATTTGCCTCCGTTTTTATCTCGATACAACATATTGTGACAAGGAGCCAAAGGAAGTTTCCAGAAGGCGCTTGTGATGAGGAGCGAGTGAGTATTCTTGGAAGAGGGGGGTGTGTAGCAGCTCACTCTATCTCCTTCTACCCCAGGTCGTTGCTCCCTCACCCATTGGAAACAAAGGCTATTGGCTACAACTTATCAACACACAAATTAGGTCACATCTCAAAACTTCCTGTGGTCAATGATATTGTTTTCGCCTTTCATTCATGGATTGCGATGGAAGGGTGAAGAACGTTCTAGAACAATGGGACTCTATATAAAGCTGACTGATGTGAACAAGTCAGTTAGTCAGTTTTTGAAGATCAAACTGTATGACCTCTGTGAGTGTACGTTGTCGGCCTCGGTATAGAGGCGGTTGCGTGCTGATTGCGTACACCGAGGATTGCGTACATGGGCGTGTCAGCGAGGATTGCGTACATCTTTTACCTGTGAAAGATGACAAGGGTCGGCCATGCATCAAGAACATTTTGACAGGCGAGGATTGCGTACAAATCAATATGGCATTAATTGCTGGTTTTTTTTCAAAAAAACTGGTTGTTGTCTACAAAAATTTGAGTTGGCCTTTCTATCTCGAGTACCTATCAAATTGTAGCTAGCTAGTAGCATATTTAGGTGAGGTTAGGTTAGGTTAGGTTAGGTTAATACGCTATAAGTGAGGACTATAAGTGAAAAAACCAGAAATTAATGCCATATCGATTTATACAATAAACGGAAAGGAGCAAACTTATTAAGGACGGACGTTGTGATTGAATCTGTTAGGTGAGAAAAGAACAATTACTGTCATAGCGAAAAGGAGAAAATTCTAATCAAGGACAGACATTAGGAAACAAGAGAAAGCTGTACGCAATCCTCGCCTGTCAAAATGTTCTTGATGCATGGCCGACTCTTGTCATCTTTCACAGGTAAAAGATGTACGCAATCCTCGCTGACACGCCCATGTACGCAATCCTCGGTGTACGCAATCAACACGTAATCATAGAGGCAGTTCTGTTTTGTGTAACTAGGTTATCCCGGGTCGCATGAATGTGCGACTTTATTAAACTTTGTAAAATACATTCCAAATGTAGATTTTCTTTTTCCTCTTCTTTTTCTTCTTATTCTTTTTCTCCTTCTTCTTCTTCTTCTTCTTCTTCTTTTTCTCATTTTCTTTTTCTTCTTCTTTTTCACCTTTTTCTTCTTTTTTTACTTCTTCATCTTCTTTTCTACTTCTTCATCTTCTTTTTCTTCTTCTTCCACTTCTTCTTCCTCTTCTTCTTTTTCTTCTTCTTCCACTTCTTCTTCCTCTTCTTCTTTTTCTTCTGCTTCTTCCACTTATTCTTTTTCTCCTTCTCCTTCTTCTTTTTCTTTTTCTTCTTCTTCTTTTTTTCTTTTTCTCCCTCTTCTTCTTTTTCTTCTTCTTCTTCTTTTCTTCTTCTTCTTATTTTTCTTCTTCTTTTTCTCCTTCTTCTTTCTCTTCTTCTTCCTCTTCTTTTTCTTCTTATTCTTTTTCTCCTTTTCTTTTTCTTCTTCTTTTTCGCCTTTTTCTTCTTCCTTTCTTTTTCGCCTTTTTCTTCTTCATCTTCTTTTTTTACTTATTTTCTCCTTTTTCTTCTTCTTCATCTTCTTCTTCTTTTTCTTCTTCTTCTTCTTCTTCTTCTTTTTCTCTTCTTTCTCTTCCTCTACTTTTTCTTCTTTTCCTTTTTCTTCTTCTTCTACTTCTTCCCCTTCTTCTTCTTCTTCTTCTTTTTCTCCTTTTTCTTCTTCTTCATCTTCTTCTTCTTTTTCTTCTTCTTCTTCTTCTTCTTCTTCTTTTTCTTCTTCTTTCTCTTCCTCTACTTTTTCTTCTTTTCCTTTTTCTTCTTCTTCTACTTCTTCCCCTTCTTCTTCTTCTTCTTTTTCTCCTCTTTCTTCTTCTCCTTCGTCTTCTTCATCTTCTCCTCTTTCTTCTTCCCCTTCTTCTTCTTTTCTCTCTCTTTCCTCTCTCTCTTCCTCTTCATCCTATCCTCCCACCCTCTCTCTCTCTGAATGAACAATGAAAAATAAACTTTTTCTCCTCAAAACAGCTGATCATCAAATCATAAGTTGAAATGTGAACAAAATTTTCAGCTCACCGATCCCTATGTTAAAGCAATGGCAAAAATTGAAACTTTGATCGTTCATTGCTGATGTCCACTTTGATGACTTTTTTCAAAATGTAAGACCTTATCAAACATCTACTCGATGAGATCTTTCAAATGAGACGTGAACGAACAAAATCGGTCGAGAAACCACGGAGGAGTTGCCACAAAAAAACATGTTCGCCTATTTTATAAAGATAAGGAGCTAGTGTTCATTTTCCGTGTGTTGTGAGTTTATCAGTGAATTGTAATTTGAAGACTCCCTATCATCGCTGAGTGAAGTTCTGTGTCTGTGGTGAAGCAGTTGGACTGTCACTATGGTGGAAGGTAAATCGATTATAATTCATTCTATAAGGATGCTTTGATAAGAGAACTGTTGACTGACAAAATTTGATTAATAGCAATGCTAATAGATCTGTAATTGTGTAATAGAACTGTTAACCAGAAGAGGACTGTTAACTGTTGAGATTTGACTACTAGTAGTGTTAAACGATCTGTAATTATTATCAGAGTTGAAATTTCAAGTAGATAATTAGAGAACTTTTCATTGCAGATTATTTGAGTTTGTTGATCAATTGATTGTAATTACTGTTAATTTATTGGTTGTGTTAGAGTTCTTAATTTGTAAGCTTGTATCATAGTAATTATCAGATTCAGTTCATTTGTGATTTATGAGAGTTAATCAATGAATCTCAGTCTCATTTAATAGTCGTAAAAGTCGTATTCATTGTAAATAAATCCTAGAACCCACAATGGAAAACTGTTACAATATTTTCAACCAAATCAGTAATAGTCTAAACACAGTAATATCTTTCTTTGTAGTGGCGAAGGTGATATTGTTGAAGGTATAGTAAATGTAATATAAATGTAATGATCATAATAAATAATTGGACGAAATTGTCACAACCACATTTATTAAATTTTAAAATTTATTAATTTTTTTTTTAATTTTAAAATTTAATAATTTTAAAAACTATTACATTTTAAAAAATATTGAGAAACTAGTTTCGGTTGTTATACCATTATCAATCTCAATCAAACCAATCATTGAGTTTGATTGAGATTGATAATGGTATAACAACCGAAACTAGTTTCTCAATATTTTTTAATAAATGTGATTGTGACAATTTCGTCTTATTATTCATCACAGTAATATCGACAGAACATATAACATTTTATCCCTATTTAATATATTTCCAACTGTATGTATACAGTTATAATCTACACACAATAATATCAACAGCGCATACATGTCATATTACTATATAGTAAGTAATACAATCGATTACCAATAATGTTGTGGCCGATATTATTGCATGGAAGCAATGTCAACTCAGCTATTGGCAACCGGGCCTTGCTCTGTGGACCCCCGTACATGCTTCATGCAGCATATGGGGTCCCTCAGAGGTAATCTAATCGATGGTCAGGTAATATATGTATGATGGCAGTAGTTGTGGGGGGGGGGGGGGGGGTAAGAGGTGGTGGTGGTTATATACATTAGTCGAGAGGGAACAGTCAGGTATGTTCAGCAGCATGAGCATGACCCCTGGGTAAGTTTCGTATTGGGTGGTGGGGGGGGGGGGGGGGGGGGGGGGGGTAAGAGCTAGTTGGTACCAACCGTAA
The DNA here is from genome assembly GCA_948455865.1 of Conomelus anceps. Taxonomy (NCBI): domain Eukaryota; kingdom Metazoa; phylum Arthropoda; class Insecta; order Hemiptera; family Delphacidae; genus Conomelus; species Conomelus anceps. The sequence goes on from OX418217.1 coordinate 23,223,320, forward strand.
GTAGTATAAAAAGGACAGATTCAGCGCAACCTTGACCTTTGACCTTTACCCCCCCCCCCATGCCCACCCCCTCCCCCTGCAAAATGTTCCCCTCCCCCCTCCCCTCTACCCCCCCTCCACCACCCCCCTGCCCCCTCCCCCAAAAATCCCCCAAAAATTGGCCCCTCCCCCAAAAAGTGGCCCCCCTCTCCCTAAATGTGGCCCCCCTCCCCCGAAAAGTGACCCCTCTCTACCGAAAAATGGCCCCCCTCACCCGAAAAGTGGACCCCCTCTGCCGAAAAATGGTTCCTATACCCAAAAAATGACCCCCCTCACCCTAAATGTGGCCCCCCCTCACCCTAAATGTGGCCCCTCCCCCAAAAAGTGGCCCCCCTCTCCCTAAATGTGGCCCCCCTCCCCCGAAAAGTGACCCCTCTCTACCGAAAAATGGCCCCCCTCACCCGAAAAGTGGACCCCCTCTGCCGAAAAATGGTTCCTATACCCAAAAAATGACCCCCCTCACCCTAAATGTGGCCCCCCCTCACCCTAAATGTGGCCCCTCCCACCCGAAAAATGACCTTCCTTCCCCGAAAAGTGGACCCCCCTGTCCTAAAAGTGACCCCTCTTCCTAAAAGTGGCCCCCTCTCCCTAAAAGTGACCCCCCTCTTCCTAAAAGTGGACCCCTTCATCCTAAAAGTGGACCCCCTCTGCCGAAAAATGGTTCCCCTACCCCAAAAAGTGGTTCCTCTGTCCCAAAAATGGTACCCCTCACCCTATAAGTCAACCCCCTCACCCTTTAAATGGTACCCCTCATCCTTAAAATGGTACCCCTCACCCTAAAAGTGGACCCCTCACCCGAAAAATGACTCCCATTTCCGAAAAGTGGCCCCCCTCTCCCGAAAAGTTGACCCCCTCATCCTAAAAACGGTCCCCCTCTCCCTAAATGTGGACCCCTCATCCTAAAAAAGGTCCCCCCTTACCCGAAAGATGACCCCCTTAAAAGTGGTCCTCCTCTCCCTAAAATTCCAATGGATAAGTTTCAATGAGAAAGAGAGAGAGAGATCCTACATCATCAACCTTCTCATTCCAGTTGTGTCTGCTCGTGACTCAATAGTTTAGGATCCACTTAGGTAGCCCATAGCATGACTATGCATATTCAATACTGATAGGCCAAGGTCAGGGGCCTTGGGTGGGGGCCTGGCATGAGTATATATGGGGGATCAGTGGCTGGGGCATGGGGGGAATTTGCTGGACTATAAAGAATGATCTCTAGACTTAATCATACATGGGAGCATGTGGGGAGGGGCATGTGGGAGTTTGCTGGACTATAACCTATAAGGATCCCATCCAATACCGCGCCTCACTAGCCTACCGGCCTTGGCATTTTGTATGACGTCATTCCAATGCAGGAAAAACAAGTAATTGCGCAACATTATGCATTACGTAATCACTTGCCTTTGGCGCCATACCAATGAAGCAGGAAAAAACATGTCTGTGTGCAGCATTACTGACCTTGGCCGATCGGTCAGGGGCCTTGGGTGGGGCTGGACTATAACATATAAAGAATGATTTATAGACTTAGTCATATTCTGGGGCTAGGGCATCTGGGGAATTTGCTGGACTATAAAGAATGATCTGTAGACTTAGTCATACATGAGGCATGTGGGGAGGGGCATGGGGGGAATTTGCTGGACTATAAAGAATGATCTCTAGACTTAATCATACATGGGAGCATGTGGGGAGGGGCATGTGGGAGTTTGCTGGACTATAACCTATAAGGATCCCATCCAATACCCCGCCTCACTAATGATGGCATCAGCACTATGGCATTTGGGCACCATCAGCTCAGTAACAAAAGAACCTCCACTGATGAAGACCAGCCTCCCACGAAGCGGGCTCGTAATGATGACGTCATGGACAGCAGTGATGATGACGTCATGGACAGCAGTGACGTCATGATTACTTCCAAGAATTAATGAGCATTGAGGCTATAAATGGACGTGCATCGGCGGATGACCTTCAATCATGATGCATGCAACATACTATCTACTTGTGGCAGCTGCTGTGAGCGTTAGCTCGTTGGACCCAGAGTACAGGACTGAGGAATTTCTAACATCAAGGGAGCATGGACTGGATAAATCAAATGTGTTCCACATACATCAGTGCCTGGTGTCAAGAATGGTGCTACACCGGAATACTACACAGGAAGCCATTGATGCAATGGGCCGTGACGTTAACGAATGGTACATGAAGCTGGCTGCAGAACGCAATGTGGAGGAGGACCTGTGCCAACGAGTCCATTGCGCATACAATTTGCGCACCTGTCTCCACCCATCCTTCACATCGCTGGGCTTTCTTGAAGCCATCATTGCTGCATCAGACACGGTCTGTACACCACACTGTCCTACGCTCTCTACTACTACAGCTGTACCGAAGACTCTGGACAACTCACCGCCACCAGCCATCACCAGTGGAGCCAGCAGAGCGATATAATGTGCGATTGTGGAGATTGTCAACATGTTACCAGCAACCACTGGATTCTACAACCACTATTCTGTTTCGGCTACGAAGAACAACCTGAACCATTTGGAACATTACAAAACTTTGTGGAAACAGTGTCATTATGCTTTCCTGAAGCCTTCATAAGTAATCTTTTCAATGATGCTATTATTTTACAATTCCCTCTTGGCAAAGGACTGTGTGAAATTGCTGCCAACCTGGGACAGCTGTACCATTGGGTGCTTGTCGATATCATGGACTAAACTGTATGTATATCATTTCTATTGTCAATAAATATTGTATATCCACGTGTCGGCTACTAATTTCTAACTCATGATTGACTTAAACTAGCCTTTTGGCGCCATACCAATGAAACATGTCTGTGGAATTGCGCAATATTATGCATTACGTAATCGCTGACCTTGACAGCTTCATTGGTATGATGCAGGAAAAAACATGTCTGTGTGCAGCAGTACTGACCTTGGCGCCATCCAGGAAAAACGTGACTGTGTGCAACAATCACTGACATTCTGGCGCCATTTCAATGCCTAGTATATATATTATGTAAACATATATTATGTATCAGTATGGAGAAGGCTACAATAGCAAGAGAGTTGCACAGGTCAGCTCGTCGGAATTTCCCAACACGTATGGTAACTGTGAAGGGGCTAGATGATCTGTATCAGGCTGATCTAGTTGAGATGATACCGTATGCACGTCAGAACAAAGGATACAGGTACATTATTACAATTATCAATTGTCTGAGCAAGTATGCTTACGCTATTCCGATAAAGAACAAGTCAGCCGATGCAGTTGTCAAGGCAATGCATCCTATATTTGAGCAGAATCCAATGAAACACTTGCAAACTGACGATGGTAAAGAGTGGTTCAATTCAAAGTTTCAACAACTTGTGAAACACTATGACATCAATCACTATTCAACGTATTCAGATAAGAAGGCTTCAATAGTGGAACGTTTCAACAGAACACTTAAACATTTAATGTGGATCAAATTCACTGAGCGTGGAACCTATCGCTGGACAGATATTCTAACCTCACTTGTCAAAGAGTACAATGGAAGAATCCATAGGACAATAGGTATGCGACCGGTTGATGTTACAAAAGAGCATGAGACATTACTGCTCTCCAGACTTGGTGAACAACGTCAAGAGTATCAACAGAGCTTGTTGGACAAATCTGAAAACCGGTTCTATCCAGGTGTTCACCAAACAGTCGATCCAGGTGATAAGGTTCGAATAAGCAAGTATAAAATGACATTCGACAAGGGCTACCTACCCAATTGGACAAATGAGCTGTTCACAGTAACACGTGTGCGACCTACAGTGCCTGTAACATACGAGTTGGAAGATTGCAGAGGACAGCGTGTGCAAGGAGGATTCTATGCAGAAGAGATTGTGAAAACCAAAGTACCCAGTGTTTTTGAAATTGCCAGAGTGCTGAGAAGGAAAGGTAATAAACTGTTGGTGCGCTGGAAAGGATACGATTGCAGTCACGACTCTTGGATTGATAGAGCAGATTTAGTGTGATGAAGCCGGTTGTGCAAAGGAGTCACAGGTTCAATATAATTGACTTTGATCAAGTGGTGAGAGGCTGTGGTCTGACCGACCCAGAAATGAATGCAAAGAAACGTCATGGGCCTTTGTTCCCCAACCATATGCGCTGCATTATATGTGGACCGTCAGGCTGTGGAAAAAACAATTTACTGTTCAACATGCTTTTCGATCATAAAGGAATCTCATTTTCAAACATCTATCTCTACTCAAAAACTGCATTTCAACCAAAGTATCAGCTACTGCGCACCATTATGGAAGACCTTGGACCTAAACTGAGCTACACCGAGTGTGACACATGTGAAGAGATACCTGCACCGCATGAGTTGCCCGCCAACTCGATAATAATTTTCGACGATGTGATCTGTGAGCAACAGGAAGCCATCAGACGTTACTTTACCACTGGTCGACACAGTAACGTTGATGCATTTTATCTGGCACAGACTTATAGCCATATACCAAAACAGTTGATACGTGACAATGCCAATTTTCTAATCATGTTTAAACAAGACGAACTGAATATGAAACATTTGTACAGAGATCATGTGGGATCCGACATGACCTTTGACGAATTCAGAAGAATATGTAATGATGTATGGTCATCATCTGCGCATGCATTCCTTGTAGTTGATCAGTCCTCAGACAAGAATAGAGGGCGCTACAGGAATGGCCTTGATACATTCTTAGTTGAAGCACAGCAGTGATTTCGCTCAGTCTAGCACTGAACGCCGAGTGAGATGGACGAGGAGATGAAGCAAACTGTGGAAGAGATTGCACCAACCATCATGGAGATTGTCAAGCTGAAGCGTAACATCAAGAGGAAGCATAGAGAGCTGACACTGGGCAGGGAATTGACAGAGGAGCAGCATGCAAAACATTTCAAGCCGCTTAGTGATCCACTTGCCAATATTGTTGAAACACTCAAATCTTCTAAACCAACGGCTCAACAACAGACACATCTAATGACTACACCATTTTTGGATGCACCCCGTATATTGCCTACACCGCCAACAACACCAGCCAGCAGCAGCACTCCCTATCCAGGAAGGATGAAGCATAGACTGCAATCACTGCCAGATATTAGAGAAGAGGAGTCACCAATCTTTGAAACATATGGAACAGGTGAAGGTGCAAGTCCAGCTGCAAGTACTTCGAGTGTTGCACGACAATTGTGGAAGCATCAAGACATGGGTGATGACGATGATGATGATGAGGAAAACCTTAGTGTTGAGAAATTGCTCGATACTAGCAGTCATGTGGCACAACAAGCGTTGGCCCAATCTGATCTGGCTTCAAAACCAGTGGGGGAGTACATTATGCAATCAGTGCGCAAGGACTTTAACTTTGATGATGCATTTGGACCGAAAGTGATAGACAACTTGTACTATCTAGGCAGTAAGCTGCTTACCTTTGGACCTAAAGGTAACAAGATTGTGCTGTCTAATCCTGCAGATGGTAGGATTGAAAAGACTTTCAGAGCTACACCAGGCCTTTGTGAGCTGGTTTTCATGAAAATGCCTGACAAAGGAAAAGTGAAGGTAGACGACTTGAACACCTATAAACTGCTTTTGGACTTTACCAATGTGTACCGAGAAAACTACAGTCCAAATGGTAAAATTGCAAACTATAACAATATCAAGTACAAGAGGACAATCAAGGATCTGATAAGAGGAGGAGGAGAAGCAGTCAGTGGGAAAGGAGCCAAAGTTGCTGGAAGAGGACTGTTGGCACCTTTCAATATGGTTGCAAGTAATGGCAACAGGATTGAATATGTCTACTACAACGATCCCAACGAACTTGTGGACAGACTGAAGCTGTTGGATCAGTCTAAAGCAGTTGGCAACACTGGACATGAGAATGAAATCAACTCAATCTTGGAAGAGTTGGAGGAAGGCGGTTACATAGTTGGTAAGCCTGCACACACTATATAAGGCGGCAATGTTGCATTGATGGGCAGTAAGTCTCTCGAGAGCAGACATGAATTCTTTGGGAAACATCAATGCCCGTCATAGGCGTATGATCAATTTGGCAAATCCACGCAGCAATCGTGATGCTGTGAATCTGATTACATGTAGAGATATAATGTCATTTCATTTGCCAAAGAGAAGAGATCCCGATACATTGCAATTAATGACAAGCCTTAAGAAATCAATACTGACGGATATGCAAGATCCAATTCAACCTACAGATGGAGTGAACAAACAGTATTTGGAGAAAAGGATGGATGAACATTCAAAGGATGTGGTTGAAAAGTGTCTCACTGTCATGTTGGATGTTAGTTCGTCAAGTGAAAACCGCAATTTGACTAAAGAACAATTGAAGGATAAAATGTTAAAGCTTATGGGAATCTCCAAACCGTCTAAGGGTATAAAATGAGATGACAAGGCCGCTGATCGACATAAGATGGCTGTATGCAGAGGTAGACGGAGGTACCGAGGACGAGGAGTACTTTCTGCAATCACAAACGCAGCAGGTACAATAGTCAACAAAGCGATAGACGTACTGCCCGTAGAACTTCATATTCCCGGCTACCAATACTGTGGACCGGGTACAAAGCTTGAAAAACGATTGGCAAGAGGTGATCGAGGAATCAACAAACTTGATCAGGCCTGCAAGCAGCACGACATTGCCTATTCGAGGAATAGTGATACAAGGAGCAGAGCAGCAGCAGACAGAGATTTGGCTGAACGGGCTTGGAGTGTGGCAACATCTTCAGATGCTGGATTGGCAGAGAGAGCTGCAGCATTAGCAGTAACCAACATCATGAAGGCCAAGGCAAAGTTTGGAGGAGGAGCAAAGAGCAGGAGGAGGAAGAGAACTACAGCGGCTTCCAGGAAAAGGAGTGGTAGAGGTCTGTACCTGAGACGTCAGAAGACGGGAAACGGGGTGCGTCGCCGTCAATGTGGCGGCAGAAGATGATTGTTGCTCTACCCGACCGAGCGCTAACAGATGCCGACCTCTACAAGTACGCCTGCCGTCTCAAGCTGAAGAAATTTCGAGGAGTTTTCATGCGAGATGCTCTACCAACCAATGGACCACTGGATCAAGAGTGTGGCATCATCAACCTGGACCAAAGTGATGGAGCTGGCACACATTGGGTGTGCTATGTGAAGAAGAAGGATGGCATTGTTCGCTACTTTGACGGATTTGGCAATTTGAGACCACCACAGGAGTTTATCGACTACATGCACAGAGGATCGAGTCCAGCAGCAAGGATCGAGTACAACTACGACCAGAAGCAAGAGGATCTCTACTCTCATATATGCGGACATTTATGTTTAAAGTTTTTGCTTGATGAAAATAAATAACAATGTACAACAATTGTCTTTTCATTTCTCCCACCCACATAGTATAAAGGTTCTAGTCTATACTCTTATCAAGTCATTGTGTAATAGTACACTGAGCAGTCAAGACCATGATGCTCTGCTTTGGAGGTAGAACCTCAATATTGAAAAGTGAATTTTACCCGCCACTTGATACAAGCAATGGCGAATGGGAAATTGGACTCATCAGCTTTACTAGCTGCAACTCTATACCAAATGTTGAGAATGGCTACAACAATGCACTACATTTCCTGGCTCCAAAAGTGGACCAGAAGGACGACTATGCAATGACTCATGAGGAAGTTACAGGTAAAGTGTTTGCTCAGCAGTTGTTTAGTGATACTGCTAACCAGGGTACTCAAAGGAAGCCTAGAGCTGCCCAGGCTGGAGGAGAAAAAGCTCCAGTATTGGTTTGGCAAAAGGTAGTATTGCCAGAAGGTAGTTTTGAATTTCAAACAATTGCCAACCTGCTGGAGGCAAGGATGAAGAAACGTGGAGTCAAGTTTCAGATGGCTGTGGACCCATCGACCTTGAAATGTTTAGTATTATGCGACGCCATGTTGGACTTTAGACAACCTGATTCAATAGGAAAGCTGCTGGGATTCGACCAAGTTGTAGAAGCTAAAGTCGAGACTAGAGGTATCACGACAGTGCAAATCAGTCGTCCCAATGTGTTGCGTATAAAGTGTAACATTGTGAGTGGATCCTACTCAAATGGTGTCAAGGATCACGTGATCTATGAGTTTTACCCAGATGTTGATCCAGGGTATAAAATGAATGTGACTATACAAAATGTCATCTATTTACCAGTAGACACCAAGCAGATTGGTAGCATTACATTGGAGATTGTTGATGAGAACGGACGTCTGGTGGACTTTAGGGAGGAACCGATAAACATAACCTTACATTTGCGACAACAACCCAAGTGATGGTGCTATTATTTGGCAAATGGAATCAAGGATTGGAAGCAGCAATGTCCCCCATGGAGGTGGTAGAACAAAAGTCTATTAATAGGGCACCATTTGTGAAAGACGTCATTCGACCATTGGACTCTGTGGTGTTAACATCGAGCAGCATCAAATATCTGCAGAAGAAAGGCTATCAAGTTGTAAGAGGAGGAAGACGACGACAACACTGAAAAATGGGAGTTTTGGATGTGACAAGGGCTGGCCCTTCAGAAGACAATAGCATCACTGGCTATGAATATCATTCTCATGCACCATATACTACAGGCTTTGGTGCCAACGATGAGATTCGGATATCAATTCAGCAGCAGGACATCTATACACTGCCATCGGAGAGCTATCTGCACATGGAGTACAAGGTGACCAATGCAGCAAATGCAACCTTGGGAGGCTCACCTTGTGTTTCTGGATTCTTTGCCCACCTGTTTTCGGAAATACGCTACGAGATCAATGGAGTTGTAGTGGACAGCATACGTAGCCCTGGCATTGCCAGCCTGATGAAGAATGCCATGACCTTTGAGCGGGAAGAACAGCTCAAGATGGATGGAGCCGGCTACAGATATGATGCCCAGGCAGGGTTTGGCACGTTTGATGCCAATGGTGCCAACACAACCATCATGAATGTGCCACTTAGATACCTGTTGGGCTTTGCCGAGGACTATAGGCAGATTATGCTGAATGTGAAACAGGAGCTGGTGCTGAGACGCAGTGCCGACACTTTAGACTGTTTGAATACAGCAGGCAAGGTCATAATTGAGAAACTGGTGTGGAGGATGCCCTATGTAGAGGTGTCTGATGAGGAAAAATTGCGTCTGCTGAGACTGGTGCAAAACAACACGCCCATCTCAATGCCATTCCGACATTGGGAACTGTACGAGTACCCGTCTTTGCCACAGACCACAAAACATACGTGGACTGTCAAGTCGACTACTCAGCTGGAGAAGCCAAGATACATTGTGATTGGACTGCAGACTGGACGAAGAGGAGCGGCTACTGTGAATAGCTCATACTTTGACATGTGCAAAATGAAAGACATTCGAGTGTTTTTGAACAACAAGTACTATCCGTATGAAAGCATCAATGGTGATGACAACCAAGTGTACAATATGTATGCAGCATTCAATGGAGTCTACAATCGTGATGACGCTCGAGCAAGCAACCCACTTTTTGAGAAACAGGCTGTGCGGGATGGTAAGATGTTACTGTTTCCCATTGACTGTTCACGTCAAAACGAATCTCTCAAGACGGGAAGCATTGACATCAGAGTTGAGTTTGAAGCAAGTGACAACATTCCAGGAAATACACATGCCTATTGTCTGCTGATACACGAAGTGGTTAAGGAGTATCAGCCAATGACCGGTCTTGTTCAATCAGCCTAGAGAGAGAGCGGTGGAGGATATAAAGGCGGTCAGCAAGCAGCAGTATGCTCATAGTTGCAAGAAGCGTCGAGTGAAGCAGTCATCATGTCCAGGAGAGTTCTACGCTTTTTGGATGAGGAGGAGGGGGAGTTGCCACCCAGCGATGGAGAGGATGTTGTGGGCTGCTGCCCAGGCTACTACACTCAACATGAGACATCGTTGATGAAGGACGCTTCTACAAGTACAACCGACCTCAACCAGGCTTCCACTGATGATGACGACGAAGATGGCATCACACCAAGCAGGGCTACAGAACTTTTTGGACCAATACCAATCTACTTGATGGACTTTCAAGGCTTTGAGGGATTGAATAACCAGTTTATTGTCAAGGAGATGGCAATATTGGAACGTGATGATGAACATCATGTGTTGACTCACCACTACTTTTTCAAGTCACCATACCCGGACATTTTGCTGAAAACAAGCGGCCTGGTTGAAAGCAATCAATTACAAAGAGCTAAACATGGACTGAGATGGTCGGGCAATGGAGCCGGCCAAACACACCTCTCATATTCGGCCTTGAAGCAAATTGTATGTGACACAGTTGGAAGATGGCTGCACGAGAACAGTGAATCGGGACGGCCAGTCAAGATCTTGGTATATGGATATGAGAAGATTTGTCTGCTGGAAACGCTACTGCAGCTGAACAAAAAGGAAAATGTGGAGTACGTGGACCTGAGTTCGCCCTACCTATTCCATGAGACGCCCAACTTGGAGGTGCTGATGAAGACTACTACAGTCTACTGCCCAGAACATTACCTGCTCGACTTCTTGGAGACTGTGAAGATGAAGCTGGCTGGTGACAATGGAGGACGAGGACGCTTGGATGTACCGCCATTTTGTGCGCTCAATGTAGTAAACATCCTGCACAATTGGATCATGCAAGCATTACAAAGAGATAGATATTTTTGTCGAAGTTTATTTTTGTCAATAAAGAATGAAATGTGAATATTGCGTCATCATTTACCCCACCACCTCTAGTATTTAAGAGCCTGCTGCTGCTCAGTATAGTTTAGTTTAACACCTACAGTCAAGATGATCTCAAGGATTTTGAGCTCAAGGGCAGCCGAGACACGCTTGAAGGTGGCAGTCATGGATCTAGAAGCTGAGCTACTGCGGCGGCAAGACAGCTTGAGCATGGACAATTTTCAACTTGAATCTGGGCATGCAGAGTCATGTGACGTCAGCTCTGAGAATATCCTTGAATGTGATTGTACTCGTCTCAGGAGACTATGCTATGCTGTCATCGATGCAGTACCTAGTCAAGGGTTTATACAATGGGTCAGAGACAAAGACGACTTCCCAGGTGAAAGATTTTGTCCAGGTCCACAATCTGCAAACTTCAACCGTACTAGTGTCAATTCGTTCCTGAAAGATATCTACATGGGCATTGCATCGTATAAGGAGGATAAGAAGCAACGGTCTCCAGCATCATATGTGGATAGACTGCCATTCATGGTGACAGCCTGTTTTGTTAATCATTGGAGAGTGCCATTAGACACAATATACAAGTTAAAGAATAGCTTGGTAGCCATAATGGACTTGCGTTCAGTGCCTGGATGGAGGAACAAGGATGTTAAGCTGGAGATTGATTTCAACGACAGCGATGAGACTTGGTGGTGTGACTTTGAGTGCGGTGACCAGAGTCTATCTTTGGTTGGCAGAAGAAGGATTACATTTGCCGGCTTTGACTACAACTCTATGGATGGACGTGTCAGATGCATTAGGATTGAGGATGGTCAATCAGGCGATCCTGCTCTACTGGTATCAATTCGTAAAGCTGAGCAACATCCTAGATTATGGCCGCCAGGTGATGTGACCGATGGCGTGGGCCGTGTAAAGGAATCTCTTAATAGGTCAGCAGAGACCTATGGTGTTACCAGAGACTTTGAAAGGGGCAATATTGTAGCCAATTTCTATGTATTGTTTCATACTTGAGATTGTTTAATAAATAATGTATTGTAAGAGTATATACTTTTCTTTTCAACCTTTTTTCTTTGAAGCAACAGTGCACTAGGTGAACACTTGGTGTAAACTTTTAAGCCTAAGTGAGCACTAGGTGAACACTTGGTGAACACTTAGTGATCACTAGGTGAACACTTGGTGTACACTTTTAAGCCTAAGTGAGAGCTAGGTGAACAGTAGGTGAACACTTTTAGGCCTAAGTGAGCACTAGGTGAACACTTAGTGAACACTAGGTGAACACTAGGTGAGCACTAGGTGAACACTAGGTGAACACTTGGTGTACACTTTTAAGCCTAAGTGAGCACTAGGTGAACACTAGGTGAACACTTGGTGTACACTTTTAAGCCTGAGTGAGCACTAGGTGAACACTAGGTGAACACTTGGTGTACACTTTTAAGCCTGAGTGAGCACTAGGTGAACACTTGGTGAACACTGGTGATCACTAGGTGAACACTTGGTGTACACTTTTAAGCCTAAGTGAGAGCTAGGTGAACAGTAGGTGAACACTTTTAGGCCTAAGTGAGCACTAGGTGAACACTTAGTGAACACTAGGTGAACACTAGGTGAACACTTGGTGTACACTTTTAAGCCTGAGTGAGCACTAGGTGAACACTTGGTGAACACTGGTGATCACTAGGTGAACACTTGGTGTACACTTTTAAGCCTAAGTGAGAGCTAGGTGAACAGTAGGTGAACACTTTTAGGCCTAAGTGAGCACTAGGTGAACACTTAGTGAACACTAGGTGAACACTAGGTGAACACTTGGTGTACACTTTTAAGCCTGAGTGAGCACTAGGTGAACACTTGGTGAACACTGGTGATCACTAGGTGAACACTTGGTGTACACTTTTAAGCCTAAGTGAGAGCTAGGTGAACAGTAGAAGAACACTTTTAGGCCTAAGTGAGCACTAGGTGAACACTTAGTGAACACTGGTGATCACTAGGTGAGCACTAGGTGAACACTAGGTGAACACTTGGTGTACACTTGTAGGCATAAGTGGACACTGAAACTATGGTAGGGGAAAATGAATAACAAATCAGTTGCAGATGTCACACTTTTATTTTTTCATTCATTATTCTTTAATCAATTGGATTCTATGGGTTCTCCCAGCAGGATGGCACATGAATTTATATGATTTCATGTCGACGGTTCCTACAGCAGGGACGAATTTGAAGGTGGTCCTGCAGTACGACTCTGGAAGTATAACCCATATGTGTGTGTTGTCGGAATCCAGTGTGACTGCCACCTTTTCACCATATTTTGTGGTGACTCTCTCTGCGCTGATCATTTGGTACGTGTGCCCTGGCTCGAGATCTTTCATGGATACGAGGTCTAGCGGCTTTTGGGATGCAATTGTGTTGTAGATGGCGTCAGCGGCATCATTAGTGGATGACATCTGAAAATGAACAGGTATTAGCATAATCTTACAGTCAGCATTGTGGGTCAGCCATTCATGTGGATGAGATTTCATGCAGTAGATGAATGTGATTTCATGCAGTAGATGAATGTGATTTCATGCAGTAGATGAATGAGATTTCATGCAGTAGATGATATCATGGTTAGCCATTTGAGGTTAGATTTCATGCAATGGATGAATGATAACATGGTTAGGCATTAGATTTCATGCAATAGCTATGGAGGTTAGATGATCTAGCAAGAGACAAATACTTACTGTTATTGAGTCTTTAGCAGGATTCACTGTAGAAGCTAGCAGTCGTTTGCTGAGATACTATGGATCTACAAGCCAGAGGTCCTCTATATATACTTGGTAACCGGATCTCCCCAAGGTCAACTACGCTCCCACCTATTTCTTGTACAGCCATAAATTAGTTGCATACGTTTTTCCTGGATGGCGCCAAGGTCAGTAATGCTGCACACAGACATGTTTTTTCCTGCTTCATTGGTATGGCGCCAAAGGCAAGTGATTACGTAATGCATAATGTTGCGCAATTACTTGTTTTTCCTGCATTGGAATGACGTCATACAAAATGCCAAGGCCGGTAGGCTAGTGAGGCGCGGTATTGGATGGGATCCTTATAGGTTATAGTCCAGCAAACTCCCACATGCCCCTCCCCACATGCTCCCATGTATGATTAAGTCTAGAGATCATTCTTTATAGTCCAGCAAATTCCCCCCATGCCCCAGCCACTGATCCCCCATATATACTCATGCCAGGCCCCCACCCAAGGCCCCTGACCTTGGCCTATCAGTATTGAATATGCATAGTCATGCTATGGGCTACCTAAGTGGATCCTAAACTATTGAGTCACGAGCAGACACAACTGGAATGAGAAGGTTGATGATGTAGGATCTCTCTCTCTCTTTCTCATTGAAACTTATCCATTGGAATTTTAGGGAGAGGAGGACCACTTTTAAGGGGGTCATCTTTCGGGTAAGGGGGGACCTTTTTTAGGATGAGGGGTCCACATTTAGGGAGAGGGGGACCGTTTTTAGGATGAGGGGGTCAACTTTTCGGGAGAGGGGGGCCACTTTTCGGAAATGGGAGTCATTTTTCGGGTGAGGGGTCCACTTTTAGGGTGAGGGGTACCATTTTAAGGATGAGGGGTACCATTTAAAGGGTGAGGGGGTTGACTTATAGGGTGAGGGGTACCATTTTTGGGACAGAGGAACCACTTTTTGGGGTAGGGGAACCATTTTTCGGCAGAGGGGGTCCACTTTTAGGATGAAGGGGTCCACTTTTAGGAAGAGGGGGGTCACTTTTAGGGAGAGGGGGCCACTTTTAGGAAGAGGGGTCACTTTTAGGACAGGGGGGTCCACTTTTCGGGGAAGGAAGGTCATTTTTCGGGTGGGAGGGGCCACATTTAGGGTGAGGGGGGGCCACATTTAGGGTGAGGGGGGTCATTTTTTGGGTATAGGAACCATTTTTCGGCAGAGGGGGTCCACTTTTCGGGTGAGGGGGGCCATTTTTCGGTAGAGAGGGGTCACTTTTCGGGGGAGGGGGGCCACATTTAGGGAGAGGGGGGCCACTTTTTGGGGGAGGGGCCACATTTAGGGTGAGGGGGGGCCACATTTAGGGTGAGGGGGGTCATTTTTTGGGTATAGGAACCATTTTTCGGCAGAGGGGGTCCACTTTTCGGGTGAGGGGGGCCATTTTTCGGTAGAGAGGGGTCACTTTTCGGGGGAGGGGGGCCACATTTAGGGAGAGGGGGGCCACTTTTTGGGGGAGGGGCCAATTTTTGGGGGATTTTTGGGGGAGGGGGCAGGGGGTGGTGGAGGGGGGGTAGAGGGGAGGGGGAGGGGAACATTTTGCAGGGGGAGGGGGTGGGCATGGGGGGGGGGTAAAGGTCAAAGGTCAAGGTTGCGCTGAATCTGTCCTTTTTATACTACTACCGTACCTGCAGATGGTATGTAGGAATAGGCTACTAGCTAATCACACATAGTTACTGATTGTATATGTATATACAGTATAGAGTGTGGTGTTAGTATCTGGACAGTGTAAACAGCTCGATGCAAGCATACTCGACCTTGTGAACAGAGGGCATACCTCTAAGTGCGGAGCGGGACCCCCAGCCAGCGTTTGGGCACAAGTTATATGGGTGTTGCAAGGATGCGAGTGTGTTGGACATCTAAGCATGTGTGTGAGTCCGTGCGCGCGCGTTTGTGTGTGTGTCACAGTCGACAGTTATACACGAAGACCCTTAATCAATAAATGGATCTGGGCTATGATGAGAAGAGTTTGTTTTGTTTGAGGCTGGTTTAGGGGTGGTGGTAGGATGGGAGAGGGGGGAGGATAAGTATGTACACCTTGAGCAATTTTCAGATAGCTGGGAGGGCATAATCTTTTTCTTTTTTTTTGGATGATGAAGCCCACATAGGTCTGAGACCTATGCGTGGGTAATGTTCGATGATGATGATTGATGAGTTGGACCTACAGTTTTAGGTGGGTTCCGAGCCACCGGAAATCTGGTAATAACTGCTACAAAATAAGCAATGTACCAGTTGAATGTACAGTTACTGTCGTTTAAGGGGTCGTGGGTTCAAATCCCTTTCCACCGTCAGGCATTTATGTGTAATCATTCACCTCATTACACACGCACAAGTCTCAGACTCATATGGGCATCATCAGCAATAAAAAAAGGTGGGTGCTGTCAGTGATTAACAGGACTCCCGAAATACGTTTTTACGACAAAGTTTGTGTATGCCAATGAACACAACTAAGATCAAATAAAAGCCTACACAAAATATAAATATATAATATCCTTGACCAAACGAAAAGAGGTCTCCGTTTCAGGTCGACCGTTTCGCATTTGTCTGTAACGCATTTTCGGTTAAACGCATCGACCAAGTTCTATGAAATTTTGCAAGGATGTTCCCTTAAGAAATGGCCAGCGGTCTATGTGCAAGCATTTTCAAAATTTTATTTCATTTAAAGGATATTTAAATGCGAAAAAAGGAATATAGAAAATCAGGTCTATAGAAAATATAGAAAATCAGGTCTAAGGAATATAGAAAATCAGGAAACTCAGGTCTATAGAAAATATATATTTTTTTAAATGAGCTTCTTCATCATATGGAATTGGAATCAGATTTCAAGATAGCTCTCGGGTTTTCTTATTCATGTTGTGCCTTCATATGAAGTAAGCTATCATTCATAAGAATAATATATTTGTTTGAGAGAAACAGATCATTTATAATATCCAATTGAGTAAATAACAAGTGATTACTAAGAAAATGATACAAATTTATTTATAAAAATACAAATTTAATACAGTATTGTTCTATAAATTCAATCATTAAACATGTATAATCTTATCTGATTTGAGCAATCAACTGTTTGGAACAACATAAAATTAGAAGAAAATAGCTGATTGAAAAAAGAAACGCAGCCTTGGTGACGTGATACAGAGTGACTTTTTGTGGAGAACAGTCATGAAATAGACAACGCGAATTGAATCAAGGGTTAGGTCTGATGGCTGTGTTTAATTTTGCAGTAGTGATTATCATTGCGTACATAGAGTACGGGAAGTGATAGCCGTGAGCCGTATCAGGTATCTGTTCAATCAGATAAATATAAGCTGAGAACTCCTGGGCCTACTGTAGCCTAAGGGTGACCGAATTGATTGGCCAACAAAAAAAAGGCTCTGTTCTCTGCTGTAAAATCACTTCCCGGTGGTTCGAAACCCACCTAAAACTGTAGGTTGAACTCATCTATCACCTATTCATCACCGAAGCAGAGGTTTCAGATAACTGTGGGCTTCATCCTTTAAAAAAATTAATTTTTCAAGTGAATTCAACGACTTGCAGTGAAATTTTTATTAAGAATAAGTAGTATTTTACTTACTCTATAGGCCGAACGTTTTCGAACGTTACCGAACTGTGTTCGGTAAGTAAAATACTACTTATTCTTAATAAAAATTTGACTGCAAGTCGTTGAATTCAACGCAGTTCGTCATGGAACAAGAAATCCAGGACTTTAAAAAAACTTGTAATATTAATTGAGTGATATTCAAAATACGTTTTCAAAAATCGAATACTTTTTTCAAAATTCAAATACTTTTATTCATTTAAATAAAAAAATAGAAAACAGAATAAACATGGAATTATTGCATAATATATTGAGCCGCTCTATTGGTCCAGTTAAGAAAAGCTCTCGCTACCTGGTCAGCTGGATGCTGTATAATATAGCGATGGCTGTAAAACGGGCAGCGGATGCGAGATGACCTTGTCGCAATGCTATTACACTGATAAGAACAGCCAGAGCAGGCTGCCGCCGCGGAATATGATACACTTGCCTCCAACTACTCTTCTTTTTTACCCAACGCGCATGCGCAGATCATCTACAAACCACATGTCACGACGCGAATTCAACTCATATCATCTCTTCTCTCCTTGTCATTCTCTCCTCGTCATCTCTCTCCTTGCCCTTCTCTTCTTGTCACTCTCTCCTTGTCCTAAACTTGTCCTCTCCATGTACCCTTGTCTTCTCTACCTGCTCTAAATGAAATCGAGCTTGAAATTCAAGAACTACAGAACACAGCAAAAAACTGGTTGCTGTTTATTGGTAGTTTATTTGGTTTATTAGTTGTTTTATGTGGTCCAATGGTAGCTGTGTACTTTTAGACTTCTCTGTTGAAAATTGGTTGAGTTTATGGGAGCCTTCTCATTTACCGGTTAATGTTGCCAGTAGCGTCTGAATGGTCTATTTAAATTTGTTAACTTCTATGAATATGTGTAGACACCAATCAGGCGCCACCGGTACATGTAAGTTACCGGTTAGGCTCCCAGGAACGCGACCATTGGCTAATTATTTCGTTTTTCGTTCTTTCTCTCATGCTTCTTATGTACAAGGTATGTGCATGTACAAGGTACATGCTTTTTGTACCTTGGTGAAATCGATAGAAAGATATAAATGTAATATTTTTTATACTAATATAAAATATTAAGAATAAGTTGTTAACTTGTAACAAATTATAATCTTATAATGAATGAACCTAGGCGGGAGGCTCGCTTTACTCGTCTTAATTATATCGAGAGGGGGGGGCATAATTAACTTATGCAATCGAACCGGCAAACTCTTTTAATTCAATTTTTGCTTTAATTTGTTAATATTTTTGAATTTGAGACTCAAAAATTTACATAAATTATTATTGTTCTGCTTCCAGACGTTTAAGTAATTTTAAATAAATAAATAATTTATTTTTATCATCATGTTACTAATACTAGACTATAAGTTACTACAAAGTTTAAAAGACAATATTGTAGATTTTATTTTATAACTTTGAGTGTTAAGTGGAAAAGAGGGCTCTCGTGCCTCAATTTCGCCCATAGAACTTTGTATTAAATTTATAAAAATAAGGACAATTATCCATCTATCCATCTATATATGGTGCTCAGGAAATTTGCCTACTTCACTATGGCAAGCCATGTTATGGAGAAGGTGGTAGAGTTTTTCATTTTTATTTATTTTTTTGAAAATGAGCCCACATAAGTCGGAGACCTGTGCGTGGGTAATGAGTTGAATGATTGTGATTGATGAATTGGGCCTACAGTTTTAGGTGAGTTCCGAACCACTTCCCGGTTTGATTTGATATAGAACCTTAGTTTCATAGGATATATAATATTGGAAGGATATAGATTTTTTGTATATTACAAGTTCTCTTCACGATCGTTGTTTGAAAAAATCAGTAGTAGTAGAGTATTTATTAGCCAGTTTTGCATGTTATGTCTAAATTTTCTGATGAATACTATTGTTTTGAAGTTTATATTTAGGGAAGCGATTAATTTTATTTCATAGAATTAAATTCAGTTACGTCAGCTATTTTTTGAGGGACCAGTTAATGAGAAAGGGCAAAATTAGTTGTGTTGACAGTGGTTAACTAAGGCGTCTGATTGGTCAATTCAAATTTTTGAACATCTATGAATTTGAATAGGCCAATCAGACTTTTCAGTTTTAGGTAAAATTCTATTTACCACTAAACTATAAGGCTTCCATGAACGCATCCATTCATTTATCACATTTTTTTCATCGTAGAACAAGTAACGAAACATTTAAATATCAGATTCCTGATGAAAAATTTCAGTAAATAATGAAACAGCATGCTAGATCATGTCATGAACCGCGACGTAAGAAGTTGTTGAAGACAGATATTTATAAGCATGGATGGCACTACGCGGCGGTACCTGTTAGTGCCCTGGTCTAGTGTTATATGTATATGCATATAACTGTATATATATTGTGTGTGTGATGATCTGTTTAGTAGTAGGTGGTGCGGCGGTGTGAGCTAAAAGGAGTTAGTTCTTCACTTTCCTTCCTTCCCGCCCCCCCCCCCCCCCCCACCATTATATATAAACCCCCTCCATGCCCCGCCACCCCTTAATCATCCTCAGAATCTAGAATAGTCGCGTTTTAATAGCGTGGCTCGCTGCTGACTTGTTGCTCGCATCGCGTAGCATCGCTAAGCTCGGTGTTAGTTGCTTTGCTTTGCTCTAGCTTGCGGCGAGTGACGAATAGTTTATGAAGAAGTTGTCGGCTAAGCTCGGTCAAGTTCGGCTAAGTTCGGTTCGGGTCGAGTCAATAAGGTGCAACGTCCGCCCGTCGACAGTCAACTGTATGGCGATGGCCCCCCTTAGTCATCCCTGAGTCCCTCACCATGGTCCTCCCCAAACCCTCACCCGAACCCCCTTCAACCCTTCATGGCCCTCTACCAGTCACCACCCAATAAAGACAGAACATCGGTGAGTTAGAGTTTGGTGTTGTTTGCTGTATATAATAGTAGTAAACGGTCCTTTTTAATGTTAGTGGTATGAATGATGAGGGAAGGGAGAATTGATAAATTTGGAGATATAATAGTGGAATAGAATGATAAAAGTTTATGCAAAGATTATTTTAGGACTGCTTTTAAGGCCGTGCACAGGGCGATTGGTCATAGTTTTTTTTCTTTTAAGTTTCTTGTATTGGATATTATTAAAGCGAGTGGAGGCAAAATATAAATTGAGAAAACGTTTTTGAAAAACAATCGTTCCTTTTTTTAACTCCCATCAGCAAAGAAGTATTTTCTATCTCTTTGCTGGTGGTGTCACTAACAGTGGCGGATTCATGGGCGGGGGTGGGGAATCCCCCCGCCAAAGGCAGAAAACAGGAAGAACGAAGGAAAATAAAAAGAAGAAGAAGGTGAAAAAGAAGAAAAAAGGGGAAGGAAGGGAAATGATAAAAACAGTGAAAAATGGAATGTAGAAGAATAAAAGCGAGAGAAATGAGACAGCAATGTCAAACCAACAATTTTTGGCAAGGAGTCAAAATCAAAAAAATTGTATTGAATCGCTGAGAATGTGGTTTAGGAGGGATTTTTTTCAATTTTTTACACCTTTTAGAATGAACAATTAGTTTGAATTACTGTTACGAAACCCTTCCTTCTCCCTTTAAAAGATTTTTTTAAGTACGGTACTAATAATAATAATAATTTATTATTATTATTTTTTTCGAATCACCCACTTTGGGGTACGTGGAATCAATCATTTTTTGTGGATGCTTCCTTGCGCTTCCTCCAATACTCCCGCATTCTCACCGATGTTGCCCTTCTCTGTTCCTCCGAGACTACTGTTCTTCTTCTAGTTTTAGGTTTTTCTTGGAATCTTTTATTCTCATCTTTTAACAACTTTCTCAAAATTATTTTGTTTCCAATTATATTTTCTGAGATATCCAATTCATTCAAATCAAGTTCAACTTGTCTAAACCAGTGACGGTTTATTATTATTATTATTATTATTATTATTATTATTATTATTATTATTATTATTATTATTATTATTATTATTACTATTATTATTATTTGAGAAGAATAACTTGTGTTCAGAAAAAAAATTTATGTTTGATTAGTGATTCACCTAGAAGAATTCCATATGAAAACCTCTTGAATAGGTATAATGTTTTAAGTATTAAAGGCTTATTTCTGTTTACAATAATAATGGAGAATTATTTTAGTAAAAAGTATTTAGTTCTTAAAGAAAGCCGTTATGGCTTGAGAAATGAGAGATATATTGTTCCATTTGCACATACTAATATTGCAAAGAATAATTTATCATATATTGTTCCAAAAATATTTAATGATTTACCTGAGTGCTGCACTAAGTTTGTAAATATGAAATTGTTGAAACGAAATTTAAAGGTCTGGCTTAATCATTATACGTTAGATAATGTTTAGTTTAGTTGTTCCTAAAGAATTTCATTTAATAGAGAAATAATTAATTCAGGTTGATTGAAGTTATTATTTTATTTTGTAATTGAGAGCTGAGCCAACAATTGTAATTTTAAAACAGTATTAATTTGATTGTTAAATTCTAAATATTGTAAAAATAATTTTTCATAAATTTTTTTTGTAAAAAGAAATTTGATTTGTTGTATTGAACCTTGTCAAGCAACCTTGCAGGTTTGCTTAAGGTTATATAATTTTGAATGAATAAAAGATTTTTCTATTCTATTCTATATTATTATTATTATTATTATTATTATTATTATTATTATTATTATTATTATCATTATTATTATTATTATTATTATTATTATTATTATTATTATTATTATTATTATTATTATTATTATTATTATTATTATTATTATTATTATTATTATTATTATTATTATTATTATTATTATTATTATTATTATGCATTATTATTATTAATACGGTACTATACTTTGGAGGTGGTTTCAGCCAATAGTTCATGCTCAAATG
The DNA here is from genome assembly GCA_948455865.1 of Conomelus anceps. Taxonomy (NCBI): domain Eukaryota; kingdom Metazoa; phylum Arthropoda; class Insecta; order Hemiptera; family Delphacidae; genus Conomelus; species Conomelus anceps. The sequence continues at coordinate 23,245,234 of OX418217.1, forward strand.
GCAAAACGCCTTAATAAAAGAAATTAAAAAAAAAAAAATTATTATTATTATTATTATTATTATTATTATTATTATTATTATTATTGTTGTTGTTGTATAATAATTGAAATAAGTCTAGAAAAACAAAATAAACAAAAAATAATTTGATATAAACCCCTAATAAAAGCTAAAATTAGCTTCATAGGGTAGCCACCAGAATACAGATGATTGAATTTACTATTCTAATACTATTCTCACAATATATGTATAAATTATGCTTGTATCTGTATACTGTACTTATATCATTGATTTTGTCATGTAAAAGTGAGATAATAAAAAATAAAGAAAGATTATTATTATTATTATTATTATTATTATTATTATTATTATTATGCATTATTATTATTAATACGGTACTATACTGTACCTCAATCAGGTGAGGTGTGGGAACAATAACAGAGAGAAAATAGTTTTAAGTAGCCTTTAAAGTTTGGCTTATTAGCATGAAAGTTCGGACCTCCCACTGACAATGATGCAAAAACTTAATGAAAATTTGGTACACAATTTCCAGAATCCTCCTTATGAAAAAGCTATACATAGTCTTGAATTATTATTAGAGAGCCCCTCCTATGGTGTACTATATAGTGCTGTAGCCTAACCACCCCCCTCCCCAAATACCACATAAAGGGTATAGCCCGATTCCCTCCCAGGCGCAAGGTTGTTTCATACACCCCCCCCCCCCCCCCCCCCCACCCAACACCAAACCGACTCACTAGTTACGCCACTGGTTGACACACACATTTACGGCTAAAGCTTATTATCTCCAGCCGGAAATTTTTGGGAATCAAATAATAAAATCGAATCATGTATGTGATCAGTCAGATAAAGATAAGCTACGAACTCTCGGCCCTCTTTGTAGGGGTGACCTATTTGATCGGCCAACTAAAAAATACTCTGTTCTTCGCTGTAAAATAACTTCCCGGTGGTTCGGAACCCACCTAAAACTATAGTTCCAACTCATCAATCATCATCATCCAATTACCCACGCACAGGGTTCAGACCTACGTGGGCTTCACCCTCAAACAAAGGTCCATCCACAAACACTAGACCTGAACCAGCCAGGACGTACGATATTAATTAATTACGACACTAGTTTGGTAACCGTCTGTTACTTAAATCTCTGGGACGTCACAGTCCATTACGGATTATTATTATTTGTCCACTTACAAATCATTTAGACAGTGTCTTCGACTGTTTTATCAAAGAGACTAGTTCAAAGTGGACACAATTTTAATTATAAATAGCATGATGATATAGTGCAGGCAGGTAATGGAAAAGTACATACTGTCACGGTGCAAATTTACCAACCCCAAATCAATACCGATATCATAAATAATCTGAGAAAACAAGGTATAATTTTGTAACATTAATACTCACTCAGAATTATCAATCATATTATTTAATTTTACATAAACTTAGTTGCACAGTCATTTGCCAAATTCGTTATAAAACAGCATCCTACAATGGGCTGAAATACGAAAAGTTGTTTACTTTATGAGAATGGTTAGCTTGTCAATTGTCTTGATAAAACCGGCTTATCAAACAGCTGTTACCGGTTAGTAATGTCACTTTCCTTTTCGCTAAAATATTCGTATTGTTATTTATTTCTTGTATTTATGTTGTTTGATCAACTTGGGAAATCTGCTTATGCTTGTCCTGCTAATTATTAATTTCTTTAATTTAATTATTATTTCCTCCGATTTTCAATTTGTTTAATTTTCTTGCGTATGGTACATGGTACATAAAATCGGGTGTAAGCTCCTCATTGGAGGAAATTAAATTCTTGTACTGCGATTGGCGGATTTACCGCATGACGCAGCCCCTTCTTCAAGTACTGAATCAGAGCTTGAAGAAGGAGAGACACTTCACGAAAATCTAGGCTGGCTGAGGGAGAGGTCCCGTTTTTAAACCTCCCCTACTCAATAATTTTAATTTTAAAAAGTAACCCGATCTAGTCAAATTTTAATGTATTATAAATGTTTAAAATCCCGCCGTTTGATTGCAACCCAAAGATTGCCGAATTTAACTAGTGAACCTGTAAAAGTATCAAAAAATATTCGCGATCGACCACGAGGATCAATCAAAGATGTCTGAGGGTGACGCCAACTTATTGTGACGAGCCAAAGAAGAAAATAATACTTCGACAAGTGCGCGTATAATTTGGCCCAAATATCTGGTATGTGCGAAATATATTATTTATAAAAGGTTTATACAAATAATCGGCATATCTAGTTGTAAATTGCCATCAAACAACTCTCTTGGAACTGAGATATCCTTAGGCTAGAGACCTAAATGCTCACATGAACAATTTATTTATTGTATCATTGTTTAACTTCAGTATATTAGTGGTAGGATTTGAAGGCGAGAGTTGCGTCTCCGCATATGAATCACTATCTTTCACTTTTCAACCTAAAATTTCAAATTTACGCTTATTAAAAATCCATATTAATTTTAAAACCTTAGTTCTGATTTATAATCCTTGCTCGACCCTGGCTGCAGATTATAGTTATATATTATTTCAGCGGACCATCAAGCGGTATAGCCGAGAGGGATATATTATCTCAGTAACGTTCTGGTTTGTCCTTGTTGAAGGACACATGACATTGATTCTTTCAATTTTTTATTGGAAGGATATTTGTATCAGGATTATTTCTCATAGCTTTTCCACCTCGCTAGCGTGAATTGCGAGGAGGGTGCAACAAGCAAGAATTGCATATTCCGCACTCGATCTTCGCTCGCGAGAGGGACTTAGCTGAATTATTCCTGATTTTTAATATATCTTTCTTTGTTGGATTATAGTTGCGTAGGCATAAATAACAGCTATTCTGTGTATCACCCCGCAACTGTATTCCGCAAGGACGGATATTTTCTCGTATGAGGTTTGAGTTGGAGTGGTGTGTCCTGATAATTCTTCGGGAATTTGCCCGACTGCAGCTTCCGGCCATCAAAATTTATTTTAAGCGCATATGAGATACACCCCCCCCCCCCCCCCAAGCCGAACCTTATATAAGTGGTTCGCCCAAACAGGGACGGATTATGACCTTATAATACTGAATAAATTTCTATAATATTATGTGTTAAAATTTATAATTTTACAACTTTGTATTATAATAAAGATTCATTCATTTAAAATAATAATAAGAAACTAGACGTGTTTTTTAGGTATCAGACTTGTTATTATTTTTCTTCAAATATTCAATTGTATCTTTTAAACCAATCATTTATACAAACAGTTGTATAATGAGCAGAACAAATATGTATTTTCAGGTTTCTTGTAGTATACATGTTATTTTTTAATTCAATGTCTTATATGATATTAGCATCTTAGAGATTCACCATCCCTCAGCACAAGCTTTGCTTAAAGAGGGATGCAACAATTATTTCATTTATGATGTTTTATGTAGATATTCATTAATATTATAAGAAGTGGTGTATTTTTGTTTGAATATATGAATGTTCTATTATGTATTGTTGACAATAAATAAAATTGAACTGAATTGAATTGTAAGGTTTGGAATGAAGTAAGCTGTATTTCCATCAATTTCTAACCTCTTATGACTACTTTATAACGTAGCCGTAGATAGTTGTTTGTATAATATACTACCAAGAGTTACAACGCTACCTTGAATGAAAAGAGGAAGCTTACTACTCCGAATGAGCAGCACATCGTGTAACAGGCCTACAGAACTCTTCCGAAAAAACCTTTGTTTTTTCGACTGAATATTGATGAAAGCGCAAAGGCAGGCAGGCAGCTGTGGCTTGTTGAAGCTGAGACGCAACAGTTGATTGTGCCAGCAGCTAAAAAGGCCTTCTGATCTTGTGATGAGCACCTGCCTGGCTATTTAGGCTGGTGGCTAGTGTGCTCCTGCCCTGGACCGAATTCCACAATAATTAATACACTTTGTCACTGTTTATGGACACTCTGTTTCCGGTCCATCTTCTACGTTGCTTCTTTTTTTGCCTTCCATCGCATCTTTATTCTGTAATTTTGTTGTGTCCTTTCATGGCGTTCTGTTTCACCTGTAATCCTATACCACCTACTATAATAGTGGCTCTTTGAACAGTATATCTCACGCTCAAAAACAAGGGTGCTTTCACAGAGGAACATGTACTATGTACTATGTACTCAATTATATCACATTGCAAAATTAAGCCATTTTCTCTCGAAAATCGTGGATTGAGGTTCATAAAATTGCAGAGCTAAACTGTTTAAGCATAAAAAATGACATGACAAGAATACTTTGGGCTTGAACATAGACAAAACCAATTACGTTCTCTTTCAATAAATTTGGTAAGCCGGATGAAAATTTAACTCTAAAACCCCACGTAAATTGCAACCTAAACTCTTAACACCTGCACCTGTCCAAATATAAAGAAAGTTAAGTTGATAACACAAAATATCTAGGTGTTTGTTTAGATGAACATTTAAAATGGGAAAACCATATAACATTTATTTGTAAAAGAATGAGATACCTTTCCTATAAATTCAATGAAGCTAAAAAAATATCTGAGTCCAAATCATCTAAAAATGCTTTATTTTTCAATTGTACAGTCTATAATTCAATATGGAATAACCTTCTGGGGAGGCTGTTATAATTCCCATTTAGAAGAACAATTCATAATGCAAAAATTAATTATCAAAACCGTTCTGAATAAGCCTAGATTTCTCCCAACCAACTTAATTTTTGATGAATTTGATGTTATGACAGTTAGACAGTTATATGTAATGAATGTAATTAAATTTATAATTAAACATAAAACTAATTTCCCTCACACCAATAATACAGCCAACAGCCAATATAGCTTAAGACAGTGGCGTAGCCAGGATTAGATTTCGGGGGGGGCTCACCAAGGGGGGTCTGGGGTATAGGAGGGTCCGGATTTTTTTTTAATTTAGTGGTGTGAAAAGCTAATCTAGACAACTTGTTAGACTCTAAAGTTCAAAAGAAAGTTTTGAAAAATTACTACCCAAGAACCTAGGTGGCCAGGTTTGAAATGATAAAGTTTGATATACCGATATCTGTGACTATTTTGTGTCAAAACCCTTGAATTTTGAATTGGAACTAATCATACTTAACTTATGTACTGAATCTCAAAATTAATACAAATTATTATAAGTTTCATATAATTTATGTCATTAGCCTAAAACGCACCCAACCCAAAGTTCATGAAATCGGATTTTTTTTTATCATAGCACATTGATTTTACACGCTTGCATAGAACTTGCATTTATTTGTGTGTTTTCATTTATAAAATCCCGATTTTATGAACTTTGGGTGCGTTCGGGCTAGTGGGTTATACTGAATTTTAACTTCAAAACTAAATTTTCTACAAGATGAGTTTATTCTAAAAGGTGATTTATCAATAATTAACAAAGTTAATCCACTTCAAACTTGAAGATTGCATTTTATTTAATGTAATAAATAAACAATTATGGTAGTCACAGTTTTCTAACATGTTTTATTCGATTTCGTAGCTCATTTTAAATCAAAATTATTCATTTGAACACCTAACAAGTTTCTATATGAGTAAATATTGAGGAAAAATGTGAAAAATGCATTAATCTGACTATAACTGTAGCTATATTCCATTACACAAACAGGGTTTCTGTAATCTGTTCGTTATAATACAACAAAACAGATAGAACCCTTCGGCTTTAATAAGTCCTTATCTATTAGTTATTTGAGAATTTTTTATTTCTGAAATTTCGGGGGGGGCCCCCCCTGGCTACGCCACTGGCTTAAGACCTTCCTCATATCATATATATAATACTAACATTGAAACAGGAGACAGCTAATAATACACAAACTCTAATTCCTGAAAACCTTATAAATAGTGCCAAAGTAGCTAAGAAAATGAAACAAAACATTAGTATTTGGATTAAGAGGATTTATTTTTTTTATCTATGAAATAGTACTGGAAACGATTCTTCTGATTTGTGAGCTTGCTTACTGATGCTTCCCTCTGAACTATCGCTTCTCTCTATCACAGCCTTTTCCCTCCAAATTTCCTTTTTCATGGATTGAAGGCCTTGCTAGTACATGGGTAACCATAGTTGGAAGACCTTCTAATCCCTTCTCTTTTCTACACCACAACTCCTTATTGTTTAGCCTTCTTGTTTTTTATTGAGTGTTACTCATATGTGCTATTATTGTATTTTTATGTTTGTTTTTTTTTGTGTTGTGTGTGTTAATAAATTGAAATTAAAAATGAAAATAAAACAAATTATCAGACCTAACCCGTGATACAACCTGGGTCTATTTCATATCTGTTTTCCACAAAAGTTCCTCTATCACGTCACTAAGGCTGTGTTTCTATTTTCAAGACAGTTGATTTGTTCAAATTGTGCATCACTAATGGATGAATTTGTAGAACAAGATTTTGGAACAATATTAAATTTATACAATGATCATTT